>CAUJCB010000601.1:542500-961568 GCA_963082715.1 Harpalus rubripes | reverse complement strand
ACAAAATGCAGTTTATTCAAATGTTAAAGATTATTAAATGTTCTATAGATTTGCATTAATACTTTTTTCTATATATTGTATGGATAAATTTAAAAATTATGTATAATTTAAATCCCAGATCCTACGCTTTAAACAAACAAAATGCAGTTACTCAAATGTTAAAGATTATTAAATGTTCTATAGATTTGCATTAATACTTTTTCTATATATTGTATGGATAAATTTAAAAATTATGTATAATTTAAATCCAGAGCCTACGCTTTAAACAAACAAAATGCAGTTATTCAAATGTTAAAGATTATTAAATGTTCTATAGATTTGCATTAATACTTTTTCTATATATTGTATGGATAAATTTAAAAATTATGTATAATTTAAATCCCAGAAGCCCTACGCTTTAAACAAACAAAATGCAGTTATTCAAATGTTAAAGATTATTAAATGTTCTATAGATTTGCATTAATACTTTTTCTATATATTGTATGGATAAATTTAAAAATTATGTATAATTTAAATCCCAGATCCTACGCTTTAAACAAACAAAATGCAGTTATTCAAATGTTAAAGATTATTAAATGTTCTATAGATTTGCATTAATACTTTTTCTATATATTGTATGGGATAAATTTAAAAATTATGTATAATTTAAATCCCAGACCCCTACGCTTTAAACAAACAAAATGCAGTTATTCAAATGTTAAAGATTATTAAATGTTCTTATAGATTTGCATTAATACTTTTTTCTATATATTGTATGGATAAATTTAAAAATTATGTATAATTTAAATCCCAGATCCTACGCTTTAAACAAACAAAATGCAGTTATTCAAATGTTAAAGATTATTAAATGTTCTATAGATTTGCATTAATACTTTTTCTATATATTGTATGGATAAATTTAAAAATTATGTATAATTTAAATCCCAGAGCCTACGCTTTAAACAAACAAAATGCAGTTATTCAAATGTTAAAGATTATTAAATGTTCTATAGATTTGCATTAATACTTTTTCTATATATTGTATGGATAAATTTAAAAATTATGTATAATTTAAATCCCAGAGCCCTACGCTTTAAACAAACAAAATGCAGTTATTCAAATGTTAAAGATTATTAAATGTTCTATAGATTTGCATTAATACTTTTTTCTATATATTGTATGGATAAATTTAAAAATTATGTATAATTTAAATCCCAGACCCTACGCTTTAAACAAACAAAATGCAGTTATTCAAATGTTAAAGATTATTAAATGTTCTATAGATTTGCATTAATACTTTTTCTATATATTGTATGGATAAATTTAAAAATTATGTATAATTTAAATCCCAGAGCCTACGCTTTAAACAAACAAAATGCAGTTATTCAAATGTTAAAGATTATTAAAATGTTCTATAGATTTGCATTAATACTTTTTTCTATATATTGTATGGATAAATTTAAAAATTATGTATAATTTAAATCCCAGAGCCTACGCTTTAAACAAACAAAATGCAGTTATTCAAATGTTAAAGATTATTAAATGTTCTATAGATTTGCATTAATACTTTTTCTATATATTGTATGGATAAATTTAAAAATTATGTATAATTTAAATCCCAGACCCTACGCTTTAAACAAACAAAATGCAGTTATTCAAATGTTAAAGATTATTAAATGTTCTATAGATTTGCATTAATACTTTTTCTATATATTGTATGGATAAATTTAAAAATTATGTATAATTTAAATCCCAGAGCCCTACGCTTTAAACAAACAAAATGCAGTTATTCAAATGTTAAAGATTATTAAATGTTCTATAGATTTGCATTAATACTTTTTCTATATATTGTATGGATAAAATTTAAAAATTATGTATAATTTAAATCCCAGAGCCTACGCTTTAAACAAACAAAATGCAGTTATTCAAATGTTAAAGATTATTAAATGTTCTATAGATTTGCATTAATACTTTTTCTATATATTGTATGGATAAATTTAAAAATTATGTATAATTTAAATCCCAGACCCTACGCTTTAAACAAACAAAATGCAGTTACTCAAATGTTAAAGATTATTAAATGTTCTATAGATTTGCATTAATACTTTTTCTATATATTGTATGGATAAATTTAAAAATTATGTATAATTTTAAATCCCAGACCCTACGCTTTAAACAAACAAAATGCAGTTATTCAAATGTTAAAGATTTATTAAATGTTCTATAGATTTGCATTAATACTTTTTTCTATATATTGTATGGATAAATTTAAAAATTATGTATAATTTAAATCCCAGAGCCTACGCTTTAAACAAACAAAATGCAGTTATTCAAATGTTAAAGATTATTAAATGTTCTATAGATTTGCATTAATACTTTTTTCTATATATTGTATGGATAAATTTAAAAATTATGTATAATTTAAATCCCAGAGCCTACGCTTTAAACAAACAAAATGCAGTTATTCAAATGTTAAAGATTATTAAATGTTCTATAGATTTGCATTAATACTTTTTCTATATATTGTATGGATAAATTTAAAAATTATGTATAATTTAAATCCCAGAGCCTACGCTTTAAACAAACAAAATGCAGTTACTCAAATGTTAAAGATTATTAAATGTTCTATAGATTTGCATTAATACTTTTTCTATATATTGTATGGATAAATTTAAAAATTATGTATAATTTTAAATCCCAGAGCCTACGCTTTAAACAAACAAAAATGCAGTTATTCAAATGTTAAAGATTATTAAATGTTCTATAGATTTGCATTAATACTTTTTCTATATATTGTATGGATAAATTTAAAAATTATGTATAATTTAAATCCCAGAGCCTACGCTTTAAACAAACAAAATGCAGTTATTCAAATGTTAAAGATTATTAAATGTTCTATAGATTTGCATTATTACTTTTTCTATATATTGTATGGATAAATTTTAAAAAATTATGTATAATTTAAATCCCAGAGCCTACGCTTTAAACAAACAAAATGCAGTTATTCAAATGTTAAAGATTATTAAATGTTCTATAGATTTGCATTAATACTTTTTCTATATATTGTATGGATAAAATTTAAAAATTATGTATAATTTAAATCCCAGGCCCTACGCTTTAAACAAACAAAATGCAGTTATCTCAAATGTTAAAGATTATTAAATGTTTCTATAGATTTGCATTAATACTTTTTCTATATATTGTATGGATAAATTTAAAAAATTATGTATAATTTAAATCCCAGAGCCCTACGCTTTAAACAAACAAAATGCAGTTATTCAAATGTTAAAGATTATTAAATGTTCTATAGATTTGCATTAATACTTTTTCTATATATTGTATGGATAAATTTAAAAATTATGTATAATTTAAATCCCAGAGCCCTACGCTTTAAACAAACAAAATGCAGTTATTCAAATGTTAAAGATTATTAAATGTTCTATAGATTTGCATTAATACTTTTTCTATATATTGTATGGATAAATTTAAAAATTATGTATAATTTAAATCCCAGAGCCTACGCTTTAAACAAACAAAATGCAGTTATTCAAATGTTAAAGATTATTAAATGTTCTATAGATTTGCATTAATACTTTTTCTATATATTGTATGGATAAATTTAAAAATTATGTATAATTTAAATCCCAGAGCCTACGCTTTAAACAAACAAAATGCAGTTACTTCAAATGTTAAAGATTATTAAATGTTCTATAGATTTTGCATTAATACTTTTTCTATATATTGTATGGATAAAATTTAAAAATTATGTATAATTTAAATCCCAGAGCCTACGCTTTAAACAAACAAAATGCAGTTATTCAAATGTTAAAGATTATTAAATGTTCTATAGATTTGCATTAATACTTTTTCTATATATTGTATGGATAAATTTAAAAATTATGTATAATTTAAATCCCAGAGCCTACGCTTTAAACAAACAAAATGCAGTTATTCAAATGTTAAAGATTATTAAATGTTCTATAGATTTGCATTAATACTTTTTCTATATATTGTATGGATAAATTTAAAAATTATGTATAATTTAAATCCCAGAGCCTACGCTTTAAACAAACAAAATGCAGTTATTCAAATGTTAAAGATTATTAAATGTTCTATAGATTTGCATTAATACTTTTTCTATATATTGTATGGATAAATTTAAAAATTATGTATAATTTAAATCCCAGAGCCTACGCTTTAAACAAACAAAATGCAGTTATTCAAATGTTAAAGATTATTAAATGTTCTATAGATTTGCATTAATACTTTTTCTATATATTGTATGGATAAATTTAAAAATTATGTATAATTTAAATCCCAGAGCCTACGCTTTAAACAAACAAAATGCAGTTATTCAAATGTTAAAGATTATTAAATGTTCTATAGATTTGCATTAATACTTTTTCTATATATTGTATGGATAAATTTAAAAATTATGTATAATTTAAATCCCAGACCCTACGCTTTAAACAAACAAAATGCAGTTATTCAAATGTTAAAGATTATTAAATGTTCTATAGATTTGCATTAATACTTTTTCTATATATTGTATGGATAAATTTAAAAATTATGTATAATTTAAATCCCAGACCCTACGCTTTAAACAAACAAAATGCAGTTATTCAAATGTTAAAGATTATTAAATGTTCTATAGATTTGCATTAATACTTTTTCTATATATTGTATGGATAAATTTAAAAATTATGTATAATTTAAATCCCAGAGCCTACGCTTTAAACAAACAAAATGCAGTTATTCAAATGTTAAAGATTATTAAATGTTCTATAGATTTGCATTAATACTTTTTCTATATATTGTATGGATAAATTTAAAAATTATGTATAATTTAAATCCCAGAGCCTACGCTTTAAACAAACAAAATGCAGTTATTCAAATGTTAAAGATTATTAAATGTTCTATAGATTTGCATTAATACTTTTTCTATATATTGTATGGATAAATTTAAAAATTATGTATAATTTAAATCCCAGAGCCTACGCTTTAAACAAACAAAATGCAGTAATTCAAATGTTAAAGATTATTAAATGTTCTATAGATTTGCATTAATACTTTTTCTATATATTGTATGGATAAATTTAAAAATTATGTATAATTTAAATCCCAGAACCTACGCTTTAAACAAACAAAATGCAGTTATTCAAATGTTAAAGATTATTAAATGTTCTATAGATTTGCATTAATACTTTTTCTATATATTGTATGGATAAATTTAAAAATTATGTATAATTTAAATCCCAGAGCCTACGCTTTAAACAAACAAAATGCAGTTATTCAAATGTTAAAGATTATTAAATGTTCTATAGATTTGCATTAATACTTTTTCTATATATTGTATGGATAAATTTAAAAATTATGTATAATTTAAATCCCAGATCCTACGCTTTAAACAAACAAAATGCAGTTATTCAAATGTTAAAGATTATTAAATGTTCTATAGATTTGCATTAATACTTTTTCTATATATTGTATGGATAAATTTAAAAATTATGTATAATTTAAATCCCAGAGCCTACGCTTTAAACAAACAAAATGCAGTTATTCAAATGTTAAAGATTATTAAATGTTCTATAGATTTGCATTAATACTTTTTCTATATATTGTATGGATAAATTTAAAAATTATGTATAATTTAAATCCCAGAGCCTACGCTTTAAACAAACAAAATGCAGTTACTCAAATGTTAAAGATTATTAAATGTTCTATAGATTTGCATTAATACTTTTTCTATATATTGTATGGATAAATTTAAAAATTATGTATAATTTAAATCCCAGAGCCTACGCTTTAAACAAACAAAATGCAGTTACTCAAATGTTAAAGATTATTAAATGTTCTATAGATTTGCATTAATACTTTTTCTATATATTGTATGGATAAATTTAAAAATTATGTATAATTTAAATCCCAGAGCCTACGCTTTAAACAAACAAAATGCAGTTATTCAAATGTTAAAGATTATTAAATGTTCTATAGATTTGCATTAATACTTTTTCTATATATTGTATGGATAAATTTGAAAATTATGTATAATTTAAATCCCAGAGCCTACGCTTTAAACAAACAAAATGCAGTTATTCAAATGTTAAAGATTATTAAATGTTCTATAGATTTGCATTATTACTTTTTCTATATATTGTATGGATAAATTTAAAAATTATGTATAATTTAAATCCTAGAGCCTACGCTTTAAACAAACAAAATGCAGTTATTCAAATGTTAAAGATTATTAAATGTTCTATAGATTTGCATTACTACTTTTTCTATATATTGTATGGATAAATTTAAAAATTATGTATAATTTAAATCCCAGAGCCTACGCTTTAAACAAACAAAATGCAGTTATTCAAATGTTAAAGATTATTAAATGTTTTATAGATTTGCATTACTACTTTTTCTATATATTGTATGGATAAATTTAAAAATTATGTATAATTTAAATCCCAGAGCCTACGCTTTAAACAAACAAAATGCAGTTATTCAAATGTTAAAGATTATTAAATGTTCTATAGATTTGCATTAATACTTTTTCTATATATTGTATGGATAAATTTAAAAATTATGTATAATTTAAATCCCAGAGCCTACGCTTTAAACAAACAAAATGCAGTTATTCAAATGTTAAAGATTATTAAATGTTCTATAGATTTGCATTAATACTTTTTCTATATATTGTATGGATAAAATTACAAATTATATATAATTTAAATCCCAGAGCCTACGCTTTAAACAAACAAAATGCAGTTATTCAAATGTTAAAGATTATTAAATGTTCTATAGATTTGCATTAATACTTTTTCTATATATTGTATGGATAAATTTAAAAATTATGTATAATTTAAATCCCAGAGCCTACGCTTTAAACAAACAAAATGCAGTTATTCAAATGTTAAAGATTATTAAATGTTCTATAGATTTGCATTAATACTTTTTCTATATATTGTATGGATAAATTTAAAAATTATGTATAATTTAAATCCCAGAACCTACGCTTTAAACAAACAAAATGCAGTTACTCAAATGTTAAAGATTATTAAATGTTCTATAGATTTGCATTAATACTTTTTCTATATATTGTATGGATAAATTTAAAAATTATATATAATTTAAATCCCAGAGCCTACGCTTTAAACAAACAAAATGCAGTTATTCAAATGTTAAAGATTATTAAATGTTCTATAGATTTGCATTACTACTTTTTCTATATATTGTATGGATAAATTTAAAAATTATGTATAATTTAAATCCCAGAGCCTACGCTTTAAACAAACAAAATGCAGTTATTCAAATGTTAAAGATTATTAAATGTTCTATAGATTTGCATTACTACTTTTTCTATATATTGTATGGATAAATTTAAAAATTATGTATAATTTAAATCCCAGAGCCTACGCTTTAAACAAACAAAATGCAGTTACTCAAATGTTAAAGATTATTAAATGTTCTATAGATTTGCATTAATACTTTTTCTATATATTGTATGGATAAATGTAAAGATTATGTATAATTTAAATCCCAGAGCCTACGCTTTAAACAAACAAAATGCAGTTATTCAAATGTTAAAGATTATTAAATGTTCTATAGATTTGCATTAATACTTTTTCTATATATTGTATGGATAAATTTAAAAATTATATATAATTTAAATCCCAGAGCCTACGCTTTAAACAAACAAAATGCAGTTATTCAAATGTTAAAGATTATTAAATGCTCTATAGATTTGCATTACTACTTTTTCTATATATTGTATGGATAAATTTAAAAATTATGTATAATTTAAATCCCAGAGCCTACGCTTTAAACAAACAAAATGCAGTTATTCAAATGTTAAAGATTATTAAATGTTCTATAGATTTGCATTAATACTTTTTCTATATATTGTATGGATAAATTTAAAAATTATGTATAATTTAAATCCCAGAGCCTACGCTTTAAACAAACAAAATGCAGTTATTCAAATGTTAAAGATTATTAAATGTTCTATAGATTTGCATTAATACTTTTTCTATATATTGTATGGATAAAATTACAAATTATATATAATTTAAATCCCAGAGCCTACGCTTTAAACAAACAAAATGCAGTTATTCAAATGTTAAAGATTATTAAATGTTCTATAGATTTGCATTAATACTTTTTCTATATATTGTATGGATAAATTTAAAAATTATGTATAATTTAAATCCCAGAGCCTACGCTTTAAACAAACAAAATGCAGTTATTCAAATGTTAAAGATTATTAAATGTTCTATAGATTTGCATTAATACTTTTTCTATATATTGTATGGATAAATTTAAAAATTATGTATAATTTAAATCCCAGAACCTACGCTTTAAACAAACAAAATGCAGTTACTCAAATGTTAAAGATTATTAAATGTTCTATAGATTTGCATTAATACTTTTTCTATATATTGTATGGATAAATTTAAAAATTATATATAATTTAAATCCCAGAGCCTACGCTTTAAACAAACAAAATGCAGTTATTCAAATGTTAAAGATTATTAAATGTTCTATAGATTTGCATTACTACTTTTTCTATATATTGTATGGATAAATTTAAAAATTATGTATAATTTAAATCCCAGAGCCTACGCTTTAAACAAACAAAATGCAGTTATTCAAATGTTAAAGATTATTAAATGTTCTATAGATTTGCATTACTACTTTTTCTATATATTGTATGGATAAATTTAAAAATTATGTATAATTTAAATCCCAGAGCCTACGCTTTAAACAAACAAAATGCAGTTACTCAAATGTTAAAGATTATTAAATGTTCTATAGATTTGCATTAATACTTTTTCTATATATTGTATGGATAAATGTAAAGATTATGTATAATTTAAATCCCAGAGCCTACGCTTTAAACAAACAAAATGCAGTTATTCAAATGTTAAAGATTATTAAATGTTCTATAGATTTGCATTAATACTTTTTCTATATATTGTATGGATAAATTTAAAAATTATATATAATTTAAATCCCAGAGCCTACGCTTTAAACAAACAAAATGCAGTTATTCAAATGTTAAAGATTATTAAATGCTCTATAGATTTGCATTACTACTTTTTCTATATATTGTATGGATAAATTTAAAAATTATGTATAATTTAAATCCCAGAGCCTACGCTTTAAACAAACAAAATGCAGTTATTCAAATGTTAAAGATTATTAAATGTTCTATAGATTTGCATTAATACTTTTTCTATATATTGTATGGATAAATTTAAAAATTATGTATAATTTAAATCCCAGAGCCTACGGTTTAAACAAACAAAATGCAGTTATTCAAATGTTAAAGATTATTAAATATTCTATAGATTTGCATTAATACTTTTTCTATATATTGTATGGATAAATTTAAAAATTATGTATAATTTAAATCCCAGAGCCTACGCTTTAAACAAAAAAATGCAGTTATTCAAATGTTAAAGATTATTAAATGTTCTATAGATTTGCATTACTACTTTTTCTATATATTGTTTGGATAAATTTAAAAATTATGTATAATTTAAATCCCAGATCCTACGCTTTAAACAAACAAAATGCAGTTATTCAAATGTTAAAGATTATTAAATGTTCTATAGATTTGCATTAATACTTTTTCTATATATTGTATGGATAAATTTAAAAATTATGTATAATTTAAATCCCAGAGCCTACGCTTTAAACAAACAAAATGCAGTTATTCAAATGTTAAAGATTATTAAATGTTCTATAGATTTGCATTAATACTTTTTCTATATATTGTATGGATAAATTTAAAAATTATGTATAATTTAAATCCCAGAGCCTACGCTTTAAACAAACAAAATGCAGTTATTCAAATGTTAAAGATTATTAAATGTTCTATAGATTTGCATTAATACTTTTTCTATATATTGTATGGATAAATTTAAAAATTATGTATAATTTAAATCCCAGAGCCTACGCTTTAAACAAACAAAATGCAGTTATTCAAATGTTAAAGATTATTAAATGTTCTATAGATTTGCATTAATACTTTTTCTATATATTGTATGGATAAATTTAAAAATTATGTATAATTTAAATCCCAGAACCTACGCTTTAAACAAACAAAATGCAGTTACTCAAATGTTAAAGATTATTAAATGTTCTATAGATTTGCATTAATACTTTTTCTATATATTGTATGGATAAATTTAAAAATTATATATAATTTAAATCCCAGAGCCTACGCTTTAAACAAACAAAATGCAGTTATTCAAATGTTAAAGATTATTAAATGTTCTATAGATTTGCATTAATACTTTTTCTATATATTGTATGGATAAATTTAAAAATTATGTATAATTTAAATCCCAGAGCCTACGCTTTAAACAAACAAAATGCAGTTATTCAAATGTTAAAGATTATTAAATGTTCTATAGATTTGCATTAATACTTTTTCTATATATTGTATGGATAAATTTAAAAATTATGTATAATTTAAATCCCAGAGCCTACGCTTTAAACAAACAAAATGCAGTTATTCAAATGTTAAAGATTATTAAATGTTCTATAGATTTGCATTAATACTTTTTCTATATATTGTATGGATAAATTTAAAAATTATGTATAATTTAAATCCCAGAGCCTACGCTTTAAACAAACAAAATGCAGTTATTCAAATGTTAAAGATTATTAAATGTTCTATAGATTTGCATTAATACTTTTTCTATATATTGTATGGATAAATTTAAAAATTATGTATAATTTAAATCCCAGAGCCTACGCTTTAAACAAACAAAATGCAGTTATTCAAATGTTAAAGATTATTAAATGTTCTATAGATTTGCATTAATACTTTTTCTATATATTGTATGGATAAATTTAAAAATTATGTATAATTTAAATCCCAGAGCCTACGCTTTAAACAAACAAAATGCAGTTATTCAAATGTTAAAGATTATTAAATGTTCTATAGATTTGCATTAATACTTTTTCTATATATTGTATGGATAAATTTAAAAATTATGTATAATTTAAATCCCAGAGCCTACGCTTTAAACAAACAAAATGCAGTTACTCAAATGTTAAAGATTATTAAATGTTCTATAGATTTGCATTAATACTTTTTCTATATATTGTATGGATAAATTTAAAAATTATGTATAATTTAAATCCCAGAGCCTACGCTTTAAACAAACAAAATGCAGTTATTCAAATGTTAAAGATTATTAAATGTTCTATAGATTTGCATTAATACTTTTTCCATATATTGTATGGATAAATTTAAAAATTATGTATAATTTAAATCCCAGAGCCTACGCTTTAAACAAACAAAATGCAGTTATTCAAATGTTAAAGATTATTAAATGTTCTATAGATTTGCATTAATACTTTTTCTATATATTGTATGGATAAATTTAAAAATTATGTATAATTTAAATCCCAGAGCCTACGCTTTAAACAAACAAAATGCAGTTATTCAAATGTTAAAGATTATTAAATGTTCTATAGATTTGCATTACTACTTTTTCTATATATTGTATGGATAAATTTAAAAATTATGTATAATTTAAATCCCAGAGCCTACGCTTTAAACAAACAAAATGCAGTTATTCAAATGTTAAAGATTATTAAATGTTCTATAGATTTGCATTAATACTTTTTCTATATATTGTATGGATAAATTTAAAAATTATGTATAATTTAAATCCCAGAGCCAACGCTTTAAACAAACAAAATGCAGTTATTCAAATGTTAAAGATTATTAAATGTTCTATAGATTTGCATTAATACTTTTTCTATATATTGTATGGATAAATTTAAAAATTATGTATAATTTAAATCCCAGAGCCTACGCTTTAAACAAACAAAATGCAGTTATTCAAATGTTAAAGATTATTAAATGTTCTATAGATTTGCATTAATACTTTTTCTATATATTGTATGGATAAATTTAAAAATTATGTATAATTTAAATCCCAGAGTCTACGCTTTAAACAAACAAAATGCAGTTATTCAAATGTTAAAGATTATTAAATGTTCTATAGATTTGCATTACTACTTTTTCTATATATTGTATGGATAAATTTAAAAATTATGTATAATTTAAATCCCAGAGCCTACGCTTTAAACAAACAAAATGCAGTTACTCAAATGTTAAAGATTATTAAATGTTCTATAGATTTGCATTAATACTTTTTCTATATATTGTATGGATAAAATTACAAATTATATATAATTTAAATCCCAGAGCCTACGCTTTAAACAAACAAAATGCAGTTATTCAAATGTTAAAGATTATTAAATGTTCTATAGATTTGCATTAATACTTTTTCTATATATTGTATGGATAAATTTAAAAATTATGTATAATTTAAATCCCAGAACCTACGCTTTAAACAAACAAAATGCAGTTACTCAAATGTTAAAGATTATTAAATGTTCTATAGATTTGCATTAATACTTTTTCTATATATTGTATGGATAAATTTAAAAATTATGTATAATTTAAATCCCAGAACCTACGCTTTAAACAAACAAAATGCAGTTATTCAAATGTTAAAGATTATTAAATGTTCTATAGATTTGCATTAATACTTTTTCTATATATTGTATGGATAAATTTAAAAATTATATATAATTTAAATCCCAGAGCCTACGCTTTAAACAAACAAAATGCAGTTATTCAAATGTTAAAGATTATTAAATGTTCTATAGATTTGCATTAATACTTTTTCTATATATTGTATGGATAAATTTAAAAATTATGTATAATTTAAATCCCAGAGCCTACGCTTTAAACAAACAAAATGTAGTTACTCAAATGTTAAAGATTATTAAATGTTCTATAGATTTGCATTAATACTTTTTCTATATATTGTATGGATAAAATTACAAATTATATATAATTTAAATCCCAGAGCCTACGCTTTAAACAAACAAAATGCAGTTATTCAAATGTTAAAGATTATTAAATGTTCTATAGATTTGCATTAATACTTTTTCTATATATTGTATGGATAAATTTAAAAATTATGTATAATTTAAATCCCAGAACCTACGCTTTAAACAAACAAAATGCAGTTACTCAAATGTTAAAGATTATTAAATGTTCTATAGATTTGCATTAATACTTTTTCTATATATTGTATGGATAAATTTAAAAATTATGTATAATTTAAATCCCAGAACCTACGCTTTAAACAAACAAAATGCAGTTATTCAAATGTTAAAGATTATTAAATGTTCTATAGATTTGCATTAATACTTTTTCTATATATTGTATGGATAAATTTAAAAATTATATATAATTTAAATCCCAGAGCCTACGCTTTAAACAAACAAAATGCAGTTATTCAAATGTTAAAGATTATTAAATGTTCTATAGATTTGCATTAATACTTTTTCTATATATTGTATGGATAAATTTAAAAATTATGTATAATTTAAATCCCAGAGCCTACGCTTTAAACAAACAAAATGTAGTTACTCAAATGTTAAAGATTATTAAATGTTCTATAGATTTGCATTAATACTTTTTCTATATATTGTATGGATAAAATTACAAATTATATATAATTTAAATCCCAGAGCCTACGCTTTAAACAAACAAAATGCAGTTATTCAAATGTTAAAGATTATTAAATGTTCTATAGATTTGCATTAATACTTTTTCTATATATTGTATGGATAAATTTAAAAATTATGTATAATTTAAATCCCAGAGCCTACGCTTTAAACAAACAAAATGCAGTTACTCAAATGTTAAAGATTATTAAATGTTCTATAGATTTGCATTAATACTTTTTCTATATATTGTATGGATAAAATTACAAATTATATATAATTTAAATCCCAGAGCCTACGCTTTAAACAAACAAAATGCAGTAATTCAAATGTTAAAGATTATTAAATGTTCTATAGATTTGCATTACTACTTTTTCTATATATTGTATGGATAAATTTAAAAATTATGTATAATTTAAATCCCAGAGCCTACGCTTTAAACAAACAAAATGCAGTTATTCAAATGTTAAAGATTATTAAATGTTCTATAGATTTGCATTAATACTTTTTCTATATATTGTATGGATAAATTTAAAAATTATGTATAATTTAAATCCCAGAACCTACGCTTTAAACAAACAAAATGCAGTTACTCAAATGTTAAAGATTATTAAATGTTCTATAGATTTGCATTAATACTTTTTCTATATATTGTATGGATAAAATTACAAATTATATATAATTTAAATCCCAGAGGCTACGCTTTAAACAAACAAAATGCAGTTATTCAAATGTTAAAGATTATTAAATGTTCTATAGATTTGCATTAATACTTTTTCTATATATTGTATGGATAAATTTAAAAATTATGTATAATTTAAATCCCAGAGCCTACGCTTTAAACAAACAAAATGCAGTTATTCAAATGTTAAAGATTATTAAATGTTCTATAGATTTGCATTACTACTTTTTCTATATATTGTATGGATAAATTTAAAAATTATGTATAATTTAAATCCCAGAGCCTACGCTTTAAACAAACAAAATGCAGTTATTCAAATGTTAAAGATTATTAAATGTTCTATAGATTTGCATTAATACTTTTTCTATATATTGTATGGATAAATTTAAAAATTAAGTATAATTTAAATCCCAGAACCTACGCTTTAAACAAACAAAATGCAGTTACTCAAATGTTAAAGATTATTAAATGTTCTATAGATTTGCATTAATACTTTTTCTATATATTGTATGGATAAATTTAAAAATTATATATAATTTAAATCCCAGAGCCTACGCTTTAAACAAACAAAATGCAGTTATTCAAATGTTAAAGATTATTAAATGTTCTATAGATTTGCATTACTACTTTTTCTATATATTGTATGGATAAATTTAAAAATTATGTATAATTTAAATCCCAGAGCCTACGCTTTAAACAAACAAAATGCAGTTACTCAAATGTTAAAGATTATTAAATGTTCTATAGATTTGCATTAATACTTTTTCTATATATTGTATGGATAAATTTAAAAATTATATATAATTTAAATCCCAGAGCCTACGCTTTAAACAAACAAAATGCAGTTATTCAAATGTTAAAGATTATTAAATGTTCTATAGATTTGCATTACTACTTTTTCTATATATTGTATGGATAAATTTAAAAATTATGTATAATTTAAATCCCAGAGCCTACGCTTTAAACAAACAAAATGCAGTTACTCAAATGTTAAAGATTATTAAATGTTCTATAGATTTGCATTAATACTTTTTCTATATATTGTATGGATAAATGTAAAGATTATGTATAATTTAAATCCCAGAGCCTACGCTTTAAACAAACAAAATGCAGTTATTCAAATGTTAAAGATTATTAAATGTTCTATAGATTTGCATTAATACTTTTTCTATATATTGTATGGATAAATTTAAAAATTATATATAATTTAAATCCCAGAGCCTACGCTTTAAACAAACAAAATGCAGTTATTCAAATGTTAAAGATTATTAAATGTTCTATAGATTTGCATTACTACTTTTTCTATATATTGTATGGATAAATTTAAAAATTATGTATAATTTAAATCCCAGAGCCTACGCTTTAAACAAACAAAATGCAGTTACTCAAATGTTAAAGATTATTAAATGTTCTATAGATTTGCATTAATACTTTTTCTATATATTGTATGGATAAATGTAAAGATTATGTATAATTTAAATCCCAGAGCCTACGCTTTAAACAAACAAAATGCAGTTATTCAAATGTTAAAGATTATTAAATGTTCTATAGATTTGCATTAATACTTTTTCTATATATTGTATGGATAAATTTAAAAATTATATATAATTTAAATCCCAGAGCCTACGCTTTAAACAAACAAAATGCAGTTATTCAAATGTTAAAGATTATTAAATGTTCTATAGATTTGCATTACTACTTTTTCTATATATTGTATGGATAAATTTAAAAATTATGTATAATTTAAATCCCAGAGCCTACGCTTTAAACAAACAAAATGCAGTTATTCAAATGTTAAAGATTATTAAATGTTCTATAGATTTGCATTACTACTTTTTCTATATATTGTATGGATAAATTTAAAAATTATGTATAATTTAAATCCCAGAGCCTACGCTTTAAACAAACAAAATGCAGTTACTCAAATGTTAAAGATTATTAAATGTTCTATAGATTTGCATTAATACTTTTTCTATATATTGTATGGATAAATGTAAAGATTATGTATAATTTAAATCCCAGAGCCTACGCTTTAAACAAACAAAATGCAGTTATTCAAATGTTAAAGATTATTAAATGTTCTATAGATTTGCATTAATACTTTTTCTATATATTGTATGGATAAATGTAAAGATTATGTATAATTTAAATCCCAGAGCCTACGCTTTAAACAAACAAAATGCAGTTATTCAAATGTTAAAGATTATTAAATGTTCTATAGATTTGCATTAATACTTTTTCTATATATTGTATGGATAAATTTAAAGATTATGTATAATTTAAATCCCAGAGCCTACGCTTTAAACAAACAAAATGCAGTTATTCAAATGTTAAAGATTATTAAATGTTCTATAGATTTGCATTAATACCTTTTTCTATATATTGTATGGATAAATTTAAAAATTATATATAATTTAAATCCCAGAGCCTACGCTTTAAACAAACAAAATGCAGTTACTCAAATGTTAAAGATTATTAAATGTTCTATAGATTTGCATTAATACTTTTTCTATATATTGTATGGATAAATGTAAAGATTATGTATAATTTAAATCCCAGAGCCTACGCTTTAAACAAACAAAATGCAGTTATTCAAATGTTAAAGATTATTAAATGTTCTATAGATTTGCATTACTACTTTTTCTATATATTGTATGGATAAATTTAAAAATTATGTATAATTTAAATCCCAGAGCCTACGCTTTAAACAAACAAAATGCAGTTATTCAAATGTTAAAGATTATTAAATGTTCTATAGATTTGAATTAATACTTTTTCTATATATTGTATGGATAAATTTAAAAATTAAGTATAATTTAAATCCCAGAACCTACGCTTTAAACAAACAAAATGCAGTTACTCAAATGTTAAAGATTATTAAATGTTCTATAGATTTGCATTAATACTTTTTCTATATATTGTATGGATAAATTTAAAAATTATATATAATTTAAATCCCAGAGCCTACGCTTTAAACAAACAAAATGCAGTTATTCAAATGTTAAAGATTATTAAATGTTCTATAGATTTGCATTACTACTTTTTCTATATATTGTATGGATAAATTTAAAAATTATGTATAATTTAAATCCCAGAGCCTACGCTTTAAACAAACAAAATGCAGTTGTTCAAATGTTAAAGATTATTAAATGTTCTATAGATTTGCATTACTACTTTTTCTATATATTGTATGGATAAATTTAAAAATTATGTATAATTTAAATCCCAGAGCCTACGCTTTAAACAAACAAAATGCAGTTACTCAAATGTTAAAGATTATTAAATGTTCTATAGATTTGCATTAATACTTTTTCTATATATTGTATGGATAAATGTAAAGATTATGTATAATTTAAATCCCAGAGCCTACGCTTTAAACAAACAAAATGCAGTTATTCAAATGTTAAAGATTATTAAATGTTCTATAGATTTGCATTAATACTTTTTCTATATATTGTATGGATAAATTTAAAAATTATATATAATTTAAATCCCAGAGCCTACGCTTTAAACAAACAAAATGCAGTTATTCAAATGTTAAAGATTATTAAATGTTCTATAGATTTGCATTACTACTTTTTCTATATATTGTATGGATAAATTTAAAAATTATGTATAATTTAAATCCCAGAGCCTACGCTTTAAACAAACAAAATGCAGTTACTCAAATGTTAAAGATTATTAAATGTTCTATAGATTTGCATTAATACTTTTTCTATATATTGTATGGATAAATGTAAAGATTATGTATAATTTAAATCCCAGAGCCTACGCTTTAAACAAACAAAATGCAGTTATTCAAATGTTAAAGATTATTAAATGTTCTATAGATTTGCATTAATACTTTTTCTATATATTGTATGGATAAATTTAAAAATTATATATAATTTAAATCCCAGAGCCTACGCTTTAAACAAACAAAATGCAGTTATTCAAATGTTAAAGATTATTAAATGTTCTATAGATTTGCATTACTACTTTTTCTATATATTGTATGGATAAATTTAAAAATTATGTATAATTTAAATCCCAGAGCCTACGCTTTAAACAAACAAAATGCAGTTATTCAAATGTTAAAGATTATTAAATGTTCTATAGATTTGCATTACTACTTTTTCTATATATTGTATGGATAAATTTAAAAATTATGTATAATTTAAATCCCAGAGCCTACGCTTTAAACAAACAAAATGCAGTTACTCAAATGTTAAAGATTATTAAATGTTCTATAGATTTGCATTAATACTTTTTCTATATATTGTATGGATAAATGTAAAGATTATGTATAATTTAAATCCCAGAGCCTACGCTTTAAACAAACAAAATGCAGTTATTCAAATGTTAAAGATTATTAAATGTTCTATAGATTTGCATTAATACTTTTTCTATATATTGTATGGATAAATGTAAAGATTATGTATAATTTAAATCCCAGAGCCTACGCTTTAAACAAACAAAATGCAGTTATTCAAATGTTAAAGATTATTAAATGTTCTATAGATTTGCATTAATACTTTTTCTATATATTGTATGGATAAATTTAAAGATTATGTATAATTTAAATCCCAGAGCCTACGCTTTAAACAAACAAAATGCAGTTATTCAAATGTTAAAGATTATTAAATGTTCTATAGATTTGCATTAATACCTTTTTCTATATATTGTATGGATAAATTTAAAAATTATATATAATTTAAATCCCAGAGCCTACGCTTTAAACAAACAAAATGCAGTTACTCAAATGTTAAAGATTATTAAATGTTCTATAGATTTGCATTAATACTTTTTCTATATATTGTATGGATAAATGTAAAGATTATGTATAATTTAAATCCCAGAGCCTACGCTTTAAACAAACAAAATGCAGTTATTCAAATGTTAAAGATTATTAAATGTTCTATAGATTTGCATTAATACTTTTTCTATATATTGTATGGATAAATTTAAAAATTATATATAATTTAAATCCCAGAGCCTACGCTTTAAACAACAAAATACAGTTATTCAAATGTTAAAGATTATTAAATGTTCTATAGATTTGCATTAATACTTTTTCTATATATTGTATGGATAAATTTAAAAATTATGTATAATTTAAATATCAGACCCAACTAGCACAATTAGTCGACGGAACGTAGCGGCGTCTATAGTAAGACATTTTAAATACGTTGCCACTATTAACAGGCACCTTATTAGAACGTAAAAATTACGTGCGCGTTACCAAAATGGGGAACAAATTTTCAGTGGCAGCAACGTTCTGCTTACGATCCTGGGTTTTGTACGACTACGTTCTAGGGACGGATTGGTTACGTAGCTGTGTAGTTGCAGCATTGTAGCCTCGACTTTCGTGGAACTTTTCTTTTGCTCATTTCAACTAGTGTTGCTTGCTTTGTCTTACAACTACTTTTATAATTCTTCTTGTTCACTCTTCTATGATACTATGTCTATTTCATTTTCCCAACTCAGAAACGAAATGTTTATAATGTACATAACATTTGAAAACATAACTTATACCAATTTTCAGTTATCTGAACCACAGAATTAAAACGAATGCTACTTTACTGTTGAACATAACAATGATAAGTCCATAAAAGATACGCGCCTCTTAAAAAATGCATTTTTAATTAAAAAATTATTTTTTAATATAATTAATATCATGTGATACGAAGCTAAGTAGTTATAAAAACCAATTTCTTAATCATTATTAGGAACAAAACATGTAATATTTTGAATTCATATATTATATTTGATGCGAAAATTATGACGGGCTGAAGTTTTTAAATCAATGCAACATAAAAAATCACAAATTGTAGTAATGGCGTCGTAAGTGCTGGCATTAAATATGGCGTATTTTCAACAAAGTTACTTTAAAGGCTTTGCCACTAAAATTTGATACTTTAAAGTACCTGCAACCGAATGACTACTGACGGAAACTGCATATAAGTAACATTGAAGTTTTAATTACTGCAAAGTATCACATAGAACTACAGTACTACTTTAAAGTGATGATAAAGTTGCGGTTATTATAATCTGTCTGCTTAAAGTAGCTGTTGCTACTTCATTGTTCCACCTGGAACTTTTACTTAAAATTTTACTGACAGCTTCTGTGTTGCTGAATTAAATAATTATTTAAGAATTTCTGTCCAATAATATAAAAACAATAATATATCATATAATTAAAAAGTACAATGGCGAGTGATTAAAATATCACATTTTTATTACATGTAGAACAGAATGCTTTGCAATAATAACTAGGTATGTAGGTACTTTTGAATATGATATCCTAATAATATAACTTGACGTTAAATGACAAATGTAATAGTTAAGTTAAATATCAGTAAATGTATATACATTTTCTGAAAAAGTGTTGTGTAATATGCATCTGTTCAAGCAGATTAAATTTTAAGAATAAATTTTATTTAAACTGTAATGTATATGATGAAGAGACTTCTGAATTTAATAAAAATTGTATATGTTTAATTCAATTATGATCGTTTTTATATTTAATAGAAAAAATTTTAAATTGAATAAATATACTCATGGGAGTTCCATTTGTCCATTTGATGGCGGCATTGACTTCATAGTTATTTTTAATGTTATCAGGGACTTTACAGTTGCTGTGCACACAATAAAGTTTTAATCTATAGGTACAGGGACGTTGTTGAAACTAATAAATATTACGTACAAGTTTCAGAACTTTAAAATGACACTGAAGGTTCCCAGAACGTCATAGCAACTATCATTGTTACTTAAAAGTAGTTATAATTTGAACGTCAGATTTTAGTAACTTTAGTTAGTCGCTGCTACTTTCGTTTGCCACTTTAAAGTTCTGAAAACTTTAAAGTCGTTCCATTAGTAACAACAACGTCCCTTAAACTACAAAAGCTACGTAGAAGTAATGTAACTATGAAGTAACTATTAATGGTAGACACTACGTCGTAGCGCCTATGAATTTCTCAAATAAAGTTATATTTACATTAAAGTCGTAGAATTAGTAGGAAATACGTAACAGCTACATGCTTGAGGTTCCCGTCACGGTTGCGATTACTATGGTGCTAGTTGGGAGTTGTTAAAGTCATGACGTGTTTGGTGTTAAATAAAACGTTTTTTCAAGAGCTGTCATGCACATATGTGAAAAATTTGAAAGTTGATTGTCTTTTGTTTTTTTGAAAAAAGTTGTTAGAATCATGTCGTGTTTGGTGTTAAATGAAATGTTTTTTCAAGAGCTGTCATGCACATATGTCAAAAATTTGAAACTTGATTGTCTTTTGTTTTTTTGAAAAAAGTTGTTAGAATCATGTCGTGTTTGGTGTTAAATGAAATGTTTTTTCAAGAGCTGTCATGCACATATGTCAAGAATTTGAAACTTGATTGTCTTTTGTTTTTTTGAAAAAAGTTGTTAGAATCATGTCGTGTTTGGTGTTAAATGAAATGTTTTTTCAAGAGCTGTCATGCACATATGTCAAAAATTTGAAACTTGATTGTCTTTTGTTTTTTTGAAAAAAGTTGTTAGAATCATGTCGTGTTTGGTGTTAAATGAAATGTTTTTTCAAGAGCTGTCATGCACATATGTCAAGAATTTGAAACTTGATTGTCTTTTGTTTTTTTGAAAAAAGTTGTTAGAATCATGTCGTGTTTGGTGTTAAATGAAATGTTTTTTCAAGAGCTGTCATGCACATATGTCAAAAATTTGAAACTTGATTGTCTTTTGTTTTTTTGAAAAAAGTTGTTAGAATCATGTCGTGTTTGGTGTTAAATGAAATGTTTTTTCAAGAGCTGTCATGCACATATGTCAAAAATTTGAAACTTGATTGTCTTTTGTTTTTTTGAAAAAAGTTGTTAGAATCATGTCGTGTTTGGTGTTAAATGAAATGTTTTTTCAAGAGCTGTCATGCACATATGTCAAGAATTTGAAACTTGATTGTCTTTTGTTTTTTTGGAAAAAGTTGTTAGAATCATGTCGTGTTTGGTGTTAAATGAAATGTTTTTTCAAGAGCTGTCATGCACATATGTCCAAAATTTGAAACTTGATTGTCTTTTGTTTTTTTGAAAAAAGTTGTTAGAATCATGTCGTGTTTGGTGTTAAATGAAATGTTTTTTCAAGAGCTGTCATGCACATATGTCAAGAATTTGAAACTTGATTGTCTTTTGTTTTTTTGGAAAAAGTTGTTAGAATCATGTCGTGTTTGGTGTTAAATGAAATGTTTTTTCAAGAGCTGTCATGCACATATGTCAAAAATTTGAAACTTGATTGTCTTTTGTTTTTTTGGAAAAAGTTGTTAGAATCATGTCGTGTTTGGTGTTAAATGAAATGTTTTTTCAAGAGCTGTCATGCACATATGTCAAAAATTTGAAACTTGATTGTCTTTTGTGTTTTTGGAAAAAGTTGTTAGAATCACTTCGTGTTTGGTGTTAAAAGAAATGTTTTTTCAAGAGCTGTCATGCACATATGTCAAAAATTTGAAACTTGATTGTCTTTTGTTTATTTGGAAAAAGTTGTTAGAATCATGTCGTGTTTGGTGTTAAATGAAATGTTTTTTTAAGAGCTGTCATGCACATATGTCAAAAATTTGAAAGTTGATTGTCTTTTGTTTTTTTGGAAAAAGTTGTTAAAATCATGTCGTGTTTGATGTTAAATGAATTGTTTTTTCAAGAGCTGTCATGCACATATGTCAAAAATTTAAAACTTGATTGTCTTTTGTTTTTTGAAAAAAGTTGTTAGAATCATGTCGTGTTTGGTGTTAAATGAAATGTTTTTTCAAGAGCTGTCATGCACATATGTCAAAAAATTGAAAGTTGATTATCTTTTGTTTTTTTGAAAAAAGTTGTTAGAATCATGTCGTGTTTGGTGTTAAATGAAATGTTTTGTCAAGAGCTGTCATGCGCATATGTCAAAAATTTGAAACTTGATTGTCTTTTGTTTTTTTGAAAAAAGTTGTTAGAATCATGTCGTGTTTGGTGTTAAATGAAATGTTTTGTCAAGAGCTGTCATGCACATATGTCAAAAATTTGAAACTTGATTGTCTTTTGTTTTTTTGAAAAAAGTTGTTAGAATCATGTCGTGTTTGGTGTTAAATGAAATGTTTTTTCAAGAGCTGTCATGCACATATGTCAAAAATTTGAAACTTGATTGTCTTTTGTTTTTTTTGGAAAAAGTTGTTAGAATCATGTCGTGTTTGGTGTTAAATGAAATGTTTTTTCAAGAGCTGTCATGCACATATGTCAAAAATTTGAAAGTTGATTGTCTTTTGTTTTTTTGAAAAAAGTTGTTAGAATCATGTCGTGTTTGGTATTAAATGAAATGTTTTTTCAAGAGCTGTCATGCACATATGTCAAAAATTTGAAACTTGATTGTCTTTTGTTTTTTTGAAAAAAGTTGTTAGAATCATGTCGTGTTTGGTGTTAAATGAAATGTTTTTTCAAGAGCTGTCATGCACATATGTCAAAAATTTGAAACTTGATTGTCTTTTGTTTTTTTGAAAAAAGTTGTTAGAATCATGTCGTGTTTGGTGTTAAATGAAATGTTTTTTCAAGAGCTGTCATGCACATATGTCAAAAAATTGAAAGTTGATTATCTTTTGTTTTTTTGAAAAAAGTTGTTAGAATCATGTCGTGTTTGGTGTTAAATGAAATGTTTTGTCAAGAGCTGTCATGCACATATGTCAAAAATTTGAAACTTGATTGTCTTTTGTTTTTTTGAAAAAAGTTGTTAGAATCATGTCGTGTTTGGTGTTAAATGAAATGTTTTGTCAAGAGCTGTCATGCGCATATGTCAAAAATTTGAAACTTGATTGTCTATTGTTTTTTTGAAAAAAGTTATTAGAATCATGTCGTGTTTGGTATTAAATGAAATGTTTTGTCAAGAGCTGTCATGCACATATGTCAAAAATTTGAAACTTGATTGTCTTTTGTTTTTTTTGAAAAAAGTTGTTAGAATCATGTCGTGTTTGGTGTTAAATGAAATGTTTTTTCAAGAGCTGTCATGCACATATGTCAAAAATTTGAAACTTGATTGTCTTTTGTTTTTTTGAAAAAAGTTGTTAGAATCATGTCGTGTTTGGTGTTAAATGAAATGTTTTTTCAAGAGCTGTCATGCACATATGTCAAAAAATTGAAACTTGATTGTCTTTTGTTTTTTTGAAAAAAGTTATTAGAATCATGTCGTGTTTGGTGTTAAATGAAATGTTTTTTCAAGAGCTGTCATGCACATATGTCAAAAATTTGAAACTTGATTGTCTTTTGTTTTTTTGAAAAAAGTTGTTAGAATCATGTCGTGTTTGGTGTTAAATGAAATGTTTTGTCAAGAGCTGTCATGCGCATATGTCAAAAATTTGAAACTTGATTGTCTTTTGTTTTTTTGAAAAAAGTTATTAGAATCATGTCGTGTTTGGTGTTAAATGAAATGTTTTTTCAAGAGCTGTCATGCACATATGTCATAAATTTGAAACTTGATTGTCTTTTGTTTTTTTGAAAAAAGTTGTTAGAATCATGTCGTGTTTGGTGTTAAATGAAATGTTTTTTCAAGAGCTGTCATGCACATATGTCAAAAATTTGAAACTTGATTGTCTTTTGTTTTTTTGAAAAAAGTTATTAGAATCATGTCGTGTTTGGTATTAAATGAAATGTTTTGTCAAGAGCTGTCATGCACATATGTCAAAAATTTGAAACTTGATTGTCTTTTGTTTTTTTGAAAAAAGTTGTTAGAATCATGTCGTGTTTGGTGTTAAATGAAATGTTTTGTCAAGAGCTGTCATGCGCATATGTCAAAAATTTGAAACTTGATTGTCTTTTGTTTTTTTGAAAAAAGTTATTAGAATCATGTCGTGTTTGGTATTAAATGAAATGTTTTTTCAAGAGCTGTCATGCACATATGTCAAAAATTTGAAACTTGATTGTCTTTTGTTTTTTTGAAAAAAGTTGTTAGAATCATGTCGTGTTTGGTGTTAAATGAAATGTTTTTTCAAGAGCTGTCATGCACATATGTCAAAAATTTGAAACTTGATTGTCTTTTGTTTTTTTGAAAAAAGTTGTTAGAATCATGTCGTGTTTGGTGTTAAATGAAATGTTTTTTCAAGAGCTGTCATGCACATATGTCAAAAAATTGAAAGTTGATTATCTTTTGTTTTTTTGAAAAAAGTTGTTAGAATCATGTCGTGTTTGGTGTTAAATGAAATGTTTTGTCAAGAGCTGTCATGCACATATGTCAAAAATTTGAAACTTGATTGTCTTTTGTTTTTTTGAAAAAAGTTGTTAGAATTATGTCGTGTTTGGTGTTAAATGAAATGTTTTGTCAAGAGCTGTCATGCGCATATGTCAAAAATTTGAAACTTGATTGTCTTTTGTTTTTTTGAAAAAAGTTGTTAGAATCATGACGTGTTTGGTGTTAAATGAAAAGTTTTTTCAAGAGCTGTCATGCACATATGTCAAAAATTTGACAACTTGATTGTCATTTGTTTTTAGCAAAAAGTTGTTAGAATTATGTCGTGTTTGGTGTTAAATGAAATGTTTTTTCAAGGGTTGCTGTGCCGAAATGTCAAAAATTTAACAGCTTGATTCTTTTGTTTATTTTTTTTACTTATGCAAATAAACAATTTTAAATGTAAATGGCGGGAGTAGCTATGTGCAATTACACAGAAAAACATTATTAGACACAATTATTTCGAAAAACTCATTTGAGACTTCAATAACTCCCTTAATATCAACCCCTATGGGCTCAGATTTGACTATCCATTAATCCTTTTTTAAACAATTTAAATGTCTGGAAACTGTTAAAAATGCACAATATGTAATATACATGTAATCAAAAAGAAAAACGATATTCTTCTTGTAAAACAGTTTTCCATTTCCCAACTTGAAGATACTCTTTATAAATGGAAGCTGAGTGTTCAAATATATTAAACTTTAACAAAAAATAATTAAAAACCTGCACAAGTTGCAAAATTTAAGATACAATTTAAATTCTAAACAACTTTTTTCTGTGATTTTGAAATTAAAGGTACCTATTGTACTTAAGAAGTTAAACATTTTTTATGTTTGAAAAACTTAAATTGTTGCAATAATAAATAAGTATCCAATCCCTACAAATACTTTTCAACGAAAGATATAAGGAAAACTATACAGAATTTTTATGCAAATATTTTTTTTCTTTACTTATATAATGATAAAAAAATTAAAAACAAAATATATCATATACATATAATATCAAAGCAAGTTGCTTTTAGTCTTATAAGGTAAATAATTTTCTAAATGCAATAAGACATTTTCTGATTGATTATACAAAATTATGAAGCCATGAAATTATTTCTTTCGAAAAATGCATAGGTCACTAGATAAATACAAAAGTTTAAATTATTCATTTTTATTTTTACAAATAACTGAGTATGAAATAAAATCGAATTTTGGTTTGCACTTCTTTAGGGCACTATTTCATGTTCTCTCGAATGGCGATGCTTATTTTTTACCATTGTTGGTTTTCGAATTACTTTCACCGTTGTTTACGTGTATTTATTAGTTTTAAACAGCGAAAATGCAACAATTAACAGTAAAAATAAAAATAAATGTTGTGGTAATGAAACAAATGAAATCATCAGTTGGGTAGGTATTATCTACCTATAATCTGTTTTTCTTAATTCTCATTAATATTTATAACTTAGCACTGAAACACTTTCAAAATTTCGTTTTCAATACATCATCGCCATCTATGACGTCCACATAAAAAAGTACTAAAATTAAATTGAACAGAATGAAATTTTTACAACTAAATTTGAAAATTAGTAATGAAAAATAAACAAATTTTAATATACCTATATTTGTGTTTTCACTTGTTTCATTGCCGCAATAATTGTTTTTACCTATAAATTTAATAATTATTGCATTTTTAAAGTTTGAAATACACAAAGTGATAAAAAATTAGCATTGTTGATCGAAAGAAAACAAAAAATGCCATAAAGAAGTGCAAAACAAAATACCATATCATTTTATACTTACAAGTTACTATTTTTGTAAAATTTTAATTTTTATATTTTATCTAGTGATCTGTACATTTTTCGGGGGAAAACAAATACATCTTTAAAATAGTCTCATTATGGGGCAACTTTGCTCTAATTTAACTGAGTTTCCAATGGTGAGTTTAGAAAAACAGTCACCCTGCCTATTAGTAATTACAAATATACAGGAATTTCACAGGTGACGCCCGTGCTTTAGGAGCCTAAAAAATCGAAAATTAAAAGCGGAAAATATTCTAATCAAAATATTGATAAAAAACTAATTTTAACATTTTTTAAAAAAATGAATGATATGAAAAAACAATATATTTTCCATACTACTCATTATGTCACAGTTTTACCGCCTACTTCCAATTAGTTGTTGTAGGTAGGTAACTTAAATCAATTAAGTAGCTTTAGTGATGTTCGTATTCACGTTATTTAGCAATAATATGCCACAAAGTGTTCATACTTGTATGACAAATCACTCGAAAGTTTTTCTTCAATTTAAACAAATTTTCTGACAAAACATATGGAAATTACCTTATTATCTAATATCATTAGTTTTTAATAAAATTTAAAGGTTAATATTTGTTTTTATCTATGACATAATAACAAAGGACAAATAAATCCCTTCTCTTAATTTTCAATTTGTTTTAGCTAACATTTTGAATCGAATGCAATTCCATAGTTAATTTTTGACATAAAATTAATAGTTGCCAGAGGAATTTTCTATAGTCTTTTGTTTTTTAGCTACAGGCTAAAACTGAGTTTTTTTTTGTAATGGGAACCTGTGTTGTAAATAATTGCATACTTTTTTTATTAAACAAGCTGTACAATATAAACTGTCTATATTTTTTAACATAAATTATTAACTTATGAAGGTGAAAAAAATAAATGTAAAAAAACAATAACCTACTGATCATCATTTGTTTATTTTCAACATTTTTACTTACCTTTTCAAATTATATACTTTATGAAACTATATTTTGCAAATTGTGTCAAAGCCAACTATGACAACGATACAAAAATAATTTTATTAAAGCAAATGTAATTGGTTAAGTATAAATTTGACAACTTATTTATTTAACTTAAAAAATTATGATATGTAATTAATTCCGTTTCATTTGTTTATTAATAATTTTAAATTTTTACTTCATTAAATTAATTTATTCATGTTTCAAATAAACGAATATAGACTTATTGTATATTTGTATCTGTCATAATAAATAAGGAGGAGGCGCAGTATTTTGCATAATAAAAAAAAGTTTTAGCCAGTAGTTGAAAAATAAAAGACGCTAGTATATTTCTAATGCCCTAATACCATAACAAAAATACAAAAAATGAGACATGTAATTAGTTGTCATTCAAAAATTAAATTTACCAAGTTTTATGCACGCTATTTATGTGCCTTTTAAGATCATAGTTTTCTACAAATGATTTTCCACAGAACGAACACTTATAGTCCTTTATCCCATTATGGATTTTGATGTGTTTGGATAGAGTACTGCTATGTCGAAATACTTTATTGCATATTGTACATATATAGTCTTTAATTCCACTGTGAATTCTCTGGTGAGTTGTTAATTGCGACTTTTGTGTAAATGATTTCGTACAAGTAGGACATGGGAATTCCTTTATTCCATCATGACGTGCCATGTGTTCTTTTAGATGATTACTGCGAGAAAATGATTTTTGGCATATTGAGCACTCAAATATCTTAACTCCTCTGTGAGATTTCAAATGATCTTGTAAGATTTGCTTTAATCGAAAGTATTTGTGACAAATGTGGCACTGAAATTTCATTTCCCCACTGTGTATCGTTATATGCCGTGCCAAATTCGCCTTCCGAGTAAAAGTCGCATTACATACTTCACAACAAAAAGTCTTTTCACTTTTCTGAATATTATTATTTATAGTAATTGGCTTGTTAGTATGTTTGTCATTGTCAGGTAAATGTTTTTCTTCTTCCTTTATACTTTCCATGCCGTTACCGTAAATTGTATGTTCGTCCATTACATCAGTGTTAAATGAGTGTTGTTGCGTGTCCATGATGAATACGTTACGAGAATAATTCTTCGCAACTTGATGTCAGTCTGAAACATAAATTTATATTGAGATCTTTCTTTTCGCATATCGAGATTCTAGTGATTAAGCACATTTTAGGATCCAATTTTAAGATATTAGGTGTGCGCGCGCGCGAGTGCGTGCATGCGTGAAAGAACAAAAATGTATTTTTCTACAGTCTATATACAAAGTAGCCATTTGCGCTCTCTTTTGTCAACGCAAAATGTCACTTTGCCACTCATGCGCGACAAAGTAGAAAAAACGCTCGCTGTCCAAATTTCTAACTATACAATGTTGAGAATTGTCACTTGTCTACTTTCTTAATAGAAACGTTTAGTCAGGAACTAATGGCACTATTGGCACTGTAGTGACACATTTACCGCCTTCACACGTCAATCTGACATAACTGCTCTGTCGATATATTACATAACCAAACAAAATGCCGCACTGCTGTGAAAATAAAATTGGGAATTTATTTACAAAAACGAAAGTAAAAAATTCTTAGATTAGATTGAAGCAATAGCTCAAGAAGAATGGAAAATAACGATATATTAAAATTAAAATAAATTGTGTGAACAGTTGTGCTGCCACCTGCAAAAATTTGGCGTGAACGCTCATAATGGACATCCACTTTTCTACTTCACTAATTTAATGTACACGCTGTCTCATTTTCGAAGTGTTTTAAGGTATCTCGAGTAAGGGCCGGTATTTCCATATTCGGATAAAGTGCTGGATAATTTATCTGTCGGATAAATGAACAATATCGCATCAAAAAATGACATTCAATATAATTTACATCATTTATGCTTTTATTTCGATGCGATATTTTATCATTTATCTGACGGATAGTTATCCTGAACTTTATCCGGTGGTGGAAATACCGATCCTAATATTAATGATATAACCTATAATTATTTTAATAAAATAGAAACCGCCATTTTTTTCTCTTTTCAACGATGTATTATTTTTTATTAATGTATTTGAAAAATTTCGAGAAAAATGAGATAATTTAGAAATATTAGAAATAATTTTTAAACAAATATTATAGGTGGCTATGTGAAAATAAACAAAACGTAACAGTGCTATACAACTTAGCAAACTAAAACAACAAATTTAGTAACAAAAACAACTTAAAACAAATGTTCAAAATTACGACCATGTTCTGTAATACAAACTATAATTTCCGTTTCTTCATTTATTTATTTATTAATTGAACCTGTTTCTCGAAATCGGGTAAAAGTCCCTGTCAGTGTTCTTAAACTCGGTTGCCGACTTCTAGGAAACGGCTCCCGGTAAATTATTTTTGCTCTTCTTATGATTCCAGTCGATTCACCAATTATTAGAATCATATCAATTAATTCGTTCTTCGTAAACATTTCAAAATGTTTTTTTTTTTGTTTACAAAAGAAGTTAAATTAAGTAACAAACAAATGTATACTTTTTTGACATTAATTTAATTGTTTTACATTGTTACGTTTTGTTTATTTTCACATAGCCATCTATAATATTTGTTTAAAAATTATTTCTAATATTTCTAAATTATCTCAATTTTCTCGAAATTTTTCAAATACATTAATAAAAAATCTGATCTGGACACCACACGACTTCCTCGTACGCAAGACTAATATGAAGTATAGACTCAATTATAAAATTGCACGTATTTGACGTAATTTGACATTGACATCTATTTTTTATTTTTTTGTTATTTTTTGTCCTAATCCATAGCAAGCTTCATTATAAAAACCAAAAAGTATATAAGTTTTAAATTTACATATCTCCCTTATACAAAGGGCTAATTTAATAATACTTGATGTGCTAGACGCAGAATTCAATTCTCTAAAATTCTTATTTGAAGCATTTATTTCTAAAATCAAAATGAAACCATTTTATTCAAGAAAAACTGTTAACAACTTCAGGTAATATATCACTTCCGGTTAGCCTGTTTTAACCAAAATCTGCTATGTTATTCCAATTGATATAAAAGTCTTATATACCAAATTTGAAAAGTTTTGGATTATATTTTAATATAGTTTTTCACTAAAATCTATTATAGGCTTCAAATAAAGTGCCATTTCTGGATATTATGTAATGACCAAAAAGGGAGGTGCACAACTAGATGTTATAGATGTCCTAAATACAAAATTTCAACTTTCTACGGCTTACCGTTTTTAAGTTATGCGAGATACGTACGTACGTACAGACGTCACGACGAAATTAGTCAGAATGGATTCAGGGATGGTCAAAATGGATATTTCCGTTGAAATCTGGAAACCGAAATTTTTCGCGAATACAATACTTCCTTTACTTTGTACAAGGAAGTAAAAATAATACATCGTTGAAAAGAGAAAAAAATGGCGGTTTCTATTTTATTAAAATAATTATACGTTGCCATTTGAAAAATGTAAGTTGATAGTCGTATCTTGTTAACCTGACTTTATAAAAAATATCTACATCTGCCATCAAATAGTATATGTAAAATAATAAAACTTTTTTTTCAAACGTCATAAAAATGGCATCTTTTGTGACTTGATTCACAAAGTAGAAATAAAATAAATAAATATCCATAGAAACTATATAGAATCAGCCAATAAGAAGGAACTTCTACAATAGAAATCTGTATTATCGCCCTAAATGTCAATAGGCATTTACGAAAATTCTACCGGTGAACCGTTACCGGTATATACCGGTAAATAGCTGTTTACCAGGTTACAGCTACCGGAATCGATATTTTAAGAACGCAAATGGTAAATAGGGTAGATTTCTAACCTATGAAAAAATTTGAAAGTTCGAAACAGATTTGAAATTTGACGTAGTTAACAAACTGAGCCCACTCATACTTCCGATTTCCACGGTGAACACATTTTGACTTTTAACGCGTGCGCATCGCTTGGTACTATTATCTTTTTTGAGGTTACATTCTCCATTTACCGCATTTACCGGCTGAATTACTCGATCCACATATCATGGATCCGGTAGATGGATCTGGTAGATATGGTACAATTTTCGAACACGGTAACAATTAACTACTCGTGTTTTCGAACGCAATCGGTAGATGTGGTATCTACCGGTAGAATTTTCGTAAATGCCTATTATAACTCACTAGATAACCTAAGAATAAAGTTACTGACTACCCCTCTTATAAGATTTAAATTGATAACCTATAAAGTGAAATATAGACAGTTTACATACTTTTAACTATAATAATATAATTAAAGTGCAGCAGACGTACAGATTACAATAACAGGCACGGTAATAAAGGTAAGAATACTTCGAATTAAAGTGATACAAAAAGATTATATTGTAGGAAGATGAACTGAAATATAGATAGAAATGCAAAATTTGGGCACAAGATTAACAAAATGAATGAATTACATTCCTTAAATAAAGAAGAAAAGTATGGGAATATCGCCAAATATTTCTCATCTGAAGCATCAAATAAGAACATATCAAATTGCTATTTTGTAAGGGCTTTGGATTTTTGGGGGGAATATCCTTGTCCTTGTTTTTTTAAATAAGCATGAAGTTTTAAATAATTGCCAATATTTATCCCATGTTTAATGTTTATCATTGATTTTATCATTGAATATTGTGACCATTTTAAATTGATTCGCCATTTCCGAAAAGTATGCCGAAAATACGTGTTCAGAATAATTTTTAATCTTTTTCTCATCGCACCAATGAAGAAATCTCTTATACACCGCTTCATATAATTTGCTAGACTTAGTTGAGAACAATTTATTAATAGCAGCCTTCGCTAATTCCACAACTTCAAGGGGTGTACATTTTAATTTTTCAAATTCCAACATTTTCAATTTCACACAAAGAGGATATAAAATTATATAATTCTTTTCAAACGTCAAAACGTAAAAGTGTGAAAATTTTCACTTGAATGTTTATAACAAAAAGTGAACACATACGAAAGTATCCATAGCAACAGAGCAATTGAAATCCGCAAACGCACCTACTTCACGGAAAATGTTTTTAATAACGTCAAGTTTTAAATTATTTTATTTAAATATGTGTGTTTGAAAAAAAAATATAATGTGTCATTCGGAGTAAAAGTGTCTTTGTGTGCCTCGCATGCAATTGTCCGACTCGCTTCGCTCGTCGTGCAAACTTCCATGCTCGCCACACAAAGTATCACTTTTACTCCTAATAACACAATATACTATTTAATAAGCCATTTTTTTCTATTACTTATAATAAAAAAGTTAAAGAAGGGGGCGTCTTCCCAGACTCTCCTGTATATCATATCTGATATATGATAGAGAAATGTTTTTATAAAATTGTTACTGTTTTTCAAATAGAATAAAATGGCGTAATTAGATTTTTTGAAAACTTAATAATACTCGAGATATAACACAAACTTATGATTTTTTAAATGGGAACCTATCTTGAAAATAGTCTCGTCTTTTTGCTTATTTTATAGCTTTTCAATGATATATAACAAGTCTTCATTATTTTGTTTTAACCATTAATAATATAAAATATAAACAATATATTCATGCTAATACATACCAAGCTTGTTTCACGTTTACCTTAATTTTTACATGTTGTATATTTACCCCACTTGGCCCAATATTAATACATTTTTAGTGCATATTTTCTGAAGTATCTCTTCTTAAAAGGTCTGTCCGCGAAATAATTTTACGCCGACCTAGTTACTTGATACATTGAAGATACAATGACGTTTGGCATGAACTACTGACTAAGGGTGATTAGCGAGCATTATTTTTTCTCTCTCAATTGTTTATAATTTATTTTAGAGAAAAAATACTTTAAGGGCCGGTATTTCCATCTTCGGATAACTTATCTGTCAGATAAATGAACAATATCGCATCAAAAAATGACATTCAATATAATTTACCTCATTTATGCTCTTAATTTCGATGCGATATTTTATCATTTATCTGACGAATAGTTAACCTGAACTTTATCCGGAGATGGAAATACTGGCCCTAAATAAAAATTTTCTGTAAATGTTATTTGAAGTATTTTTTTCGAAAATTATCCATAAATGGTTGACAGAGAAAAATGCTAGTCAACTCGCTAATCACCCTTAATCAGACGTCTCACCTCGGCGCAAGAATACAGAGACGTAGTCGTGGTTTCCAATATAATCCGAAACAAATATAAATATACTTAACGCCCGGGATGCTTATTATATCAAACATTTAGTAGCATATATACAATTGACTGAATAAAATTAAAAAATCTGATGTGGCCAGCACATTACCTTCCGTCAGTTCTATGTATTTTGTACAAATTTCATACAGAAAGTTCCTTGCTAAAGATTATATTTCTTGTACTTTACCTTCCGGCAGTTGCATGTATTTTATGCAAATTTCATACAGAAAATTTATAGCAAAAGATCCTATATTTCCAGTAAAATTATAAGACAAACACACTATAGGTACGTTCCATCGGTGTCAGAAATCTTACTACTTCTTCTAGTAGAACCTCAATGATCGTTCTTTTGCGTCAAAAAAATCTGAATATTCCTACGAATCATTCCAACTTCAGAGCTGGAAGCGCTGGTTGGAAGATATATAGACTGGAGATAAATTAAAAATTGTACTAGCCGACTGTCGCGCGTACCTTTCTGTTACATTTGTCAATGTTCAGATTAGACTGTGCTCAAAGAAATACCTCCTTTACATTTTTATTATTTAATATATTTTTATATAATTTGTAATAACATTTTGAAGATCCAAAATAAACATACAAAGTTAGCTTTAGTTGTTAACTAACAATAACACATAAACACTCGCACTGTTCTATCGTATTTATTTTTTACTTGACAGTTATTTGCCACTGAGCGTTCTATTGCTTTAAAGAATATTCTTATTCTCGTAGGAATATTTCTGACACCAATAGAACGTACCTTATGTCAATTTCACTTGACACTGACATCTTTCAATCAGAATTTTCTTAATATAGTAGCTGTTTCCATAGCTATGGCTACTTTATAAAATTTAATTTCTTTATAATTTTTTAACTCTGTATCCATTTAATATTAAGTATAAAATGCAGTCAAATCGTATAGAGAATAAAATATTCTTTAATATTTATAATAACATTAAATGTGAAAAAATGGTATTTAACATAGTTTTTTTTAAGAAAAACTGTTAAAATCTTCAAATGAGGGTACTTCCGGTTGTCCAATTCTAACCAAAATCTAATCAGCTCTTCACATGGATGTAACGAAGAGAAATACGAAAGAATTATAATTTTTAGAATTGTAGTATGGAAGTTATCGTAGACGAAAATTTTGTTACACACACACACACACACACACAGACACACATACATACACACACACACACACACACACACATACAGACATCATCGTAAAAATAGTAAAATCGTATTGTAGGGACCCTAAAACGTGCTTATTCATCAAAAACTCACCACCGAATTTTTTGACCAAAGACAATACCTTCCTTACCTAAAGGTGACGGAAGGTAAAAAGATTGTCAAAATTGACACTATGAATATAAAGACCATTTACACTGCTCAAAAAAATTAGAGGTGTATTATTTGTATTTATTCTAAAATTGTTTTGGGGTTATCACAAGTACGCACGTATCTGCAACCTGTCACACATTTTCTGCAACTTCAAGGGTTTCGTGCAATTTTTGACGTGTGATAGTGGGACAATTTTCCTGCAACTAGTTTTACATCTTATTCGAAAACTAGTCACACGTATCTGCAACTATCAAGAGACGCATGCGTAGTAAAGGGGCTTAGATAGTAAAAATCCCTAAACTGTTTGACATTTGTTTGTAAACAGTACGAGATTTTTAAAAATGGCTGGAGGAGCTGGAATTGAAATAAAATCAGACGAATTTTTTCAAGCTCTGATTGATCTCATAAGAAAAGAAGAAGCTCTGTGGAATAGTGACACCAGGAATTAATTATCATGTGTACCAACGTCGAGACTAAAAACATTCTATATTTCTTGCAACTTTGCGTACGTCTGATAACGTAGGTTGCAAGTTGCAGCAACTGTTGTCATAACAGTTGCAGATACGTGCATACGTCTAATACCCCCCCATTAGGTGACATGCAACTTATTTATACATTTACGTTACTTCTTACAGAGTTTATGAAACTTTACTCGTTGTGATGTCACAAAATTAGTAGAAGTAACGTTAGAATTTTAGACGAGATTTTAAAAATTCAGCAAGTATTTAAATTTATATTTATTTGTGATGATTGTAAACACTTCCTCTGTTTGGTTATACAATTAAATTCACAAATATTTCTAATGCAATATTAGATCGAAATGTCATTCCTTAATATTGAGAAATCCCAGCCTTCGTTTTCACACATTTCCAAAACTGGGCGAAAAACTTATGGCATCGAAGAAATGATTGGGACGTAAAGCATGGCAGATTAAACTGTTGATTGGAAATCGAATTACAAATTCAATAATTGTTTGTTTCTTACATTTTTGTAACGAGGATTACGCATTTGTTGGTAGGTCTAAAATAATATAAATACATATATTCAATTATTTTATTATATATAGGTTAGTAGGTAGGTATATACAATACATATTTATATTTAAGTTAGTTTCCCGCCTTACACAAACAAGTCATATTTTTTATTGGTAGTGAGCCAGAATTTATCAATTTGCCAGTAATTTCATGCGGATATGAATTTACGCCGCTGGTTTGTGGGCATAATCCAAAGAAAAGTGTCTCGATGTATTATCTGATTGTGTTTTACAAATATACCTATAAAACTAAAATATACTTTTATATTTTGCAAAAAGTTGTTAGAATCATATCGTGTTTGGTGTTAAATGATATGTTTTTTAAAGAGCTGTCATGCAGAAATATCAAAAATATGACAACTTGATTGTCATTTGTTTTTAGCAAAAAGTTGTTAGAATTATGTCGTGTTTGGTGTTACATAATAGTATATTAAAGAACGTGTTTTATAAGACATGTTTTTTTCGCACGCGTCAAAATTTAGAAAACGAGCGTTAGCGAGTTTTCTAATTGACAAGTGCAAAAGAAAGTCTTATAAAATGAGTTCTTTATACTATTTTTTTATATTTTGCGCCTTCTACAAACTAAAATATTTTAAAAAACTGTTAATATTAAACCGAGTTGATTTAGGGAAATTTGTAAGTGAAATGTTGTAGTTGGTAACATTGAATTGACCATATTCAATTATTATTTGAAAGTTCATGTCATTTCAATATTTACGAACAAATTTAAGTGAATTTAGTGTAATCATGGAAGATGAAATCAGTTGCACTCCGCCTGAGCTACGTAATATAGCTCAGACTACAGTAAATAATCTACTTCCTAAAAAATCGCGCAAGATTTATGAGAAAGAATTTGCAAATTTTGACACATGGTGTAAAGAAAATAATGTCAAAGGCGTAACAGAGAATGTTTTGATTGCTTATTTTGAAATGCAAAGTAAGACGAAAATATGTATTATTATTATTATTATATTCATTAAATAAAGTGATTTATTAAGTAAAAGAAATTTTGAGGTTATATTGAAATTTCTTATCTTCCAGCTTTGACGTTTGACAATTTAACCCTTTCAGCCTCAGTGTACAGGAAATTTTTATTTTTTCTTATATTTGAACTAAAACTTGCTTTAAAATTAATTAAAAATAATTTTTTTCACTACTAGCCTACAAACATACCATTATTGACTTGTTATTGAGTTGTGAAATTGTTTTTCTCTACCGCTTCCTTAGCAACGCTTAACAACGGTCAATAATGAATTATTATTGACCATGGTTAATTATGCGAACTGTCACTTTTTAAAGAAATTCAAGCTTCTGAAGTTATTTAACTTATTAAACGCAAAGAAAACATTATATTTAAATTTGCCGCCTAATTTCAAGTTGGCAATAGTTAAATTTCAGATTAAAAATCTTGATATTCTACGATCTTATCAAATTTTTCGTGCGTTCACATTATATTTACAATGCGAAATGTTAATTTAGGTATTTATTTATTGTTAAATCTATGAAAAGGTAAGTGTTTATTGTAACATTATTTCAATTATCTTACATTGTACATTTTTTTAGGGTTATAATTACATTTATATGTAAAAACACCAAACAGGTAACATTTATATGCTATTTATAGTTGAAATTGATAGTGCAATTGTGACAAAGATCCATTTTTGCTTTTCGTTATATTTATGACGATGATGTCATCCCGAACGTCGACATCTCTCACGTGCATATTGCAAAGCTCATCGGTTCTACAAGCGCCAGCCACTCCAATCACAAAAATAGCCTAAGAAAGTATGAATTAGTAAGTTTTTGGAATTTTATTACCACAACAGGATACCTTCGTTGATAGGAAGACTTCATTTTCTGAGATTTTAGTCACCTTTTTTGTTAGACACCATTCTTTAAAACTTGTATACACTTTCATATATATCGGTTTAGATTTTTCTGGCAGCAATGTATCAATTTGCACATTTTGTGCCGCTTCTTTAATTTCCGGAGGAGTACAATTTTCCGTATTACTTTCTTCAAACTGTAGTAGACTATGATAACAATGTTTATATATACTTTTACTTAGTTACCAGACATGACAATAACAACGTCATGTCACGCATTTTGAAAAATTAAAATACATTTAACTGATTACAAACTTGTACTTAATTTAACAAATAATACTACATTTTTGGCGACGAGGATAAATTTTTTTAGGATGGCAACCTCAGAAGTATCACTACAAACAGAAATATCATCATCACTTCAATCTACAAAAGCTATTAATTTTGAAAGGTTCAATCAAACGGAAGAGCCTTGGGAATATTATATTGAACGATTCGAGGTAGAACTATTACTAAATAATCTTATGACACCGGAAACAGAGAATACAAGAAGAAATTTGTTAATGGCAAGGGTTGGTCCTGAGGCATTTAAAATTTTAGTAGATCACTTCAAGCCTATTTCGGCTTTAACGAAAACATATACTGAACTAAAAAATGTACTTACTAATTACTACGGCAAAAAAGTTTGTGTTTTAGCGGAAAGACGAGCTTTTGCATTGCGAACAAGACAAGAAAACGAAACTATCAGCCATTACTTAAGCGCGTTAAGGAATTTGGCAGGAAATTGTGAATTTGGAGATTCGTTAAATGAACGCCTGCGAGATCAATTGGTAATTGGAATAAACCAATCAAATTGGCAGCAGGAAATTATGAAGACCCACTCAACAAATGCAGCAACTTTGGCACAAGTTGAAGAAACAGCACTTGTGTTAGAACAAGCATCGCATCAATGTCAACGTTTGCAGGAATTATCTTCCAGTTTCGAAAACAATATGAAAGTTAACAAGGTTAGTCCTAGAAATAAGTCAAATATTAAAAATACGATAAACAAAGACAATACGATATTTTTGAATCCAAAAGTTCACTGCATTATGTGCGGTAATAAACGGCACATGTCAAAAGAGGATTGTCCAGCAAAAGGACGCATATGTAATAAATGCAATAAAGCAAATCATTTTGCTAAAGTTTGCTTAACCTACGGAAATGTCAAAATCAAACAAAATGAAAAAAACACTATACAATATAACAACAAAAATACCGCTCGAAATATAAAATCAGCCAATCTATCAGATTCCAACAGTTCAGACAGTGACATTAACTCTCTTAGAACAGTTTCAAATGGTACTAAAGCAATACTTAACGTCAAATTAAATGGAGTTAAGATAGAAATGATTTATGATTTAGGAGCAGCTAAATCTGTAATTAGTGAGCAAATTTGGAAACAAATAGGCTGCCCAGATTTAAAACCAACAAAACCATTATTTGCATATACAAACGTAGCAATTGAAACATTAGGTAAAACCTATATTATGGTACAAGGTTTCAAACAAAAGCAAAAACTACCTGTTTATGTTATAACAAAACATGATCAACCACTATTTGGTATTGATTGGGCATTAGCATTCAAACTTCCTATGCCCAATGGTATTAAAATATGTTCCATTACTTATAACCCATTTTTAAAACAAAATCAACAAAATTTAAACAAATTACTTGAAAAATACAAAACTATATTTAAAGATGAATTAGGTCTAGTCGTGGGTCATCAAGTTAAAATAATTTTGCAACCTAATGTGGAACCAAAAGCGTTCCGACCGAGACCGATTCCATTCGCTTTACAAAAGCCGGCTGAGTTAGAATTAGAACGTCTAATTAAAGAAAAGATAATAGAACCAGTTGATTCTACACACACTCAAATTCAGTGGGCCTCACCAATAGTTACAGCCATGAAATCAAATGGACAAATTAGAATATGTGCAGATTTCAAAGTAACAATCAATCCATTTGTAATTAAAGATCAATACCCCTTGCCAAAATTTGAAGAAATATTAACTAAACTAAGTGGCGGAGAACAATTTTCAATAATTGATTTAAAAGACGCGTACCTACAAATAGAAGTTGAAGAAAATTCTCGACATTACTTAACAATAGCAACCCACAAAGGTTATTTTAGATATACACGATTACCATTTGGAATAAGTTTTGCACCATCATTTTTCCAAAAAGTAATGGATCAAATATTGGCTGGTGTACCAGGCGTAGCCTGCTATTTAGACGATATTATTGTAACGGGGCGTACAGTAAGTGAACATTTAAATAGGCTCGAAACAGTACTACAAAGATTACAACAATCAGGCATTAGAACACGTGAGTCTAAATGTCGATTTTTAGAGGATTCAGTACAATATCTTGGACATAAAATTGATAAAGCGGGAATACATCCTACAGAAGAACACGTCAATGCTATTAAGAAAATGCCAGCTCCAACTAATATCCAGGAGTTGAGATCGTTTATAGGATCAATTAATCATTACGGACGATTCATACACAATTTACAAAATATTTGTAGTCCACTATATTCACTTCTACAAAAAGGAATTAAATTTAATTGGTCAGAAAAAGAACAAGTTTATGAAAAATTAAAAACCATACTGTCATCATCCAGTACACTCGTTCATTACGATACTAATGTACCACTAGTTTTAACAACAGATGCAAGCGATAAGGGCGTTGGAGCTGTTTTGTTTCACCGGTACGATAACGGAGACGAAAAGCCCATAGCATTTGCATCCAGAACACTTCTTGAATCAGAAAAACGTTATTCTACAATAGATAAAGAAGCCCTTGCAATTATTTTTGCAGTCAAACGATTTTATCAGTACTTATATGGCCGATCTTTTATTTTAAAAACAGATCATAAGCCACTGGAACGTGTTTTAGGTCATGATAGAGAAATTCCAAAACTAGTTAATAACAGGTTAACAAGATGGGCTCTTATTCTTAGCAGCTTCAACTACACAATCGAACATCAAAGAGGGAAAGATAATGCACCAGCGGATACATTATCAAGATTGCCCACAGATAGTAATTACAAACAAAATAAAACAGAGAATATAGGAGAAACTAGAAAACTTTTACATTTAAAAATTGACAACTTACCAGTAACAAAAAAAATATTACAGAAGGAAACCCAGCAAGATAACATTCTAAATAAAGTAATATACCATGTTAGAAATGGTTGGCCAACATACAAGGAACAATTAATAGATAATATTCTTACATATTATGAAAAACGAGAAGAATTATCATTTGAAGAAAATATTCTTCTCTGGAAAGGAAGAATAGTAATACCTACAAAACTTCGAAACAACGTTTTACATATGCTACACGAAGGTCATCCGGGTATTTGTGCAATGCGTTCCACAGCACAGATTCATCTGTGGTGGCCAAAGATTGATCAAGACATAGAAATATTTGTCAAATTATGTACATCCTGTCAAGAATCACGCCCAAATGAACAACAAGTAATTTTATATTCATGGAATCAACCTACAGAAGTTTGGTCTAGAGTACACATTGATTATGCAGGTCCGTATGAAAACAGGTATTGGTTTATATTAATTGATGCATACTCAAAATGGTTAGAAATAATTCCTACAAATAGAATGACGACGGAAACCACAATTAATATTCTACGTGATATCTTTGCTCGTCAGGGATTGCCAAAAACAATTGTTTCTGACAATGGCCCAGCTTTTGTTTCAGAGAATTTTGAAAAATTTTGTAATAATAATGGAATAAAACATATAAAAACAACACCATATCATCCTCGAACAAACGGTTTAGCCGAGAGAGCAGTCCGAACTTTCAAAGAAAGGATGAATTCATCAAAAACAACAAATATTGAATTACGGCTTCAACGATTTTTGTTATCTTATCGAAATAATCCACAGAGATCAACTGGTAAAGCTCCGGCAGAGATTTTATATGGGAGGCGATTAAGAACATACTTCGATTTACTAAAACCGGATTTAAACAGAAAAACTGATGAATACATGATAAAACAGAAAAGTTACCACGACAAAAATGCAAAAATTAGGGAATTTGAAGACGGCGAAGCAGTTTGGGTGAAAATTCCGGATAAAAGGGGATATAGCCCAGGAATAGTAAAAACCAGAACAGGAATGTTATCTTACCTTGTGGATCAAAATGGTATAATTAGAAGAAAACACGCAGATCAGCTTAGAACAAGAGAAGAAGAGCATACGAAACAAAATAATACAAATATATCAAACGCCTTGCAAAATCGTAATACTAAACATAATGTTTCTAATTCCCCTGTCTCAGTTCCAGTTTCACAGACAACAAATTATTCAATGAATAATAATGCATCAACATTTTTAAGTTCGTTTACACCAGCGTCGTTCTCCACTCCCACCCGATCTTCCAAGTCTTCCTTCACTCCCATCCAACAATCAAAGATATACAAACGTACGAGATCAACTACCACACCGTTGGTCGAAGAAGAAGACTTATCACCTTCACCTATTACTCCAGAAGCAGAGTTACTATCGTTACCCGTTACTTCGGAAGCAGAGTTACCATCATCATCTTCCTTACGTCGATCTACCAGACCACGAAGACCACCAGATCGTTTTTGTTACAATGAATTTAAATAATAATTATGTTCGTTATTCATTTTGTTATGTTTGTTACTTTCTTTTGAGAAAGAGAGAAATGTAGTAGACTATGATAACAATGTTTATATATACTTTTACTTAGTTACCAGACATGACAATAACAACGTCATGTCACGCATTTTGAAAAATTAAAATACATTTAACTGATTACAAACTTGTACTTAATTTAACAAATAATACTACACAAACATGTTTACTTATTGTTACCAAAATGAAATGTCAGATATTAAAAACAATATTAAAAACAAAAGAATTTTATTTCTGCCTACTTAGTTTTTATAGATATTAATAAATATTAATGTCAAAATTCTTATGTTATTATTAATATAAAATTCGTTAAATGGAATTTAGGAGCTAGTAGTGAAAAAAATAGTATATAAACCACGGTTGAGAAGATCATTATTGACCAGGCGCCTTGTATCACTCGGGCTTCGCCCTCGTGTTACAATCTTGGCGCTGGGTCAATAATGATTATCTTCTCAACCTTGGCGTATAATATACTATTCTATTGTTCAAAGGTTCAATCTACAAATTTTTAGTACTACTAGGTCCATCTATGTGGACTAATTCGAACATTATATTAACATTTACTTACTCAATTTGTGATTATATTTGTACATTTTCATGTAAATAATCTTCCCTAAATAATAATAAAATAATAATAATATCGACATTATATTACTAAAATGAATTGTCAATTAACTAAAAATAAATTAGGTAAAAATGGGTTAAAGAAACGTCATCTAGTACCAACCGTCTAAAACAAAAAATTGCGTATCGAAATGAAGGTCATTACGATACGCAATTGCGTATCGTAATGACTTCATTATGAACGCAAAATATAAAAAATGTTTTTTCAAGAGCTGTCATGCACATATGTCAAAAATTTGACAACTTGATTGTCTTTTGTTTTTTTGGAAAAAGTTGTTAGAATCATGTCGTGTTTGGTGTTAAATGAAATGTTTTTTCAAGAGCTGTCATGCAGAAACGTCAAAAATTTGACAAATTGATTGTCATTTGGTTTTTGCAAAAAGTTGTTAGAATTATGTCGTGTTTGGTGTTAAAAGAAATGTTTTTTCAAGAGCTGTTATGCACATATGTCAAAAATTTGAAACTTGATTGTCTTTTGTTTTTTTGGAAAAAGTTGTTAGAATTATGTCGTGTTTGGTGTTAAAAGAAATGTTTTTTCAAGAGCTGTCATGCACATAATGTCACAAATTAGGAACTGATTGTCCTTTGTTATTTTGGAAAACGTTGTTGGAATCATGTGTTTGGTGTTAAATGAAATGTTTTTTCAAGAGCTGTCATGCACATATGTCAAAAATTTGAAACTTGATTGTCTTTTGTTTTTTTGGAAAAAGTTGTTAGAATCATGTCGTGTTTGGTGTTAAATGAAATGTTTTTTCAAGAGCTGTCATGCACATATGTCAAAAATTTGAAACTTGATTGTCTTTCGTTTTTTTGGAAAAAGTTGTTAGAATTATGTCGTGTTTGGTGTTAAAAGAAATGTTTTTTCAAGAGCTGTCATGCACATATATCAAAAATTTGAAACTTGATTGTCTTTCGTTTTTTTGGAAAAAGTTGTTAGAATTATGTCGTGTTTGGTGTTAAAAGAAATGTTTTTTCAAGAGCTGTCATGCACATATATCAAAAATTTGAAACTTGATTGTCTTTCGTTTTTTTGGAAAAAGTTGTTAGAATTATGTCGTGTTTGGTGTTAAAAGAAATGTTTTTTCAAGAGCTGTCATGCACATATGTCAAAAATTTGAAACTTGATTGTCTTTTGTTTTTTTGGAAAAAGTTGTTAGAATCATGTCGTGTTTGGTGTTAAATGAAATGTTTTTTCAAGAGCTGTCATGCACATATGTCAAAAATTTGAAACTTGATTGTCTTTTGTTTTTTTGGAAAAAGTTGTTAGAATCATGTCGTGTTTGGTGTTAAATGAAATGTTTTTTCAAGAGCTGTCATGCACATATGTCAAAAATTTGAAACTTGATTGTCTTTCGTTTTTTTGGAAAAAGTTGTTAGAATTATGTCGTGTTTGGTGTTAAAAGAAATGTTTTTTCAAGAGCTGTCATGCACATATATCAAAAATTTGAAACTTGATTGTCTTTCGTTTTTTTGGAAAAAGTTGTTAGAATTATGTCGTGTTTGGTGTTAAAAGAAATGTTTTTTCAAGAGCTGTCATGCACATATGTCAAAAATTTGAAACTTGATTGTCTTTTGTTTTTTTGGAAAAAGTTGTTAGAATCATGTCGTGTTTGGTGTTAAAAGAAATGTTTTTTCAAGAGCTGTGATGCACATATGTCAAAAATTTGAAACTTGATTGTCTTTTGTTTTTTTGGAAAAAGTTGTTAGAATCATGTCGTGTTTGGTGTTAAAAGAAATGTTTTTTCAAGAGCTGTCATGCACATGTGTCAAAAATTTGAAACTTGATTGTCTTTTGTTTTTTTGGATAAAGTTGTTAGAATCATGTCGTGTTTGGTGTTAAAGGAAATGTTTTTTCAAGAGCTGTCATGCACATATGTCAATAATTTGAAACTTGATTGTCTTTTGTTTTTTTGGAAAAAGTTGTTAGAATCATGTCGTGTTTGGTGTTAAATGAAATGTTTTATCAAGAGCTGTCATGCACATATGTCAATAATTTGAAACTTGATTGTCTTTGGTTTTTTTGGAAAAAGTTGTTAGAATTATGTCGTGTTTGGTGTTAAAAGAAATGTTTTTTCAAGAGCTGTCATGCACATTTGTCAATAATTTGAAACTTGATTGTCTTTTGTTTTTTTGGAAAAAGTTGTTAGAATCATGTCGTGTTTGGTGTTAAATGAAATGTTTTATCAAGAGCTGTCATGCACATATGTCAATAATTTGAAACTTGATTGTCTTTTGTTTTTTTGGAAAAAGTTGTTAGAATCATGTCGTGTTTGGTGTTAAATGAAATGTTTTTTCAAGAGCTGTCATGCACATATGTCAATAATTTGAAACTTGATTGTCTTTTGTTTTTTTGGAAAAAGTTGTTAGAATCATGTCGTGTTTGGTGTTAAATGAAATGTTTTTTCAAGAGCTGTCATGCACATATGTCAAAAATTTGAAACTTCATTGTCTTTTGTTTTTTTGGAAAAAGTTGTTAGAATCATGTCGTGTTTGGTGTTAAATGAAATGTTTTTAAGAGCTGTCATGCACATATGTCAAAAATTTGAAACTTGATTGTCTTTCGTTTTTTTGGAAAAAGTTGTTGGAATTATGTCGTGTTTGGTGTTAAAAGAAATGTTTTTTCAAAAGCTGTCATACACTTATGTCAAAAATTTGAAACTTGATTGTCTTTCGTTTTTTTGGAAAAAGTTGTTAGAATTATGTCGTGTTTGGTGTTAAAAGAAATGTTTTTTCAAGAGCTGTCATGCACATATGTCAAAAATTTGAAACTTGATTGTCTTTTGTTTTTTTGGAAAAAGTTGTTAGAATTATGTCGTGTTTGGTGTTAAAAGAAATATTTTTTCAAGAGATGTTATGCACATATGTCAAAAATTTGAAACATGATTGTCTTTTGTTTTTTTGGAAAAAGTTGTTAGAATCATGTCGTGTTTGGTGTTGAATTAAATGTTTTTTTCAAGAGCTGTCATGTACATATGTGAAAAATATGAAACTTGATTGTCTTTTGTTTTTTTGGAAAAAGTTGTTAGAATCATGTCGTGTTTGGTGTTAAATGAAATGTTTTTTCAAGAGCTGTCATGCACATATGTCAAAAATTTGAAACTTGATTGTCTTTTTTTTTTTTGGAAAAAGTTGTTAGAATTATGTCGTGTTTGGTGTTAAATGAAATGTTTTTTCAAGAGCTGTCATGCACATATGTCAAAAATTTGAAACTTGATTGTCTTTTGTTTTTTTGGAAAAAGTTGTTAGAATCATGTCGTGTTTGGTGTTAAATGAAATGTTTTTTCAAGAGCTGTCATGCACATATGTCAAAAATTTGAAACTTGATTGTCTTTTGTTTTTTTGGAAAAAGTTGTTAGAATCATGTCGTGTTTGGTGTTAAATGAAATGTTTTTTTAAGAGCTGTCATGCACATTTGTCAAAAATTTGAAACTTGATTGTCTTTTTTTTTTTGGAAAAAGTTGTTAGAATTATGTCGTGTTTGGTGTTAAATGAAATGTTTTTTCAAGAGCTGTCATGCACATATGTCAAAAATTTGAAACTTGATTGTCTTTTTTTTTTTTGGAAAAAGTTGTTAGAATTATGTCGTGTTTGGTGTTAAATGAAATGTTTTTTCAAGAGCTGTCATGCACATATGTCAAAAATTTGAAACTTGATTGTCTTTTGTTTTTTTGGAAAAAGTTGTTAGAATCATGTCGTGTTTGGTGTTAAATGAAATGTTTTTTTAAGAGCTGTCATGCACATTTGTCAAAAATTTGAAACTTGATTGTCTTTTTTTTTTGGAAAAAGTTGTTAGAATTATGTCGTGTTTGGTGTTAAATGAAATGTTTTTTCAAGAGCTGTCATGCACATATGTCAAAAATTTGAAACTTGATTGTCTTTTGTTTTTTTGGAAAAAGTTGTTAGAATCATGTCGTGTTTGGTGTTAAATGAAATGTTTTTTCAAGAGCTGTCATGCACATATGTCAAAAATTTGAAACTTGATTGTCTTTTTTTTTTTGGAAAAAGTTGTTAGAATTATGTCGTGTTTGGTGTTAAATGAAATGTTTTTTCAAGAGCTGTCATGCACATATGTCAAAAATTTGAAACTTGATTGTCTTTTTTTTTTTTGGAAAAAGTTGTTAGAATTATGTCGTGTTTGGTGTTAAATGAAATGTTTTTTCAAGAGCTGTCATGCACATATGTCAAAAATTTGAAACTTGATTGTCTTTTGTTTTTTTGGAAAAAGTTGTTAGAATCATGTCGTGTTTGGTGTTAAAAGAAATGTTTTTTCAAGAGCTGTCATGCACATATGTGAAAAATATGAAACTTGATTGTCTTTTGTTTTTTTGGAAAAAGTTGTTAGAATCATGTCGTGTTTGGTGTTAAATGAAATGTTTTTTCAAGAGCTGTCATGCACATATGTCAAAAATTTGAAACTTGATTGTCTTTTTTTTTGGAAAAAGTTGTTAGAATTATGTCTTGTTTGGTGTTAAATGAAATGTTTTTTCAAGAGCTGTCATGCACATATGTCAAAAATTTGAAACTTGATTGTCTTTTGTTTTTTTGAAAAAAGTTGTTAGAATCATGTCGTGATTGGTGTTAAAAGAAATGTTTTTTCAAGAGCTGTCATGCACATATGTCAAAAATTTGAAACTTGATTGTCTTTTGTTTTTTTGGAAAAAGTTGTTAGAATTATGTCGTGTTTGGTGTGAAATGAAATGTTTTTTCAAGAGCTGTCATGCACATATGTCAAAAATTTGAAACTTGATTGTCTTTTTTTTTTTGGAAAAAGTTGTTAGAATTATGTCGTGTTTGGTGTTAAATGAAATGTTTTTTCAAGAGCTGTCATGCACATATGTCAAAAATTTGAAACTTGATTGTCTTTTTTTTTTTTGGAAAAAGTTGTTAGAATCATGTCGTGTTTGGTGTTAAAAGAAATGTTTTTTCAAGAGCTGTCATGCACATATGTGAAAAATATGAAACTTGATTGTCTTTTGTTTTTTTGGAAAAAGTTGTTAGAATCATGTCGTGTTTGGTGTTAAATGAAATGTTTTTTCAAGAGCTGTCATGCACATATGTCAAAAATTTGAAACTTGATTGTCTTTTTTTTTGGAAAAAGTTGTTAGAATTATGTCTTGTTTGGTGTTAAATGAAATGTTTTTTCAAGAGCTGTCATGCACATATGTCAAAAATTTGAAACTTGATTGTCTTTTGTTTTTTTGAAAAAAGTTGTTAGAATCATGTCGTGATTGGTGTTAAAAGAAATGTTTTTTCAAGAGCTGTCATGCACATATGTCAAAAATTTGAAACTTGATTGTCTTTTGTTTTTTTGGAAAAAGTTGTTAGAATTATGTCGTGTTTGGTGTTAAATGAAATGTTTTTTCAAGAGCTGTCATGCACATATGTCAAAAATTTGACAACTTGATTGTCTTTCGTTTTTTTGGAAAAAGTTGTTAGAATTATGTCGTGTTTGGTGTTAAAAGAAATGTTTTTTCAAGAGATGTTATGCACATATGTCAAAAATTTGAAACTTGATTGTCTTTTGTTTTTTTGGAAAAAGTTGTTAGAATTATGTCGTGTTTGGTGTTAAAAGAAATGTTTTTTCAAGAGCTGTCATTCACATAATGTCACAAATTAGAAACTGATTGTCCTTTGTTATTTTGGAAAACGTTGTTAGAATCATGTCGTGTTTGGTGTTAAATGAAATGTTTTTTCAAGAGCTGTTATGCACATTTGTCAATAATTTGAAACTTGATTGTCTTTTGTTTTTTTTGGAACCTGTGTTGTAAATAATTGCATACTTTTTTATTAAACAAGCTGTACAATATAAACTGTCTATATTTTTTAACATAAATTATTAACTTATGAAGGTGAAAAAAACAAATGTAAAAAAACAATAACCTACTGATCATCATTTGTTTATTTTCAACATTTTTACTTACCTTTTCAAATTATATACTTTATGAAACTATATTTTGCAAATTGTGTCAAAGCCAACTATGACAACGATACAAAAATAATTTTATTAAAGCAAATGTAATTGGTTAAGTATAAATTTGACAACTTATTTATTTCACTTAAAAAATTATGATTTGTAATTAATTCCGTTTCATTTGTTTATTAATAATTTTAAATTTTTACTTCATTAAATTAATTTATTCATGTTTCAAATAAACGAATATAGACTTATTGTATATTTGTATCTGTTATAATAAATAAGGAGGAGGCGCAGTATTTTGCATAATAAAAAAAAGTTTTAGCCAGTAGTTGAAAAATAAAAGACGCTAGTATATTTCTAATGCCCTAATACCATAACAAAAATACAAAAAATGAGACATGTAATTAGTTGTCATTCAAAAATTAAATTTACCAAGTTTTATGCACGCTATTTATGTGCCTTTTAAGATCATAGTTTTCTACAAATGATTTTCCACAGAACGAACACTTATAATCCTTTATCCCATTATGGATTTTGATGTGTTTGGATAGAGTACTGCTATGTCGAAATACTTTATTGCATATTGTACATATATAGTCTTTAATTCCACTGTGAATTCTCTGGTGAGTTGTTAATTGCGACTTTTGTGTAAATGATTTCGTACAAGTAGGACATGGGAATTCCTTTATTCCATCATGACGTGCCATGTGTTCTTTTAGATGATTACTGCGAGAAAATAATTTTTGGCATATTGAGCACTCAAATATCTTAACTCCTCTGTGAGATTTCAAATGATCTTGTAAGATTTGCTTTAATCGAAAGTATTTGTGACAAATGTGGCACTGAAATTTCATTTCCCCACTGTGTATCGTTATATGCCGTGCCAAATTCGCCTTCCGAGTAAAAGTCGCATTACATACTTCACAACAAAAAGTCTTTTCACTTTTCTGAATATTATTATTTATAGTAATTGGCTTGTTAGTATGTTTGTCATTGTCAGGTAAATGTTTTTCTTCTTCCTTTATACTTTCCATGCCGTTACCGTAAATTGTATGTTCGTCCATTACATCAGTGTTAAATGAGTGTTGTTGCGTGTCCATGATGAATACGTTACGAGAATAATTCTTCGCAACTTGATGTCAGTCTGAAACATAAATTTATATTGAGATCTTTCTTTTCGCATATCGAGATTCTAGTGATTAAGCACATTTTAGGATCCAATTTTAAGATATTAGGTGTGCGCGCGCGCGAGTGCGTGCATGCGTGAAAGAACAAAAATGTATTTTTCTACAGTCTATATACAAAGTAGCCATTTGCGCTCTCTTTTGTCAACGCAAAATGTCACTTTGCCACTCATGCGCGACAAAGTAGAAAAAACGCTCGCTGTCCAAATTTCTAACTATACAATGTTGAGAATTGTCACTTGTCTACTTTCTTAATAGAAACGTTTAGTCAGGAACTAATGGCACTATTGGCACTGTAGTGACACATTTACCGCCTTCACACGTCAATCTGACATAACTGCTCTGTCGATATATTACATAACCAAACAAAATGCCGCACTGCTGTGAAAATAAAATTGGGAATTTATTTACAAAAACGAAAGTAAAAAATTCTTAGATTAGATTGAAGCAATAGCTCAAGAAGAATGGAAAATAACGATAAATTAAAATTAAATTTAAAATAAATTGTGTGAACAGTTGGGCTGCCACCTGCAAAAATTTGGCGTGAACGCTCATAATGGACATTCACTTTTCTACTTCACTAGTTTAATGTACACGCTGTCTCATTTTCGAAGTTTTTTAAGGTTTTTTAATAGAAAAAAATGGCTCATATAAAAGTTTTATTATTTAACATACACTATTTGATGACGGAAGTTTCTGAATCTCTAAGTAATACTAACAATCAAAATTTTTGGAAAACTTAAAGTCCCTCAAAACGAAATCTAAATTTATATGCGAAGTAAATCTTAAAGAATGGGAGAATTTCGTTATGAATATGCACAGACCTGTGATACCAAGAAATGAATACTTTGCAGATTGCCTGCACCCAATTTTAGACCAACAGTTTACACTTTACGAGTTGCAGTGTAGTATAGCCCACTGTAAACTAAACAAATCCCCAGGTAGTGATGGACTCGGGTATGAATTTTATAAAAACCTGCCTTCTAATTGGGAAAGCTACGTTTTAAACCTCTTCAATACCATACTAAATACTGAAATAATCCCGAAATCTTGGTCATCAATACAGTTGACAATGCTTTATAAAAAGGGGGACAATAAAAATCCTTTAATTTATAGAGGCATTGCATTGACAAATAGTATAAGCAAAATTTTCACACAAATTATACAGAGTGTCCCATTTAAGGTACGATTGCATTGGGATCTCGAGAACCGTAAGAGCTACGAGGTTGGTTAAATTAGACAAAAGTTGCCCCATTAGGAGACCATTTTAATGGTATATTGTTATTTGCGAAAAAATGCATAGGTCACTAGATATAGGCGAAAATATAAATTCTGCAGTTTTTTATTTTTGCAAATAACTTCGAAGTGTGAAATTATACTGGATTTTGGTTTGCACATCTTTAGGGCACTTTTTTATGTTCTTTCGACTGGCGATGCTCAATTTTTTTTATCAATGTTGGTTTTTGAGGATTGATGTCAAAGTTTTAATTTTTATATGGACGCGATATTGGAAAGTTACGCCATTGAAAAGAGAATTTTTTTAGCTTTACAATGATATAAAATAGTAATAATTTATTTTTATAATTAACAGAGAAATTAACAAAAAATGTTATTAATACTAAAAGTTATAGAAGGAACAACGAAGGGCGCAGAAGTGCGTAGAACGAAATGGTGGGTTAATAGAAAATTTATTGTAAAGTTTTTGTAAATTATTTTTGTATGTTTAACATTATTTGTTCATTAAATAGTTATTTTCTTAAACAGCAGCCTTCGATTTAATTTTTTCAATTAAATTTTAGTATTAATAATATTTTTTGTTAATTTCTCTGTTAATTATAAAAATAAATTATTACTATTTTATATCATTGTAAAGCTAAAAAAATTCTCTTTTCAATGGCGTAACTTTCCAATATGGCGTCCATATAAAAATTAAAACTTTGACATCAATCCTCGAAAACCAACATTGATAAACAAAATTGAGCATCGCCAGTCGAAAGAACATAAAAAAGTGCCCTAAAGATGTGCATACCAAAATCCAGTATAATTTCATACTTCGAAGTTGTTTGCAAAAATAAAAAAACTGCAGAATTTACATTTTCGCCTATATCTAGTGACCTATGCATTTTTTCGCAAATAACAAAATACCAATAAAATAGTCTCCTAATGGGGCAACTTTTGTCTAATTTAACCAACCTCGTAGCTCTTACGGTTCTCGAGATCCCAATGCATTCGTACCTTAAATGGGACACTCTGTATATAAAAGGTTGCAAAAATGGACAGAAGACAATAAATTAATTAGTGAAACCCAAATGGGTTTCAGACCAAATCGAGGAACAATCGACAACATCTTTAGTTCAGTTCGACTGACGAAAAACTATATGTATGCCATTTTCATTGACTTCCAACGTGCCTTTGACTCAGTCAATCACGACCTGCTGTGGAATAAATTGCATTGTACAGGAATTAGTACTAAAATAATTAGAATCCTCAGAAATTGGTATAACAATGCTGCTTTACATGTGAAACAGAATGATCAAACATCAAACCCTGTGAAAATTTCCCAAGGCGTCTTACAGGGTGAAATCCTCAGCCCACTTCTTTTCACGCTTTTTATAAACGATTTAGAAGACGAGTTCCGAAGAGCAGGATTTGAAGGCATAAATGTTGATGGAACATGCGACATTCTACTACTCGCGTACGCTGACGACATCGATCGTCATTTTCGGCAAATCAGCGGTAGATGTACAGAAGAAACTAAATTTTTTATACAAATATTGTAGCGATAATTTTCTAAAAATTAATGCACAAAAAACAAAAATTCTACCTTTCCATAAAGGGCATATGAACTTCCCTAAATCCTTTAAATATGCTAATGAGGAAATCGAAGTAATTAGGAAATTTGTATACTTAGGGTTAATGTTCACTCCATCTGGGAAATTTACAGTGGCGGCTGATGAATGTCTTAAAAAAGCTTATATAGCAAACCATAATGTCAACCATATCCTCGCAAAGGGTAAATCAACAACGTGGAATGAAAAATATAAACTACTAAAATCTGTAGTAAGTGCAACAGTATTATATGCGTCCGAAGTATGGGGCTTGAGATATACAGATAAAATTGAAATTCATCAAATAACATTTTTAAAAAGCATTCTACACTGTCCAAGAAATACCCCTAACTATATGTTACGGATGGAAACCGGGGTAGACCACAGTGCATATGAAGTCTGGAAGCGCGCCCTTAACTGGTGGCAGAAAATTTTATTAATGGACGATGACCGTTATCCCAAAATTTTATACAACCGCTTAAGGGAATTAGATAAATCACCAAACAATAAAATAGCAATGAATTGGAGTACACAAATCAACAAATTTTTACAACAACAAAACTCTAGTGATTTATGGGAAATTCAATATGTAAATAAAACAAAAATTCAATACATAATTAATAACTTTTGCTTATCTTTGCGCGAATTTGACAAAACAAGTGCAAAAAATGGAAAATATAATGAACACTTTAAAATAATTAAAAATGATTTTAAAACAGAAACCTATTTCAATTTTAAAATACCGCTAACTGAATTAAGAGTATTTCTTCAATTAAAGTTATCAAATAAGCATAATATAATTATATTTTATAAAAACATAAAATATGTACTAAATGCAGAAAACGATTGCACAATTTGCAACCTCCACCGGCCTGAAAATCTGTACCACTTCCTAATTGAATGCCCTATGTATAAAACTTTTACAACATTCTATTTATATAAATACATAAATAATTCTGTAAACGAATTAAGCACATTATGTACTATTTTTGAAAAACCTAATATAAATAAAATCAATGACATCTTCCATTACACTGTCAGTGCAGTTAAATTAAGGAGCTTTTATTTAAATGAATAACATTTTGAAGCAATTGTAAAACAATAATCTTAAATATCCATTTATATAACTAGGATAAAATTTAGAATTTTATATATGTAGAGGTGTGTATTAATAACAGTGTAATTTTCAAATTTATACCTCTGTAAATAAAATTAAAAAAATAATTTCTAATATCAATTTAATAACTAGGATAAAACTTATAATTTTTTATATGTAGGAGAGGGTAATAATAGAGAATAATAACGTAGTTTCCAAATATATTTATAGGTATTAATAGGGAATAATAACGTAATTTCGAATTTATATTTTTGTAAATTGTTAATAAACTATAAAGTAAACAATTGTATAAGGGAAAGTATGTTTCTATGCATAAAATAATTCTTTCGTATTCCTCTACGTTACATCCATGTGAAGAGCTGATTAGATTTTGGTTATAATTGGTCAACCGGAAGTACCCTCATTTGAAGATTTTAACAGTTTTTCTTGAAAAAACGATGTTAAATATCATTTTTTCACATTTAATGTTATTATAAATATTAAAGAATGATTTATTCTCTATACGATTTGAATGTACTTTATACTTTATATTAAATGGTCATAGAGTTAAAAAATGATAAAAAATCTGATGTGGCCAGCACATTACCTTCCGTCAGTTCTATGTATTTTGTACAAATTTCATACGGAAAGTTCCTTGCTAAATTAAATATTCTATTTCTTGTACATTACCTTCCGGCAGTTGCATGTATTTTATGCAAATTTCATACAGAAAATTATTATTTTGTGACGTTTTCTATATACAGTGTAATGTATCTGCAGAAATAAAAGATTTATTATTATTATTATTATTATTATTATTATTATTTCTTGTACATTACCTTAAAGCAGTTGTATGTATTTTATACAAATTCCATGCAGAAAGCAAAAGATCCTATAACTATTTCCAGTAAAATTATAAGAGAAACATACTATGTCAATTTCACTTGACACTGACATCTTTCAATCCAAATTTTCTTAATATAGTAGCTGTTTCCACAGCTATGGCTCTTTATGAAATTTAATTTCTTTATAATTTTTTAACTCTACATCCATTTAATATTAGGTATAAAATGCAATCAAATCGTATAGAAAATAAAATATTCTTTAATATTTATAATAACATTAAATGTGAAAAAATGATATTTAACATAGTTTTTTCAAGAAAAACTGTTAAAATCTTCAAATGAGGGTACTTCCGGTTGTCCAATTCTAACCAAAATCTAATCAGCTCTTCGCATGGATGTAACGAAGAGAAATACGAAAGAATTATAATTTTTAGAATTGTAGTATGGAAGTTATCGTAGACGAAAATTTTGTTACACACACACACACACACACACACACGGACACACATACAGACATCATCGTAAAAATAGTAAAATCGTATTCTAGGGACCCTAAAACGTGCTTATTCATCAAAAACTCACCACCGAATTTTTTGACCAAAGACAATACCTTCCTTACCTAAAGGTGACGGAAGGTAAAAATTATAAAGAAATTAAATTTCATAAAGTAGCCATAGCTATGGAAACAGCTACTATATTAAGAAAATTCTGATTAAAAGATGTCAGTGTCAAGTGCAATTGACAGAGTATGTTTGTGTTTACTGGAAATATAGGAACTTTCTATATGGAATTTGTATAAAACACATTCAACTGCCGCAGGTAATGTACAAGAAATGAAATCTTTTGCAAGGAACTTTCTGTACGTAATTTCTACAAAATACATGGAACTGACGGACATATGGGTGTATTCTAAACACAATCCGTTAAAATATATTATGTAAACGGATTCCGTTAAAATATTTCTTATTAACGGATTTCGCTAAAAATTCTATTCACAATATGACATTTCAACGGATCCGTTAAAATTAATATAATATACGGATCCGTTTGCTAATGCAGGGCAGTTTTGTCAAATTTTAAATGTCAACATATTTATATTTTGATAACAAAATATTTTAAGATCTAAACAGATATTTGTGATACATAAATTTAGAGATACTATTTAGTAATAAATTTAAATTAATAAATAATCACAATAATGAATATATTCTTCAAAATAATCTTTGGAATGTTGGTAGGTGAATACTTTGTTTTAATACATGTCAAAATTGTCAGTTTCATAACCTTTTGATATTATTATATATTATTGTAAATTTGGAAAAAAATGGGCATAAAACAAAAAAATATATAAAACCATAATTCGTTACTTATTAAGCGCAGCTAAAGTAATAATGAAGAAGGTCCCCAACGCCCAACCCCAACATTTATCTTGAAATTATAGGCACCACCAAGCTAATCTACAGTATCGAGAAAATGAACATACGCGGGGCCACAATTAGATATAGGCGCATGCACTTTAAAAACTACACAAATTATAAAACACACATTATAAGCTTGATTCTTAATTTTTTCGCAAATATTAATGAAATTTTCTTCATTATATTCATTCATCTAATCAGTATTATTCGAATATAATCAAAATATCCATTGTTGTAATCAAAATATTCTTTGTTGCGATAAAAATATCCTTTGTTGTAATCAATAATTATAAATAAAGGCACCAATAGAACATTTATGTCTTCGGCCCCTGAAGATTAAATGCAGTCCTGAAAATTCTCGAATATTTTGAAAACATTAATGGGTGTATTCTAAAGGCATTCCGTTAATTATAAACGGACCGTTAAAATTAAGATATCCGTTAACTAGATTTTGCTATTCTAAAGACACTATCCGTTAATAATATAAACGGAGATTCGTTTATGTTATCCGTTTATAAATAAAATTTAAACGGAGAATGATTCATAGCCGTTAATTGTAAACGGACGACATTTAATACATAAATATTTAGAAATTTCTAAATTTGAAGCAGGGAATGGCGTTATCATCCTTTACTGTTTGCTCCGACCCTTGGATTCATAAAATGTAATTGAAAGGAAAGTACAAATAAATAATTTTTATAACTAAATAATACTCGTACATAACCTATAAAAAATCGGTTCGATGAAAGATTTTAACAATACAAAAATTATCCATTTCTCGTTCTCAAAAAAATTAAAAATGCTTTCTCTAATGAAACGAGCAGATATTTTACTCTACCTTGCAAATCTTGTACTTTACCTAATGTTTTAAAAATATTCGAGAATTTTCAGGACTGCATTTAATCTTCAGGGGCCGAAGACATAAATGTTCTATTGGTGCCTTTATTTATAATTATTGATTACAACAAAGGATATTTTTATCGCAACAAAGAATATTTTGATTACAACAATGGATATTTTGATTATATTCGAATAATACTGATTAGATGAATGAATATAATGAAGAAAATTTCATTAATATTTGCGAAAAAATTAAGAATCAAGCTTATAATGTGTGTTTTATAATTTGTGTAGTTTTTAAAGTGCATGCGCCTATATCTAATTGTGGCCCCGCGTATGTTCATTTTCTCGATACTGTAGATTAGCTTGGTGGTGCCTATAATTTCAAGATAAATGTTGGGGTTGGGCGTTGGGGACCTTCTTCATTATTACTTTAGCTGCGCTTAATAAGTAACGAATTATGGTTTTATATATTTTTTTGTTTTATGCCCATTTTTTTCCAAATTTACAATAATATATAATAATATCAAAAGGTTATGAAACTGACAATTTTGACATGTATTAAAACAAAGTATTCACCTACCAACATTCCAAAGATTATTTTGAAGAATATATTCATTATTGTGATTATTTATTAATTTAAATTTATTACTAAATAGTATCTCTAAATTTATGTATCACAAATATCTGTTTAGATCTTAAAATATTTTGTTATCAAAATATAAATATGTTGACATTTAAAATTTGACAAAACTGCCCTGCATTAGCAAACGGATCCGTATATTATATTAATTTTAACGGATCCGTTGAAATGTCATATTGTGAATAGAATTTTTAGCGAAATCCGTTAATAAGAAATATTTTAACGGAATCCGTTTACATAATATATTTTAACGGATTGTGTTTAGAATACACCCATATGTCCGTCAGTTCCATGTATTTTGTAGAAATTACGTACAGAAAGTTCCTTGCAAAAGATTTCATTTCTTGTACATTACCTGCGGCAGTTGAATGTGTTTTATACAAATTCCATATAGAAAGTTCCTATATTTCCAGTAAACACAAACATACTCTGTCAATTGCACTTGACACTGACATCTTTTAATCAGAATTTTCTTAATATAGTAGCTGTTTCCATAGCTATGGCTACTTTATGAAATTTAATTTCTTTATAATTTTTACCTTCCGTCACCTTTAGGTAAGGAAGGTATTGTCTTTGGTCAAAAAATTCGGTGGTGAGTTTTTGATGAATAAGCACGTTTTAGGGTCCCTAGAATACGATTTTACTATTTTTACGATGATGTCTGTATGTGTGTCCGTGTGTGTGTGTGTGTGTGTGTGTGTAACAAAATTTTCGTCTACGATAACTTCCATACTACAATTCTAAAAATTATAATTCTTTCGTATTTCTCTTCGTTACATCCATGCGAAGAGCTGATTAGATTTTGGTTAGAATTGGACAACCGGAAGTACCCTCATTTGAAGATTTTAACAGTTTTTCTTGAAAAAACTATGTTAAATATCATTTTTTCACATTTAATGTTATTATAAATATTAAAGAATATTTTATTTTCTATACGATTTGATTGCATTTTATACCTAATATTAAATGGATGTAGAGTTAAAAAATTATAAAGAAATTAAATTTCATAAAGAGCCATAGCTGTGGAAACAGCTACTATATTAAGAAAATTTGGATTGAAAGATGTCAGTGTCAAGTGAAATTGACATAGTATGTTTCTCTTATAATTTTACTGGAAATAGTTATAGGATCTTTTGCTTTCTGCATGGAATTTGTATAAAATACATACAACTGCTTTAAGGTAATGTACAAGAAATAATAATAATAATAATAAATCTTTTCTTTCTGCAGATACATTACACTGTATATAGAAAACGTCACAAAATAATAATTTTCTTTATGAAATTTGCATAAAATACATGCAACTGCCGGAAGGTAATGTACAAGAAATAGAATATTTAATTTAGCAAGGAACTTTCCGTATGAAATTTGTACAAAATACATAGAACTGACGGAAGGTAATGTGCTGGCCACATCAGATTTTTTAACTCTATATCCATTTAATATTAAGTATAAAATGCAGTCAAATCGTATAGAAAATAAAATATTCTTTAATATTTATAATAACATCAAATGTGAAAAAATTATATTTAACATAGTTTTTTCAAGAAAAACTGCTAAAAATCTTCAAATGATGGTACTTCCGGTTGACCAATTGTAACCAAAATCTAATCAGCTCTTCATATGGATGTAACGAAGAAGTATACGAAAAAATTATAATTTTTGTAACTGGAGTATTAGAGTTATCGCAGACGAAAATTTTGTTACACACACACACATACAGACATCATCGTAAAAATAGCAAATTCGTATTCTAGGGACCCTAAAACGTGCTTATTGATTAAAAACTCATCATCGAATTTTTTGACCAAAGACAATACCTTCCTTACCTAAAGGTGACGGAAGGTAAAAATAACTTGGAAGCAGCTACTAGCACCTACAATACTTATGAACCTAAAAAACTTATGCCTAGATTAATAATATATGGAGTAGACAAAAATGAATTAAATGACAATGAGAAATTTATAAATAATATTGCGCAGCAAAATGATATCAAGGATGTAACTCAAGAGAAAATCAAACTAATAAAAATTATAATGAGGGAAAATATAAAAACAGCCAACATTATAATACAAGTATCTCCACAAATTCGAAATCAGTTACTTAAATATAATTCTGTATGCTTAAACTGGAGGAGCTATCACTGTTTTGATCATTTTTCGGTAGTTAGATGCTACCGTTGCTCTGCTTTCGGTCATATAGCTAAAGATAATAATTGTATAGAAAATGTATGCGCGAAATGTGCGGAAAATCATGAAACCAAAGACTGTACCTCGCTAACAATGAAGTGCACTAATTGCGTAAACTTCAACAAGAAAAATCCGAAGAAAACGATATTTGATACTAATCATTCAGCAACTGATAATAAAGGTTCAGTATACCTAAATTTAATAAGTTTAATTCAGTCAAAAACGAATTATGACATACAATAGCAACTACAGAATGGCACAGAATGTACAAGGAAGAGAAAATGAATATAAATGAAGTAGTAGCACCAAGTCTTAATTTAACGCTATTTTCTCAAAATATGCAAGGACTTCGTAATAAGAGCTTCGAGTTGGAGGCATCATTAAATGCTCATAACATCAACCCGGATATTATTCTAATGAGCGAACATTGGTTTAGATCAGACGAATTTAACTTTGTTAATCTTCCTTCATATTCCACAGCATCCTCATTCTGTAGAACTACCTACGAAAGAGGCGGTACAGCAATATTCCTGAAGAGTCATCTAAAATATGAAGATATTAATTCACATAATGATCTTTTGGTTGAGAAAAATTTAGAATTTTCAATTATTAAACTCACCAACGTCAAGCAACCTACAATCTTGTTAGTAATATATCGTTCTCCCAGTGGTGATATTAACCAATTCCTAACCAACCTCGAAACGCTACTAACACGTATCTGTAACGTGAAAAACAAAATTTTCTTGTGTGGTGATTTTAATGTCAACTTTCTAAAAGATTCCACTCACAAATTAAGACTGTCTTCAATGCTGAAATCATTTGATTTAATAATAAACGTAAATGAACCAACTCGTGTGACTGCAACAACTTCCTCGTGTATTGATAACATCATAACGTCGTCGGATGTACGTGCTCGCTTTCAAGTCATACAAAATGGTATTTCGGACCATGATGCTATATGGTGTACATCTGTAAAACTTGGAAAAGAGGATGACAAAGGAATCATGCTCAAAAGAACCTATTCCATCAAAAATCACAATTACTTCTTAGCACTATTACAACAATTATCATGGAATGATGTAACTGATGACCATAACACCAATAGTAGTACAGATACTTTCCTAAGCAAATTTGAAGATATATTTGAATTAGCTTATCCACTTAAAAATGTCAAATGCAAAACAAACCATACCAATCAAGGGATCACCAATGGTATACGCAAGTCGTGCCGTACCAAAGCCAAACTTCGTCTTCATCTTCGGGAAGATAATTCACCCGTCCTTCGTTATCACTTCAAAAAGTATTGCACATTAACATCTGTAATTAAATTAGCTAAAAAAAGTATATCTCAAAATACATCGCTACTTCTACCAACATTGCACGGTCCACATGGAAAGTTGTAAAAGATTTAACCGACCGCAATACCGGTGTTCATAGTTTGCCTGATATAACTGTTGCCGGTGCAAATAAGTATAATAACTTCCTTCTGCAACAAAATGATTGCTCAATGAATAATGACCAATACAACCCAATCATCGAACAAACACAGCACTCAATTTTTCTTACCCCAGTAACAGAAGAAGAGATTATGTCGCTCATTAATTCTCTGAAGAACAACTATTCCTGCAGATATGATCACATACCTACCAATGTGATTAAAATTTGTGGTAATGTCATAGCTAAGCCGCTAACCCACATTTTTAATTTATCATTATCGATGGGCGAATTTCCGAGTGCCTTTAAGCACGCGACCGTCACGCCTGTTTTCAAGAAAGGAGATAAATTACTGGAAAATTTCAGACCTATTTCTTTACTTACAAATTTTTCGAAAATGCTGGAAAAGTTAATGTACAAAAGATTAATGGCATTTCTAATAAGAAACAATACCATCTCTAACTCTCAACATGGATATCTGGAGAAAAAGTCAACTATAACTGCAATCACATATGTCGTAAACAATATAATTAATAACCTTGATGAAAACAATACTGTCTTCGGTATTTCAAGCGACCTGTCGAAAGCATTCGATACTGTTTGCCATGATATACTATTACTAAAACTTGAGTGCGTGGGTGTACGAGGCATTGCACATTGCATTATCATGGTTCAGATCCTACCTATCTGGAAGAACGCAGTGTGTCAAATTGAAGAAAAAAGACACTTGCACCCCTATACTGTCAGATAAGGGCTTCATTCATCGCGGTGTACCACAGGGGTCAGTGCTTGGACCCCTTCTTTTCTTAGTGTATATAAACGAGCTTCCTTCTTCAGTGAAAAACACATACTGCGTATTATATGCAGATGATGCATACTTTTTAGTATCTTCGAAGAAAAGTGACTTTTCAAGTGAACTCATAAATAATGCTGTGAGCGACATCATCCGGTGGTGCGACAATAATAAGTTATCCCTAAATCTAACTAAAACATCATGTTCTCAATTCTTCTTGAATGTCTCCAGCAAAGTGGATGTAACTCCTGCTGAACTACGTATTTACCCAAGTTGGTTCTACTAGATGTCTTGGCGTTTTCTTAGACGAGGATACCAAGTGGAACACGCAAATTTCCTACGTAATAAACAAACTTATTAGAATTGTATGGGATATCTATACATATATATTCATTAACACGAAATAAATCCTTTTATTTAATTGACATACATTCAATATTTCAAATCTTTTTTTTTAATGTTACTAATGTTGCTTAGATTACAATTTATATTATTTATATATTTTCAAGGCATGAGTGATTCATAATATTCAACACTCCTCCTTTCGAATGTTCTTGAAAATAAGTTTAGTAAAGTCCGATTAGTTTCCTTAGTTGCATGAGTCTTGGTCCTGGTACAGCTTTTGTAAATAAATCTGCCTCCATTATTTCGGTGGGTTTGTATTCAATTTCTACTTGACCATTTGCTATTGTTTCTTTGATAAAATGTTCTTTTATATTTATATGTTTACTTTTTGAGTTTATGACAGGATTTTTCGCCATGTTTTGTGCAGCTTGATTGTCGTTTTCAATTTTGATTTTCTCTTGATTTATACCTATATCGTTCATTAATTGGTGTAGATGAATCGCTTCTTTCGCTGCCTCAGTCATCGCCATGTACTCGGCTTCCGCTGTTGAAAGTGCAACCGTCCGTTGTTTTCGTGATTCATAAATTACGACGCTTCCTCCGTAGATAAAACAATATCCTGTGTAAGATCTTCTGTCTAGGAAACATGATGCCCAGTCTGCATCGGTCATCCCTACTAAAGGTTTTCTAATTTTTGAGTAAGTTAAAGCAAGTGTTTTCGTACCTTTTAAGTATCGTAGAATTCTTTTGACTGCTGTCCAATGCTCCTTTCCATAACATTCGTTAAACTGGCTGAGATGTGATACTGCGTAGAGTATATCTGGTCTTGTAGCAACTGCCAGATACATCAAAGCTCCAATTAGTTGTTGGTACGGTAAGTCTTCGCATTTCGTAGAATTTTTCTCTAATTTTAAATTTGTTTCTATTGGAGTACTTACTTGTTTACAGTCCTTCATGTTGAATTTCTCTAATAATTTTTCTATGTAACTTTTCTGCGATGCTTTTATCTCATTTTTGTTTATTTCAAATTCTATACCCAAGCAATAATTCAGTTGTCCAATGTCCTTCATTTCATATGTCTTCATTAAAATATTCTTCACATAGGCAAGCATGTTTTGATTTTTGTAAGCTATTATTATGTCATCTACGTAAATGGCAATCACAGTGTATTCTCCCGTTTTTTCCATTACGTAGATACATGGGTCTGCATTTGATTGTTTGAATCCCATTCCTTTTAAAGTTTCATCAAGTTTTTTAAACCATTGTCTACCAGCTTGTTTTAGTCCATACAATGCTTTTTGAAGCTCGCAAACTTTCTCTTTACCTGGTTTTCTAAGATTTTCCAGCATTTCTTTTGCTTTTTTATATATTGAGATGTCATCGGCATTTCCCTCTTCGATCATTATTTCACAGAGATATTTCTCTAAATTTTTTGGTTTTTCCATGACGATTCTTTCTTCAATATTTCCATTTAAATAAGCTGTAGTTACGTCCATCTGGTATAATTTCATATCTTTTTCGGCACACATTGCCAATAACATTCTAATGGAACTTAATTTTGTAACTGGTGCGTACGTATCAGTGTAATCAATTCCTGGTCGTTGTGTATACCCTTTTGCTACTAATCTTGCTTTCTTTCTTTCTATTTTACCGTCTGGTCCAAGTTTGTCTTTAAGTATCATCCTGCAACCAACCATTTTCATATTTTCATCTTTTTCTTTTATTTTCCAGGTATTATTTTTAAATGTGCTTTTATTTCGCTTTTAATAGCTTCGCTCCACTCACTGTGTGTTTCATCGTTTTCTTCTGTACAAATATATAATGTTTCATAATCTTTTAACCATTCTGGTGTTCGTTTTTCTCTTCGTGGTTTATTTGGTTCGCTGGATTCCGTAATTTCTTCTGTTTGTGTTTCATATTCTTCTGATTGTGATTCATATTCTGTTATTTCTTCTGTTTGTGATTCAGTTGTTTGAACAATTTCATCAGATTCTCTATTATTAGTTTCTGCCTTTTCTGTCATTATTATTTCAATTTCTTTATCGTCTTCTTCTTTTGCTATTGAATTTTCCATTTCTTTATTCTTGTAGAACATTTTATTCAGTACTTTTATATCTCTACAGTTTTCAATTCTATTTTTCTTTGGCATCCAAATTCTGTATCCTTTGATTGTTTCAGAATATCCCATGAATATTCCTATTTCTGATCTTGGGGCAAATTTTCCGCCATTTTTCTTTTTGTCTAATACAAACACTTTCGATCCAAATATGTGCAGATGATTGACCGATGGAATTTTTCCCATCCATTTTTCAAAAGGAGTTTTATCTTCTATTATTCTTGAAGGTATTCTGTTGCATAAATAGTTTGCAGTAAAAATAGCTTCTGCCCAAAATCTATTTGGTACATTAGAATCTAATAACATGCATCTTGCTTTGTCGAGTAGTGTTCTATTTTTGCGTTCTGCAAGTCCATTTTGTTGCGGGGTGTATGGTACTGTCAATCTTCTTTGTATTCCTTGTTGACTCAAATAATCATTGAATTTTTTGTTGCAATATTCTCCTTTTCCATTGTCTGTTTGTAGAAATATTATTTTTTTATCCATAAAACGTTCTACTTCTTCTTTATATTGCTTAAACTTTTCTAAAACTTCATTTTTATGTTTTATAAAATATACTTTACAGTACCTTGAATATTCATCTGTAAATGTTACAAAATATCTTGATCCTCCGGGAGTGATTTTCCGCATTGGTCCACATACGTCGGAGTGAATTATTTCTAAAGGTTTTGAGGTTCTATTCTTAATATTATCTTTTGGGAATGGTTTTCTTGTCATTTTTCCTTTTATGCAAGTTTCACAATCTTGTAATTTCTCCTTTTCATTGAAATGAAGTCCTCTCATTTTCTTATTCTTCATTGCCAATTTTAGATTATTTTCGTTTACGTGACCTAACTTTTTATGCCATGTTTCTACTTGGTTTTCTATTAAAGCGTTTATTTCTTCTTTACGTTCATGATTATTCTCTTTTCTGCTATTTACGTAGTATAATCCGTTAATTTTCTTAGCTTGCATCACTGTATTTCCATTTTTATCTTTAATCGTTGCATAATTTCTTGAAAAAAGTACAGTATAGTTATTGTCAGTGATTTTGGCTACTGATATAAAGTTTGTAGACAAATTTGGAACATATAAAGTATTCCACAAATTTATTTTGTTTGCTTCTTCAACGTTGATCGTTACTTTTCCTTTTCCGGCGACTGTACTCGTATAATCATTTGAAGCTAATTTTAAAGTAGATGTTTCATTTGTGTCAATATTGTCAAATAATTCTTTATTGTAACACATATGTGACGTACATCCGCTATCTAAACACCATTTATCTTTTTCAAATTTTTCTGGTTCTCTTTCTGTCGCTAAACACAAAGGCATGATATTGAAATTTGTGTTTGACACATTTTTACGACAATCTTTGGCCTTGTGTCCTTTTTTATGGCAACAGTAGCACTCTATAATCGTACGTTTATTTTGTGGACTATATTTGTTTCTCCATTCCTTGTTTCCTTTTTTATATTTTCCATAGAATGCTCCTTCTATGCTAGAATTATTTTTTCTTGCTTCTTGTTCCTCTATAATTTTTATTTTTAAATCTTCTGGACTTGGTAAATTGTCTCTAGATTCTATGGCTATACGGAAATTTTCGAACGAAGCGGGCAAACTGTATAGCAGCATAATACTTAATAAATCACCATTTATATTAATGTCCATTTCATTAAGTTTGCTCACAGTTTCCATAAAGTCATTTACTTGATCACAAATGTCCATTTCATCGGTTATTTTGTTTAGAATTAGTTTTTTCAATAGTGTAGCCTTTCGCGCTGGTCCTTTACTTTCGTAGGTCTTTTTCAAAATATCCCATACTTCTTTGGAAGTTATACAATTTTTTACTAGACGTAATTCTGACGGAGATATTATCAATAATAAATCAGATCTTGCAAGAAGATCTTGTTGTTCATAAGCAATCTTTTCATTTTCTGTTTTTGGAGTAGAAATTTCTCCATTAACGTAGCCCCATAATCCATTTTTTATCAAAATTGCCTGTGCCTGCACCTTCCAGGTGTCGTAATTGTTCTTTCTCAGCGGTTCAATATGGAAATTAGTAGTATTATTTTTAGCCATATTTATTATTTTTCATAAATACCTGCTGGGCCCATAACCTATTAGAATTGTATGGGATATCTATACATATATATTCATTAACACGAAATAAATCCTTTTATTTAATTGACATACATTCAATATTTCAAATCTTTTTTTTTAATGTTACTAATGTTGCTTAGATTACAATTTATATTATTTATATATTTTCAAGGCATGAGTGATTCATAATATTCAACAAAACTTAATAAGAGTTGTTATTGTTTCCGAACACTCACCTCTATATTTGACACACCCAGTCTTCTAACTATTTATTACGGATACTTACTCAATTGTCACATTCGGCATCAGCATATGGGGCACTCCATCATCAATATACGAAGTATTTATTGTACAAAAAAGAGTAATACGTATTATTTCAAAACTACATCCTTTGAGTTCTTGCAGAGGACAATTTAAAAAATTAGGCCTTCTAACGGTACCTTCTATTTATATTTTAGAAATAATCAAGTTTGTATTAAAAAATTTCAGCAATTTCACCACCTTCAATTCACAGTATTCCACTAGACAAACTAATACAACTCTACGCGTTCCCAAACATAGAACTTTTGCGTATGAAAATACGTGTGAATATGTTGGCATCAAAATATACAGTGCTTTACCTGTAAATTTAAAAAACAGATCTCCCAATTCTATAATAAAAGCTGTAAAACTGATATTGATTACCAAAGAATATTATAATATTCAAGATTTCGTTGCAGACTGTGCTAATAACCTCTTTTTTTAATAAACAATAAATTGACACTCGACTAATAATAAGAGTGAAGCTTGTCTGATCTGCACGACTGCTTGTTTCTTTGTTTAAAAAATCTTATTCGTGGTGTGTTATTTTTTTTCGTTATTCTCATCTATATTAATTTATCACTATATATTATATTACAACGTACTGTATAAGTAAACTATTTATGAATATCTTATGTAATTTGTTTTCAGTATTTATTTTGCCAAATTGTTGTTGTGCCAAATGTTTGTAATAATATTTTATTGTATTTCATTTTATTGTGTTACTCACTTCAGGGTTTGCTTGAAAATCAGCTGAAGCTGAAACAAATCCCTTTGTACTTTTTATGTGCAATAAACATTATTATTATTATTATTATTTAAGATAAATGATGTCCCGGTTGAGTGGACTGTTCTGAACCCATTTTTAAAAATCGATGTTTGATGTTTTGTTTATATGAAATAAATTTTAGGTTAGGAGAAAACTACATGTAACAGTGTCGCTAACTGTTAGAAAGAAAAGGTGTACCGTCACAACAAATGTTGAGCAAATATTTTCATTTAAAATTGTTTTAAACAAATTTAAATATAAATTCATATAAAATTAAATACTAATGGCTTAAAAAGCCAATCTAAATATTGATATTTTAATAAAATCATTTTATTTCTTTAGTTAGTAAAACAACATTCATTAGAATTTATAAAGGTCAATGAACCATGATTATCAAAATAATTTATGTAAAAATGTGTCTGTCATAATAATAAAACAAAAATTTGTACACATATGTAGATATACTCAAGGAATCCATTTTTCAACACCTAGTATGTATAAACAACGCAAAAATATATTTAGATCAAGGTTATCAAAACTTATACTTAACCTGATTGTTAAATACCCACATTTAATCAAATGTGGCTTCCTAAAATCTGTATTTGATATTATATGTAAAAGCTATGGTTTTTACTGATTTTTGTTAGTCTTTTTCATTTATTACTTAACTAGAATATATGGGCGATAATACATGCAATAATCTAATATATACAATTCACTTTCCTTTTTGACCTGTTATCGGCGTCTTTTCCCACACACGCAACTTTGTCAGCGACGGACTGGCCCTCTACGACGCGTTCCCCTAAGTGGGATAAAATACACATTGTCATTCCAATTTACAACAATTATCACAGGCGTGCATTATCATCTAATAAGATATACAGGAGGGGGGGCAGGAATAAGGTTGCTCCCAAGTCCCAGACTTGGGCAGGTGCCCCGCATATTAAATGCGGCCCAACACCTTGTGGTTTCCGGTACACCTATCCGCAAAAGTATACACCCAGTGCATTGACGAATTGCTGGAATACGGCTCTCGTGAATAATCATTTCTGAGCCACTAGCGGTACCGTAGCCACACACGCATGTCCCAGACATGTTGAGCTCCCAGAGCTCTGACCTCCCAGAGGTCAATGGGTCCCAGACCCATAATGAGAGTTTAGCTTACGATCACACGTGTGTAGGTCCCAGACCTATCATGATAAACCCCAGGTTTATCCTTAACGTCCCAGACGTTATCGTGTGTCTCAGCCTCTCATTTGGTGTCGTCACACCTCGAAGCATATAGCCCCATGGACCCAGAGTTGTCCCAGACAACTCTTCGGATAATTAGGAAACTTCTACGTTTGCGGCCACAAACAAATAATACAAATGTATACTTCACACATATACCATGCATATCAAATACACAAGCAGTGTATCACATATCAATCAAGCATCTGGTGATCCACACCAAACTATACCTGTATAATAATTAGAATGACAGTGAGTTCTACCACTCACCTATAATTACTGCAAGCAGCTAATCGTTTCTTATGGACACTTTCACAGTTTCACCCACACCACATCTGTATAGCACTGCTAGCACACAACAACTAACTGCCCTGGCCATGCAAGGGTCGGGGGTTGTTATTGTGTTTAAGAATGTCAAGTGTTTTTGCCTTAAGCCAGCGCTTCTAAACCAGTGGCGCCCAGTCGAAAAGTGAATCTTACACATGTATATTTAATATATATATATATATATATATATATATATATATATATATATATATATATATATATATATATATATATATATATATATATATATATATATGTCGCGGGGTAGTATCACTGGCAAACTCTATGTCGACCAACACTATTTCAGAACCACAGCGATAATATAAACGTGATGATCTCAGCGAGGCGGACCTGCACTCACTCCCTGAGCACCGCTACACACTGATTCCATCCAAGCATTATAGCCTAGAATGCTTGACGTTTCGATTACGACAATACAATTAAAAGATTATAAGCGATTCATGTAATACTTGATTCATTAAATGATCGTTACGACATGCTTTGATATTACAATCTCCGACATATATATATATATATGTCGGAGATTGTAATATCAAAGCATGTCGTAACGATCATTTAATGAATCAAGTATTACATGAATCACTTATAATCTTTTAATTGTATTGTCGTAATCGAAACGTCAAGCATTCTAGGCTATAATGCTTGGATGGAATCAGTGTGTAGCGGTGCTCTGGGAGTGAGTGCAGGTCCGCCTCGCTGAGATCATCACGTTTATATTATCGCTGTGGTTCTGAAATAGTGTTGGTCGACATAGAGTTTGCCAGTGATACTACTCCGCGACATCAGAAGTGGGATTCGCCTGCGATCCACAATATTGTATGTGGGTTTTTGTTCTGTTGGTGAATTATAAAGTGAAGTGTAGGGCCAAGCAGGTTAAGATGGAAAGGCCGTCTAGAAATTTTTGCAGGTTTTCATCCTAGAGCATTGACCAGTAACAAGGATTCCGTCTGTGTCCCACCCGGAGAGTGGTGACGTAATTACAAGAGCTGGTTAAGTAGAACCGTGAGTAATGAGTACTGAATTTATTTTAAGCGGTCTTCCAATACTGGTAAGAGATTTTATTACAAAGCTCAAGATATCGTTGTGAGCTATGTTGGTAGCAATTGGGTTGCTGTTGTAATAAAAGCAATTCGGTCAGTTGCTTGTTGAGAAACGAGAGACGAAGTCGAGTTTGTTGTTTATGATATTGTGATGGCCGATGATCCGGATTACCGATCTCCATATATGTTATTTAAGATATTATTTATTACAGTAGGTGTTCATGGCAGTTGTTATATTTTGATTGATGTTTTGTCATTGAGCTTGTATGATGTAATAAGTATTACATTTTTGGTAGCTTGATTCTACTCCTTTACATCGTCTGCGACGTGACAATATTATTAAACTGAATGTAGGTCAAGTAGTCACAGATCGGGAGTATCAACCAGTTTGCGATTTAGTTAGTTATTTGTGAAATAACAAACGAACTAATACAAATTCCTTAAAGTGTTTCGGTATGTCAAGAAAGATTGTAAAATGTTTTCATTGTACAAGTTTCGCAAACTAACAGACACGTTGAGTAGGTACACTGCAACCTTGAGGCACTTGATATATCATTACTTACTTTTTATCCAGATATGACCGATGCGGGTGCAGAACCATGGTGTACCGAAATATAAATTATAACATTAAAATTTCACCGGGGATCTTCAGTGAAGATAGTTAATGGTGGAAATATGTTGGAAAACTATGCTAAAGATTAATATTTTATTAACTGCAGATAAAGTTTACTGAGCTACAAATTGTTATTATCATTATAAGGTTGAGGGCTTTAAGCGCTGGTGACTTTTGTCACCACGACCAGTAAGATCTGCTGTAGCATGTTTTGACTGAATGTCTGGAAGCCATTTCAAAATTTTGATGAACTGAAATTTGGTATATTATAGAACAATGACTAGTAAAGATATTTGTCATAATTCAAAATCCCTTTTGTCAAGAGCTGATAATTCTTAACGTTCATCGTCGAGGGTGAAATGAATATCTCCAGGCTATGAATTATGGCTTTTCAAGTATCCACAGGAAATGCCTAAGACTCACTTATACTACGGTACCCATTTTAGCTTTGATTCACAAGTGAAAGCAGCCTGGTTATCTGATGTTATGTAGATTGCTTCTCCTTTGAGAGCTTGTTTAAGTTTATTGAGCACACAGATTTATTGCTTGAGATATAATGAAACCGTTGTGTATGGATTCCTTTATTTGGCAGCATGGACCAAATAAAATCGATCCAGTTTCTGCTGACTCTAGTTTAGAAATATCCGTAAACCAGGACAGAGAGTCTATTTAGAAGAGTGGACTTACTACTGTCCACCGAAGGCGATTACCAAAAACTCTCTTGTGTAGCTTTTGTTTCAGAAATTATGAGTGGCCTACGAGATCTCCAGGCTTGAAGTGTTTTGTCTTGCACAGTGCAAAGACGTTGGCCCCAGAATCAATTCCATTACTGCACTTGGACAGGTATTCATAGCGCCTGTGGTATGTGATATAAAGAAAAACCATCGTTGCGCTTCCGCAAAGACGCTTGTGCTGTGTTTTGTTACATTTTTGCCGCCATACTAATGATGCATGAGTGATCATTGGTCCAAATACGGTGATGTATGGCCAGTGGTTCGTTTCTGCCTGCAATCTCTAGTTTTTGCTAGAAGGACAGCGGCTTGTGTCCGAGGCTGCTACGGGATTTGTTTTGATGATTTTGTTAATGTATAAATTGCATGTGGACTTTTGAGTATTCAGGTTTCAGGTATCTGCGTTGACATTAAGGGTAATGTGATTGAAGTGACAGATCGATGCATTGGATCAGTTACCGTACGATGATGCTATTTGGGAAAAATATTGTTGACAGTGGCGGGAGAGCTGTAATTATGGACGAAGTCTGTACCAGTCTGTCTCGAAATAATAAGCCAGAATGGGCGAGCATCCTGCCCAAGATCTACGAATGAGGCGATGTGTAGCACTGATAGTGAGGGAATGTATTGGATGTACCGTGTTAGCGTGAATAATATAGCGCTGTGCAGACAGTTCAAATCTGAGTGAACTTTTATCAATTGTTCATGGTATAATTTGTATGAAGTTATTCAAGTCCCTGAGTCGTTACGGATGGAACTTTCATGAATATTGAAATTTAGGTACAAATATGGTAGTGGTTTGAAATAGTCCCTGAGTGTATTCCCAGAACATACCATATGACTTTATTGAATCTCCGGTGAGCATGGTTGTAGCTATAAAACTTGGAGTTTTGGTTTTGATGGGGCTGTGGCCGATCAGGCTCCTCGTGGCCGTTTTCGGGGTGACCATTCCAGTTTTGTCAAATTGTGAATTTGTTGAATGTTTAAATTGTGGCAAGCTAGATCATCCGCAGAGGAGTTGCACAGGATAGCTGGTGCCAGGACTGGAGCATGCCACGGTTGCGAAGCAGACTGTTTTACCTGAAAAACAATTTAGCAACAGAAATCTGTCAGCCATTGGAAGCAGAGAAGTCTGACAAGACGGAACATGCTTTTCAAATGTTTGTCTTAATGTTTGGGGCCTAAGTGCAGCGTGATGGACGCTGGAACAAATTGCTTTAAAATATTTTGATCGTATCCAAGGATAAATTTAATTGAAGAAAGTTCATCGGATGATGGATATAAAGGAAGATAAAAAAAATTGTTTCTACATCTCCTCTTGCAAGCGTTTCGGTATATTATTTTACCTTCATCAAGTGCTATAATAAAAATATTTGACACAAATCAACAACAATCGTTTTCCAGAGTATAATCAAACAATAATAAACAACAAGTGACTAAAACTTTGAAGAGCCGACAAACTTTTATAACAAAAGTGGCTAAGGAGTAATTGAGGCGTTGGTCTGGAGATTGGTTATTTTCGTTAAATTCTTTAGAATTATTAACCGTGATGGAAGATGACATGCTACTGGATGCCTCTGTCATGGTGTTTCGGTATGCTACTCTGATACCTCTGCCGAAGGTAACATGCTAACTAGGTGCCTCTGTCGTGTGTGTTTTCCAGTAATGAATTGGGAAGCGTGGCCTAAGACGACGAGCTAAGTTTTCGATTTGCCATAGGATTTCTGATTTAGGACCTGAATGTTAGCAAACCAGTAATAATTTGTTTTGTATTTTTTAAAGGCCCATGACTCTAATCGCACTTATAAATACGCACATGACCAAATTAGAAAAATGTCAGATAATAATGATATTTCTTCCCTAGGAACTGACGAAGAACCAGGTTCTACCAAAATAATTAAAACTAGAATTGTCTATAGTACAATGAGGGTGTTCCATTGCTAGGTAAGCAATGACGGTGTGGTTTTCCTGAGCTGGATAAGCGATGACGGAATAGTGTTCCATTGCTGGGTAAGCAATGACGGTGTGGTTTTCCCGAGCTGGTTAAGCGATGACGGAAGGGTGTTCCATTGCTGGGTAAGCAATGACGGTATGGTTTTCTTGCGCTGGTTAAGCGAAGATGGAATAGCGATCGATTGCTGGTTAAGCAATGATGGTCTGTCGCTGTTGGACAAGCTATAACAATGCTTGAATACTGATATTGGTAGTCATGTATTTACTGGTGAAATGTATTGTCACAGAATTATGTTTTGTTTGACGTCTTGTAAAAAAGGCGTCCATTAAATAATTTAGTGTACTATAGCTAAATTTTGAGCTTGATATAAATGTGAACAAAGTTGTAACTATTTGAGCACTTATTGGTCAGAGATAGCCGAGCGAAAATACTGTGGATAAATTCTTTGTTTTCAGATAGTTCACACGAGGACGTGTGAAACGTCAGAATGGCCGTGTCGGAGATTGTAATATCAAAGCATGTCGTAACGATCATTTAATGAATCAAGTATTACATGAATCACTTATAATCTTTTAATTGTATTGTCGTAATCGAAACGTCAAGCATTCTAGGCTATAATGCTTGGATGGAATCAGTGTGTAGCGGTGCTCTGGGAGTGAGTGCAGGTCCGCCTCGCTGAGATCATCACGTTTATATTATCGCTGTGGTTCTGAAATAGTGTTGGTCGACATAGAGTTTGCCAGTGATACTACTCCGCGACATATATATATATATATATATATATATATATATATATATATATATATATATATATATATATATATATATATATATATATATAGATATACGACGTTGTTGGAGAATCGCAACTGGACCACTGTGTGGAGCGTGCGCTCCCCTGCTATCCTTTCAACACTAGCCGTGCAATGTGTTAAATAATTTCCCAGGGCTGCAGGTGAGAGCATAGCCGATACCTGACAGCAATACCAACATATAACACCAATACCAAAGCCTCAAAAATTACCAATGATCATTAATGCCGATCAAGCTACCATAGAGGCTGATTCTGGTCGAAACCAAGGTCCCTTTCCGAGTGCCGTGCACCCAGTTTTAAACCCTAAGGCGCCACTCCTAAAGATTAGGGGTGGAAAGGATGGAAGATTAGATGTCCATACGTGAAACTGTAACATACAGAAATTTCTGAGAAAAACATCTAAATAATATGCGGCTCATTCGTTGATGTCCCGATGTAGGGGGGAAGTTTCTGCATATGCAGATTGTATGTTGAACGGAGACAGCTTATAATTGTTGACTCTGTTTTGTTCGAAATCATCTCATGTAGCCACCCTTGGTTCCCTGTGCCTGGTGGTGGAGAGAATTCTTGCCTGTTGATTTGCCAATTAGTTGTATTCAAAAAATCACATATGCCCTATATATTAGACAAAGACACCATGATCTGTATTCTGCGTGAACGACAAAGATGCTACGAGGTAGTGGTGAATTCACCCCCTACTTAAACAAAGATACCTTTAAATCTCGGACTGGTGAGTGGGGCAGAGATGGGCTGCGAGAGTGCTGCTTTCAACCCCCACTTCATAATGTTCATTTAATTCTTGGTTTACCTAAAGTGAAAATATTTACACAAAATAAAAATGTTTACATAAATATGAAATGTTTATCGACATCAATGAGGAACCTATTAAATATTTCGTTGATTATTTTGTTTATTGTTCATGTTTTACTTAGTAATTCATAGGTTCATAAGTGTCAATTTTCCCTGTCAGAGCCGGCTTCAAAATAAACTTGTGGAATTTATTTAGTATCACACTGTTATATTGTTTCTCATGCTACTACAATGGTAAATTAATTAGTTAATGTTAGTTAGTCATATTAGTTGGTTATTAATTGTCAAACATTCTAAATATTATTGTAAATTCTTATATTCATTCAAACTGCAGATATTCACACGCTACAATCTCATGCCTGACCTGTCTTAAGTTTCACAACCCTCAGACCTATGGAAATTTATTACCCTCTTGAGTTGGCCGGCAAATATTCTTGGCACCATTCTAATCGGTAACACATGCACTATATTTTTGTCTCCATGTAGAAAACTGATACTAAAGATTTGAAATAATACCTAAATAAATGTCATCGTCATTAAAGAAATCTGCGTATACAGCAGCTTGGCCCACCCAGCTATAGTACTATGCCGTGTTGATATATTTATTTATTTGTTTATTTATTTATTTATACAAACCGTGTGCCGGCGCATTTCATGGGATGTAAAATAGGAAAACAAAAAATAATACCCCCTTTACTATTAGGTGGCGGACGGTAAGACGTCGTGGATGATATTATTTAAAGTGATTTACCGTCAATATCAATTAACTGTTTCTCTGTAGGAAAATATGATGGCACTGATGTCATAGTATTTATTAAAAACATTCTGCGGTTTTCAAATTCGTAAGTAAGTTTTGTCAACAAAAAGTTGCAAGTCGTACATTTTGGACTCCATTCGGCGGTTGCACTCAAGATCAACAAAAAAATTAATATCAGTATGGTATTGAACCAACTATAAAATGATGAGTAAAAATATTTACTTACTTCTTCATCTATCTATACTAGTTGTAATGAAATGCTTTTTTGCATTTTTTGTTTTCCTCGTCAATATTCTATATGTTTTGCTGGTCATTTCCTTTGACAATTTTATTATCAGTGACGATAACGAGACTGCCAGAATTTGCGTCTTATTAAATAATATATGTTAAGTGTGAAAATAAAGTCCCTCCGCCTATGATATGACACGCGCAGTGAGCGAAAGTGGGGATGGCGCATGACCGGAATCTGGCAACCAGTCGCTGTCGCTGCCGAGAAGAGTCGTTGCTTGGTCACAGCGGAGAAACCATGTACCTGTTTTTTAAACGCACACTCAACGTGTATTGTGTAACAAATGTCATTAAAGTAGTCATTGCAAAGAATCATTAGTGTTTTTATGGCACATCGCCACCAGCCCCTACAATATATATGAAAAAAAATTCAGGAAGGGATTAATTTTTTAATTTTTAATAACTCCGAAAATAAAAGAGATACAGAATCAATAAGTATACACGAAAGTCCAGACATTGAATTTTATTGCGATAGTAATCCATTAGCTCCGCAGATCGCTTATTTTTGTCTTGGGAAAAAATTTTCTTTAATAACTCTGAAAGTAAATGAGTTAGAGACATGCGGTTAGAAAATTTGATATCAGCAGGCAAAGCGCTATAAGTGTTATGAATATCAAAATATTCAGCTGGCTGAAAAATATTTCAGCAAGATATTAATTTTTAATTTTTTAATAACTCAGTAAGTATTTATGAAATCTGATACTGCGTGCCAAACTAGGATCATATGGCTATACGCCAAATGTCTCGCTAGATTTATACGTTATTATATGTTATAACAATTAATAATTATATTATTTTTGTGTGTCTTGATGTATAATATTATATTTTAATAAAACATAAATAATTTTTATGGTGTTCATATTAAGTGACACATAGTTACTCCCGCCTTTGCCCCGATAGACAAAAACTTCAGTATATTTTACAAATTTCATTATTGTATTGTTTATTTTTATGTACAATAATTAATTTTATAACAATCATTAATAATATTTATGAAATCTGATATTGGGTGCCAAACTAGGGTCAAGTAAAATACCTTATCCGTTCACCTCACTGTTTTGGTAATTTTTATATGAATACAATGTTCAATAAATTACGTAGATATAAAATTTCTAATTCTTAACTCTGTTAGAAGGAAATATTTAAAAAAAAAGTTGAATTTTTTTCAAGTAAAGTACCTTATTAGTGTACATGAGAGTTTTAATAATTTTTATGAGAATACAATATTAAATAAGTAACTTAGATGTAAAATTTCAAATTTGTATCTCTGTTAGTTTAGGAAATATTTTTAAAAAATTTAAATTTATTTCAAGTAAAGTACCCCATTGGTTTACCTCAAAGTTTTAATAATTTTTGTGTGAATGCAATGTTAAATAAATAACTTAGATATAAAATTTCAAATTTTTAGCTTTGTTAGTTTGTTAGATTTGCAAATGCTTCCCACCTCAATAATGGCGAGTGTGACAGAGAATGAAATATAGTGTAAGATAAAGACAACTCGCCATAGAATAACAAAGACAGGAATGAACACTCACTCGCAAATATTTGTTTACGTTAGACAGAGAGATGAATATAGAACTATTTCATTGTTATTACTGTAATTTTTTAATGGGACACATGGTGTTCAGTCCGTAACATATCTCGGTGACAATACATACCTGACAATATTTCTTTAACTAACATATATAAAAATTTGAAACTTTACATCTGAGTTAATTATTTAAAATTGCATACAAATAAAAATTACCAAAACTCTGGGCTGAACAGAAAGGGTACTTTACTAAAAAATTACTTTTTTTAATTAACAGAGATAAAAATTTGAAATTTTGTATCTGAATTAACTATTTACAAATGCATTTATATAAAAATTACCAAAACTCTAGGGTGAACAAAAGGGGTACTTTACTTGAAATTTTTTTCTTTTTTAAAATATTTCCTAAACTCACAGAGCAAAAATATTGAAATTTTATATCTAAGTTATTTATTTAACACAGCAATTATATAAATATTACTAAAACTCTGAGATGAACAAAAAAGGTTCTTTACTTGAAAAAAAATTGACGTTTTTAGAGCTAAAAATTTGAAATTTTATATCAAAGTTAGTCATTTAACACTGCATTCAAATAAAAATTACCAAAACTCTGGGCTAAACGAAAGTGGTTCTTTACTTTAAAAAAATCGATTTTTTAAAAGTATTTCCTAACCTAACAAAATTAAAAATTTTAAATTTTATATCTAAGTTAAATATTTAACATTGCATTCATATATAAAAAAAAATTCTGCGTGCATGAATGCTTCTTACCGGTAGCATCGATGCGCCGAAAAAAATTTTACTGGGTGCATGGATGCTTCTTCATGGTAACATCTATGCATCGAAAAAAAATTACTGCGTGCATGGATACTTCTTCCCCGCAGTTTCTGTGCAACGAAAAAAATTTACTGCGTGCATCGATGCTTCTTCCAGGTGGCATCTATGCAACGAAAAGAATCTTACTGCGTGCATAGATGCTTCTCCCAGGTTGCATCTATGCACCAAAAAAATTTTACTGCGTACATGGATGCTTCTTCAATGTAGCATCTATGCACCGAAAAATTTTAATGCGTGCATAGATGCTTCTTCAAGGTAGCATCTATGCAAAAAAAATTACTGCGTGAATGGCTGCTTCTTCAAAGTAGCATCTATGCATCAATAAATTTTTACTGCGTGCATGGATGCTTCTTCCAAGCAACAACTATTTTTCAAATACAAGATAGCAAAAGTCTAGAATAAAAAGAAGGGATACTTTATTTTTTTAAAAATCGAGTTTTTAAAATATTTTCTACACTAACAGGGTACTTTAAATTTTAAAAAATCGATTTTTTAAAAATATTTCCTAAACTAACAAAGTTATGAAATTTTACATCTAAGTTTGTTTAATAATGCAATTATATAAAAATTACTAAAACTCTGAGGTGAACATTAGGGGTACTTTACTTAAAAAATTTAGTTTAAAATTTGAAATTTTATATATACGTAACTTATTTAACATTGCAATCCTGTAAAAATTACCAAAACTCTGAGGTGAAGAAAAGGGATACTTTACTTGAAAAAATAAACTTTTTAAAAATATTTCGTGAACTAACAAACTTCAAAATTTGATATTTTATATCTAAGTTACTTATTTAACACTGCCGTTGTATAAAGTTACCAAAACTCTGAGGTGAACAAAAGGGGTACTTCACTTGAAAAGAAATTACTTTTTAAAAATATTTCCTAAACTAACAGAGTTAAAAAATTTAAATTTTCATATGTAAGTTAATTAGTTAACATTACATTCAAATAAAAATTAACAAAACTCTGGGCTGAACGAAAGTGGTACTTTACTTAAAAAAATATTTTTTTAATATATATTCTAAACTAACAGAGCTAAAAATTTGAAATTTTATATGTAAGTTAATTATTTAACATTGCAATCATATAGAAATTACCAAAACTCTGGGGTGTACGAAAGCGGTACTTTACTTAAAAAAATGACTTTTTAAAATTATTTCTTAAATTAACAGACTTAAAAATTTCAAATTTTATATTGAAGTTAATAATTTAAAAATGTATTCGTATAAAAATTGCGGGTTAACATACATGACAGGCGATTTATAACAAACTCGAATTACGTAAGATCTAAGCGTCAAATCCTAATTTGGACGCCGGATTCGAAATCCTTGGGATCGAATTAATGGGATGCCATGTCTAACTCAAAAATTTATTATTTATTTATTTTTGCAAAAAATAAACTTTTTGACTCCAATAGGGGTTGATACTAAGGGAGTTATTGAAGTCTAAAATGGGTTTTCGGAAATAACTGTGTCTAATCATGTTTTTCTGTGTAATTGCACAGACGCCGTTTATATATATATATATATATATATATATATATATATATATATATAAATATATATATATATATATATATATATATATATATATATATATATATGTATATATATATATATATATATATATATATATATATATATATATATATATATATATATAAATATATATATATATATATATATATATATATATATATATATATATATATAATGTGTGTGCGCTATTTTTAATAACGCGGAAAATAAAAGACATAAAGATTTGTTGTTTAAACAGGTATATTAAGCAGACCTTATCTTAGAAGTTACCAAAGTTTCAGATATTTCAGTCGGCTGAAAAAAATTTCAGCAAGATATAAATGTTTATTTTTTTCATAACTCAGAGAGTAAAAGAGATACAGATTTGTTGTTTTAATTTTTATTCAGCGAACATTTTTCTATATGTACCGAAAGACTTTTTGTTGGTTAACACAGCTGCTATTAAAGTAAATATGAATTAATAAATATACGTAGGTATACAAGAAAGCCCGGACATAGAATTTTAATGCGATAGTGATTCGTTAGCTTCTCAGATCGCTTTTACCACTCGTGTTTTCGAACACAGTCGGTAGATGCGGTATCTACCGGTAGAATTTTCGTAAATGCGTATGTATTTTCTATAAAATCCATACAGATAGTTCCTTGCACAGATTAGAAATATGTTTTGCTTGATAATAAATTGGAAACGGCAATGTTATCTGATGGGACCATCTTCAGCGCCACTCTTTGGTTGCTACCGGAACTATTTTGATTATGTAGGCAACTTCATAACATGTATATATGCAATCCGCATTGCCTCCCTGTGTTTCATATTTATGTTATTTATCAATAAAGTAGACAATGAAAACCAACATTTATAAAACATATGTGGTTCATATATTTTTTTAGAATAATAAAAATAATTATTTTATATAATACTTATAAACAATTATAAGAAAATATAAACGCTTTTGTAGTGTTTTTATACAGGTTGAATCTTTGATTAAACTAGAAGTAATCAGTCTCGGTATAAATAAATAGTACAATTTTTTATGCTTTACCTGTATAGAAGGATATTGATGTCATTAATGACGATAACGAATTCAAAAAGCGTTTGTATTGTAAAACATATTATATGAACATTTTTCCTATAGCGTTAATACGAATAGAATAGTAGAAACTTGAGTCACACATACACATACGTAAAAGAAAATATTAGACACTATGTCATATATCTCAACAATTCAAATAATCGAACTCATACCAAGAAAATTAAAATTCTTGAAAATTTTGTTAGAATTTGGTTAAAATACTCACAGGATTTTGACAACTTATAAAAAAATATGTATGTAAGCACAGCACACTTAACCAATTCAATTTATGAAGCTTCCGGAAGTAGTCAAGAGATGGCATTGCAATACGGTCCAAATGTCAACCATTTAAGTTTCCATAGCCTGAGTTCCTTGCAAAAGATTCTAAATTTCTTATATGTACATTACCTTTCGACAGTTGTATGTATTGTAACGTTTTTATTTATTTGTTACTGTTTAACACGCAACACTTATTTATATCAGACTCCCAATGCCTTCGCTAACGGTGCTTATATACCCTGGCATTTGAATTCGAGAACTCACTAGAACAATTCTATATAAAACACAATAGGTTACATCAACCGCGTAATTAAGCAGGTTCCGACAGGTCTGCTGCGTCATCGCTAAAAACAGACACCCGCTCGTTCCTGCGACAGCGGCGGCGACAGCGACGGGGACAGCGGCGGTAACAGTGGCGGCGACGGCGGGCACTGCACATTACAGTATTTTATACAAATTCCATACAGAAAGTTTCGAGCAAGAAGATCCTATATTTCGAGTTAAATTATAACATAAATATACTACGAATATGTCAATTGCACTTGACACTGACATCTCTCAATCAGATTTTTTTTAATACAGTAGCTGTTTCTAGCATCTATTTTATGAAATTTAATTTCTTTATAATTTTATAACTCTATATCCATTATCCATTTAATATGAAGTATAAAATGCAGTTAAATCGTATAGAAAATACAATGTTCTTTAATATTTGTAATCACATTAAATGTGCAAAATGATATTTAACATCGTTTTTTCAAGAAAAACTGTTAAAATCTTCAAATGAGGGTACTTCCGGTTGACCAATTATAACCAAAATCTAATCAGCTCTTCATTTGGATGAAACGAAGAGGAATGCGGAAGAATTATAATTTTTGGAATTGTATTGTTACACACACACACACACACACACACACACACACACACACACACACACACACACACACATACACACACACACACACACACACACACACACACACACACACACGCACGCACGCATACACATACACACACACACATGCACGTACGCACGCACGCACACACACACATATTTATTTGTAAAAAGGCTGGAAGGGTGTTTAGACAAAACCAATAGGAAATGTTCAAAAATACAAAGTTAAAACAACGCATGATTATTAATGTGTTTCAGAAATACTCTCCTTTTGTGATTAAAACAACCGAATTTGTTAACCACGCCAAAGAACAAACTATTTTAGACAACCACAAAACACAAATTATGAAAATTATTATTGACCCATTAAGTATCATCAAATTGTGCTATTTAGAAATCAATATTTTATAAATTATTTCTTTTATTCTCCTTTACCTTACTCCACCTAAATAATTTAAGGTGAAGCCTGACAGACGATTAATTTGTTTCTGATTCAGTAGATGTCTCTGACGCGTAGGCACAAACATTTATTGTAAACGCCAACCAAAATTATAGTTGTCTGTAAAAATAGTTGGACAGAAGTAAGACAGTTTTAAACGGGAAAAAATATTTTAGAGGGAATACTTTTATACGACAAATGATAAATTTATTTCTTGTATATCGATCAAATTGATAGATACAGTATAGTTACATTACATCTAAACAACGAAAGTTTTGATTGTTATAAAAGGTGAAGAATGCAAGAGCCATATACAAAATTACATTTCTGGTTTTTATTAGTATGATAAAAGATAAAATAATTGACAATAAAATAATTTAAAATAGATAACTTTTAACGTAATGTAGGAAGAAGAAGGGAAGAGAAATAGTCGGAACGCAGTCTCAAAATGTTTATTTGATTTTAAACCAACGTTTCAATCATACAAGGATCGTCTTCAGGGTTGCTACAATATTATAAAGAAGACAATGTACAATAAATCATTAATAAATTAAAATAACATACAATCACGTCACAAGAAAATATTAGTAACAAAACGTTATCAAAAATGGATAAAACTTATGTTGTGTATTTACACAACTGTTAAGTTTGTTATGAGGTGTGACAAGCAAGATCAGAGTTACTGACGATTATAAAAATGTTATTATTATTGTTTAAAAAACCAAGTCAACTCTGTATTCATATTTTGTAATCATAGTCATCTGTAAAGAAGCAAAGATGCAACAATTAAAAACCCTTAACGATGAAAAAAAATATATAAACAAAAAAGTCGGTGACGAACCAAGTGAGGGTTCACTCGTGTTTTTCATTCTCTCTGAATCTTTCTTTAAAAAATCAAAAATTCATTATTAATTTTTGCATCTTGGCTTTGAATTCCACCTTATAATCTTAAATTTGAATAATTAAATATTATTGATTGAATATCGTCGTTTAATTGTCTAGTGGGGATCTTTTCCTTTCAGAAATAGTGAAAGTGTAAGTGTTTATTCGTGCTTGTGAATAGTATTGTATTCGCCAGCAGTGGGCCATTTGAGCTCAAACCCTGTCTTCAAGTCGAGCTAATTTGAGCGTCGACCAGGACAACGGCAATCGTCTTCAAGTCGAGCCAGAACGAGCATCGACCAGGACAGCAAAGGATTGCCGTTTCAACCAGATCTCCACTACTGTTGCGTGCCCTCAAGCGCAACGCATCATCAACCAGAATAGCGGCATTCAGCCGTCTCAACTAGATCCCTACTGCCGTTGCGCACATGCAAGCGCAGCGTGTCCATCTCCTCACGCATCCGAACCCATCACCGCTTTGAGACGCAACCAGCGTCTCCTACTCCTGTTTCGTCACCGCTTCAAGACGCATCCAGCGATTCCCATTCCTGTTTCCTGTCATTAGATCCCAAGTCCCTGCCCCTTTTTTAAAGTCTCCTTAAGTCAAGGTCAGTACTCTTGCTTTTGCTTGTGATACCTCAAACAAATTTAATAATACAGTCCACTCGCGATTATTGCAAATAACAACATACAATTAGTCCATTAGCGACTTGGTCCTTCGAACTTAACTTAACATAAAAATTTGGTCCTTCGAGCCGGATGTTCCACTGTCAATTTTAGTACTATGGAAGTTGATTTAAAAACGTTAAAGGCCCTAGCAAGAGGCTACGAATCCCGTATTGTAAAAATACACGATCTCGCGAAAAAGTGCACTCCAACGGACACATGCGCCAATGAACGCTTCTTGGACGAATCCCAAGAAGTCGATTTGTTAAGGGAGGAATTTAAAAATGCCTTAATTCGTATAAATGACCTTGAGCTATCTATTGATGCTAATTTTAATCCAAATTTTGATACATTAATGACAATAGAAATGTATTTTTCAAAAATAAAAAGAACGAGAAGTGAGCTGTCCTTGTTGGCCCCCAAAGCGCAGCCGTCAAAATCTAGTACTGCACTAAATAAATGTAAAAAACTGCCCGCTATTGAATTGCCATCTTTTAATGGGAAAGTAGAAATGTGGCCGTTATTTTATCAATCATTCAAATCAAATGTACATGAAAACGAGGCGCTCTCAAACGAACAAAAAATTAGTTATCTAATAGGCAAACTTACGGGCAATGCTCTAGAAATAACAGGGGGGATATTGCCCACACCTGAAAACTATGACATTATTTGGGACGGCCTGGTAAAGCAATACCAGGATGAAAGAACAATGGCTAAGCAATACTTAGACAATATTTTCAATATAAAATTTAGTTCAAAAAACCCAAGTCATTTGACAACGTTTGTCAATAAATTTTCCGCCTCCGTAGAGGCTATCAAGCAACTTAATATTCCAGACATTCTGGATTTCGTGCTATTAAACTGCGCATCCAAAAAGGTGGATCCAGAAATAGTATTGCTATTTGATACGATATTCCGCGAAACGGAATTTCCTACTTGCAAAAACTTCTTAGATTTTGTTAGAGATCAGGCAAAGATCTTGGAGCGTTTTTCATCTGTAAAGGGATCGCCAAAAGTGGCGAATCATTCACGCACATTTTTGGCGGCAGATGAAAAACCAAAACAAAAAATACCTTGTAAAATACCTTGTATTTTGTGCAACAGTGCGGAACATTCCAATCTGTATTTTTGCGAAAAATTCCATAAAATGTCAGTACAAGACAGATTTGGATTTATAAAATCAAAAAATGCATGTTATAATTGCTTATCCAATGTTCATTCAGTAAAAAACTGTCCATCACGCTATAGATGCCGGGAATGTAACAAAAAACATCATACATTTTTGCATTTTTCATCTTCTACTCAATCTCCAACCAAACAAATAACGGAACCGGAGAAAATTGACACTTCATGTCATGTATCCACAAATAATAATGGTTATGTTTTGTTGTCGACAGCACAAGTTTATGCAACGAACATAAATAAAAAGAAACTAATGATTAGATGTCTATTAGACAATGGGTCACAAAATAATCTTATAACAAAGAATTGTTGTGAAAAATTAAAATTACCGATCACACCGCTCGAAAACTCAAAAATTCGGGGGATCGGGATGACAAGTCGCCCAGTTTATGGGTATGTAAATTTTGACATAGAATCGAGAGTATCGCCTCATAAGTACAATTTAAATGCATTAGTAGTAGAATGTATAACTGATAATTTACCTTCGTGTAAACTAGATGCTTCAAAGTTTCGGTCCTTAAAATCCATTCTTTTAGCCGATAATTCCTGGAATGTACCGGGAAAAATTGACGTAATTCTAGGGGCTCAAATATATCCCTCTTTAATACTATCGAATCGATTAGGAACCGCACCAGTAGCCTATGATACAACATTAGGTTATGTGCTAATCGGAGAAATAAATAATAAAGTTGTACCTTCTGAATCCTTTTCATCATTTTCTGCATTTGCACAAAATAATTTAGTATCTTGTTTGCACAAGTTTTGGGAACTAGAAGAAGTTCCAAGTCACACAATAAAGAGTCCTGAAAACGCTGAATGTGAAAAAATATTTACGGAAACCACTAAACGTTTAGAAAATGGCAGATACATAGTAAACTTACCATTTGAGAGAGATCCTAATTTGTTGGGAAATTCTCGCTTAATAGCCGAACGTCGGCTCTTACATTTAGAAAAACGTTTTAGTCAGTCAGTAGATTTGCAACGTCAATACAATGACATAATAAATGAATATTTACAAAAAGGTTATCTGTCAGAAGTGACGAATAATGAAGGCTATTTTATTCCACATCATGCTGTCATTCGCGAAGACAAAGCTACAACAAAAGTTAGAATAGTTCTGGATGCTAGCGCTAAAACTCATACTGGACTGTCTCTGAATGATTTATTGTACTCTGGCCCAAATTTGCAAGCAGATTTATTTAATTTATTGTTAAATTTTAGATTATTTCCCATAGCCTTGACAGCTGACATAAAACAGATGTATTTACAAGTATTAGTGTCAGAACAACATAGAAAATATCAGAAAATTCTTTATAGATTTGACACCTCTGAAGCGATAAAAACTTTTCAATTTAATTGTGTTTGTTTTGGAATAAAATCTAGCCCTTACTTAGCAATGCGAACTATCCGACAATTAGCGGAAGACGAAAGTAAAAATTATCCAAATGTGACAAATCGGGCAAAGACTGAATTATATATGGACGACTTAGTCGTATCTGTTATAAATTCAACTGAAGCTAGTAGTCTTATAACGGATTTAATTAATTTAATGTCAGCTGGAGGTTTCGATTTGATAAAATGGGCGAGTAACAATACATCACTCATTGAGAGTTTACCAACCTCACACAAAACCAGTATAGACTTGTCAAAGGGAGAAAACTTAAAGATTTTAGGAATATCTTGGAATCCTAACACTGACACTTTCACATTCCAAACGTCAAACTTTGACACAGCACACTGCACAAAAAGAATTATATTGTCAACAGTTGCCAGATTATTTGACGTGCTTGGATTAGTCTCACCTGTAATATTATATGCCAAATTATTAATAAAGGAGTTATGGCAAGCCGGCGTTGATTGGGATGACATACCACCCAAAAACATAACCTCGAATTTTTGCAAATTGATCGCAGAATTCAACTGTTTAGAGAAATTGTCGGTCCCTAGACATATAGGCATTTCGGAAGGCTGCCGAGTAAACCTGGTTGCCTTTTGCGATGCTAGTACAAAGGCGTATGGTTGCGTCATCTATCTTCAAGTAGTAAATTTAAATAATGTCACAATTAGACTATTATGTTCAAAATCCAAGGTAGCTCCTATGAAAATAATCACTTTAGCCAGGCTCGAATTGTGTGCTGCTCTTCTTATGGCAAAACTTGTAAAACATGTTAAAGATTATATAATTAAAAAATACCCAATTGATATATATGCTTTTTCTGATTCTATGATCACATTATCATGGATAAAATCATCTCCGCATAGATGGACAACATTTGTAAGCAACAGAGTTGCGCAAATACAAGAAAATTTAGATCCAAGTTGTTTTTATTATGTGGCAGGGAAAGAAAACCCTAGCGATTTAATATCTAGAGGGATGCTCCCAGCCCAATTAATTACATGTAATTTATGGTGGAATGGCCCCGATTGGTTACAGTCAACAATCGAAAATTGGCCTATTCATCAATTAAATACTTTGTCTGTTGACCAATTACCGGAAATTAATTCGAAAACATTTAATACCACTGCATCTGTGATTCATTATCCCATTTTATACACTTTGGCACAAAATATATCCTCTTGGAGCAAATTGTTAAGGGTAACAAGTTACATTTTAAAGTTTGGCAAAAAATTACTTTTCAAAGGTTACATATCCGCGTCAAACTTAGCCATAGCAGAAATATATATTTTAAGGGCTGTACAATTTGTATACTTCTATGAAATAATAAAAACGCTTCAAGAGGGAAATAATCGGTCAATAAAAAACAAACAAATATTAAAACTTTCCCCATTTGTAGACGAAAACGGAATATTAAGAGTTGGCGGAAGATTATTCAATGCAACATTGCCATTTGAAGTTAAACATCCAATTTTGCTGCCAAAATCTGATCACATAGTCGAATTAATTATAGGTTATTATCATATTTCAAATTGTCATGCGGGAACAGATTTGTTACTAGCAATAATTCGTCAGAAATATTGGATTATTGCCGGTAGAAATGCAATCAAACGAAATTTATACAAATGTAATAAATGTTTTAAGGCAAGACCGATTAGCACACAACCTAAGATGGGGGATTTACCGGATTATCGAGTAACTGTTTCAAAGCCATTTGTTTACACAGGTGTAGATTATGCAGGCCCAATTAAATTCATAAAATCAAGACATAAAGGCCAACACGCAAAAAAGGCATACATTTGCATTTTCATTTGTCTAACTATAAAGGCTGTTCATATTGAATTGGTTTCAGATCTAACAGTAAATTCGTTTATTAACGCGTTTAAAAGATTTGTATCAAGGAGAGGCCCCGTTTCACATTTATATTCCGATAATAGCACTACTTTCATAGGGGCTCGAAACAAGTTTAATGAACTGTATAATTTTGTGCAGTCGACTACATTTCATAAAACATTATCCAACGAATTAGCAATGAATGGAATAGAGTGGAAAACAATCCCGCCATACAGTGCTAACTTCGCAGGGATTTGGGAATCTGTAATAAAAAGCTGTAAGAAACACTTATTCAGAGTCATAGGTAAACAATTATTAAGCTACGAAGAACTGATAACGCTCTTAACACAAATAGAAGCAGTTTTAAATTCTCGTCCTCTATGTGTACAAGGTGCAGAACTCAATCCAGAGTTATTAACACCGGCCCATTTTCTGCTTCAAACCCCATTAAAACGATTGCCTATAGCTGAACCACTCAAATCCAAATCCACTTTGGTACATCGCAAATATTTACTAGACTCACTAATAAAATCATATTGGGAAAAATGGCAATTAGAGTATTTAACTTCTCTACAGATACGCCAAAAATGGCTAACATCAACTAACACAGTAAAAATTGGGCAGGTAGTCATAATTAAAGAAATTCGATTACCACCATTAGAATGGCCATTAGGAATTATCACTAAATTATACTTTGGAAACGACAAAATAGCTCGCGTCGCGTTGGTAAAAACAGAAAACGGTGTAATCAAACGCCCAATTAATAAATTATGTCCACTACCAACTCAATAGATAGCTTAATTGTCGTCAATTTTCATTATTGTTGTTTTGTTAATTTGTAAAAATGTCACTTTGACACAAAATGTCATTTTGACATTATGCCACTCTGACATATTGTCAGATAGACATAATGTCACTTGTTAACTGTCACTCGATGTTTCTGTCGAGTTGATTATTTTTTGTTTTTTCTGTTCGTACTTGTTTTTTCCAAGCAATTGTTAGTTGCAGTGCATTTTTTCGCCAAATCGAATTAATTATTATGCACCACGCAAATTTCTTGTGCCCGGGAATATGTTAAGTTTGTTATGAGGTGTGACAAGCAAGATCAGAGTTACTGACGATTATAAAAATGTTATTATTATTGTTTAAAAAACCAAGTCAACTCTGTATTCATATTTTGTAATCATAGTCATCTGTAAAGAAGCAAAGATGCAACAATTAAAAACCCTTAACGATGAAAAAAAATATATAAACAAAAAAGTCGGTGACGAACCAAGTGAGGGTTCACTCGTGTTTTTCATTCTCTCTGAATCTTTCTTTAAAAAATCAAAAATTCATTATTAATTTTTGCATCTTGGCTTTGAATTCCACCTTATAATCTTAAATTTGAATAATTAAATATTATTGATTGAATATCGTCGTTTAATTGTCTAGTGGGGATCTTTTCCTTTCAGAAATAGTGAAAGTGTAAGTGTTTATTCGTGCTTGTGAATAGTATTGTATTCGCCAGCAGTGGGCCATTTGAGCTCAAACCCTGTCTTCAAGTCGAGCTAATTTGAGCGTCGACCAGGACAACGGCAATCGTCTTCAAGTCGAGCCAGAACGAGCATCGACCAGGACAGCAAAGGATTGCCGTTTCAACCAGATCTCCACTACTGTTGCGTGCCCTCAAGCGCAACGCATCATCAACCAGAATAGCGGCATTCAGCCGTCTCAACTAGATCCCTACTGCCGTTGCGCACATGCAAGCGCAGCGTGTCCATCTCCTCACGCATCCGAACCCATCACCGCTTTGAGACGCAACCAGCGTCTCCTACTCCTGTTTCGTCACCGCTTCAAGACGCATCCAGCGATTCCCATTCCTGTTTCCTGTCATTAGATCCCAAGTCCCTGCCCCTTTTTTAAAGTCTCCTTAAGTCAAGGTCAGTACTCTTGCTTTTGCTTGTGATACCTCAAACAAATTTAATAATACAGTCCACTCGCGATTATTGCAAATAACAACATACAATTAGTCCATTAGCGACTTGGTCCTTCGAACTTAACTTAACAACAACGTTTATACCATCTAGGGAACCGGGTTCGATCCCGACCGACTCCAAAATTTAATTTTAAATGGCACAAAATTGACACCTGTGGTGCACTCTCTACGCCAGCAATGAGTGCACGTGAAGTTGCCCTTGGATCTGATAATAATAGTTGTGATTTCTTTTTAGCACGAGTCTACCATCAACCAAATCACAATAGAATGTTTTCATTTTTGCTGGTGCTTCTTCCGGCTTCAAATGTCTGACTGAATATGTGCATTTAATTTCAATAATTTTGTTTGTCCCAACTAGCCCATCAGGTGACGCTCCTAAAAATCCTATTTTTTTTGTGTGTATAAATAGACCACATTGCACAATTTTTTTTTCCTGTGTGCATTTCATATGTAGCAACCGCAGCTTGTTCCTGCATTTTTCCCCATTCTATAGCAGGCGTTTGAAACGAATGTTGGTATAATAACCTTTGTACTAGTGGACCAGCTAAGGATTTCCGTTTACATACTTCACCAAAATGTGAAGCTGTTAACCGGTATTTTCTCTCAAGCACCCATTTTTCGTTTAGAGACTGTCCTACCGTTTCTCGTTTTATCATTTTACTTTCTTCAGCTGTCAACACATAGCTTTTCAACAAGATTTTCAGTTGTTCTTTGTAAAATATCTAGGTTCATATCTGGTTTTTCGCAGTTTTCGCCACAATCAATATTAATTTTGGAAGTCCCACATAAAACATTGGATTTTCTATTTTTTCTTACCCTTTCTCGTAATTTGCTTAATTTATTTTGCCGACGTTTTAATATAGCCTTTGTATGCTTGCCTGGACAAGCCCCAATACCATTTTTCCAAACTTTTGACACCCATTCGGGTCCGTATTGGTAAGATAAAGCTACGCCGTAACATCTAACATTGTATGAATTCCTCCTACCGTAAAAAACTTGTTTTCCTCCAGTAAATTTACTAACTAAATGCATGTATAGCTCCGCCCTATTACTTGTCATGTGATGCAATAATGAAGGAGAATTGTTAATGAGTAAATTCAGTATAGTATTTAATCGAATTTTGACATCTGTGGTAATAGTATTGTATCATCAACTTTTTTTGTGCATACTTCTTTTCTGCACTGATCGTGTTGCCCAAAACAATGTTTGATCACATGAGATAAATCATATACTAAATTTTGTTCTGATGGATTGGTTGCTTTGCTGTTTAGGCCTATAATTTTATTGCATTATTTGCAGATTGTCGTAATTTTCGGTTTCGTTAATATTTTTCTTATATTACTGGCAGTATTTGAATAACTGTACAATTGCTTCTTTACCCGTTTTACTAAGTGATTGGTACATTCTATCTTTTTAATTTGAGCACTGTATGGTATATTTTCTATAATTTTCTTATGTACACTTGAGTCACCATCTCCAATAAATTTTGTGTATCGTAACTTATACATAGACTCACTATTCTTAAATCCCTCGGCAAGAATATTAGCTTCCATTGCTGGTGATGAACCGGACCAATTTACGAAGCATACATGAGTTGACGTTGACTCATTTCTTACTTTTGCAATTGCGCAAATACTGCAATACTTATTTCTGACTCCCAAAAATAGAATTTGTTTAGTGTAGTATCCTATAATGATACCAACGCCGGATTTGGCAGAATAACTGTGACCGCAACTTCTGTGTGACCACCCTCCGTCTACTATAACTGTATATATACCAATATCTTCACACATTTGACCCGTCTCTTTCGCATGTTCCCACTCATCTTTGGCAGCTCGACTCATTGTTTTAGCTAGTTCTTCCATCCAGATGTTTCCAATTTTTTTGTGTCAATATCGATATGTTTTGTAAGACATAACAAGAATGTCCATAATACCAATCATATCCTCAATACCATGTAAACCTTTACCAGCATTTATAGCTCCCCAAACACATGCTTCATTGATTGTTTTTCTGTCTTCAGTTGAATCGGTGTTAATTATGCTTAATGCATTGCAAGAAGTACATTTGAAAACTAGGAGACTTTTTAATCCTTCTTGTTTTTCATGGTCGAATGAAAAATATCCTTTTGATTTTGCTGGACATTGATGATCTAATATCCTACATTCTGTTATCAGATGGGCGATATTAACAATGCGTCTTCCATTCAAATTTCTAATGTTGGGGTCAAATCCAGCGGGTCGAACAAATTCAATTTCATATGGCATCTCATGTGTAAAAGAATTGGTTGACATCATCAGATGAAATATCTTCGCGAACACTGTCGGTAGCATTAATACTACAGACTTCCATCTTTTTCATGTCAGAAAATTTTTCTATAATACCGTCCATAGTTGAATATACCTCTGTAATTTCAAAATAAATAAAAAATAATACCTAACAAAATTTAAAGTAATCATGACATACTTGCTGCACCCAGCTTCCGGGGATTCCGCTTCAATTTCAAATTGGGATTGTAAATTTCGCATACGAGATTTAAGAACCTTTTTCTTTTTTTCCAAAGTTTCTGGTTTCGCTAAATTTACTCCACGTTTAGATATTTTCTTAGGAACAAATTTCTTCATGTTTTCTAAATAAGAAATAAATTATATAATAAAAAGAAACTTATAGTGTACTACCAATTATAGTTGTACCCCGCTATACGAACTTTTTTGTTCTATAATGAATTGTTCGTGCGACATGGGCCTGCAAATCTGCTTGCGTAGGTCAACAAAGCACATGACTGCTCGCGTCGAATCGAAAGAAAAGGACCCAAGTTAGGTCTACTTAGAAGCTATAGTTATAAGAAAATCGATAAATCCTCAACGACCAGACTGACTTTCACAATTCGCCCCTAGTAACATTCTTAGAAAAACAATAAATTATACAGCCTCTATTCACAATTCTCCCCTTTGTTTTTGTAATATAACTTTGGGATTTACGCTTTGTTCGGCTGTAGTGGTTCATGTAACAGGTAAAACTAAAAGATACACTACAGAACAGAGCGGATTTTAATATTCTGATAACTATAATATATATATATATATATATATATATATATATATATATATATATATATATATATATATATATATATATATATATATATATATAAAGTTGCAGGCAACAGTAATTAGTCTTGCAATAATGTAGGTAAATACTTTTCAAAAACAATTACTTTTCAATTATTTTCCAAAATTTCAAAATTGTGTACAATTATTTTTTTACAAAACTAGAAATAAGTTTGTGCAAAAAATTTAATTGGTAATTAATAACAAAAGTTCTGCGGTTAGGTGTTAATAATTCCATTTCTATCTAATATTGGTAAACATTATGAAGAAATTACAGTTTAGGAGAAACGTCAAATTGGTGATTGTAATATGTATGCGATTTATATACTGCGGCGAAATTCATACGAGTTAAAAATGAGTTTGCGACAAAATTATCATAATATATGTTTCGTGTAGCGGAATTCCATTATACAAGTATTACATTGTATTTTAAGAACTGGGGACTAAGAAAACGAAATAGTTCAAAATATTAATATATTAATAGATTAATATGAATGAATTATTTCCTCCTCTTTTAATAATTTAAAACAAATTATTTCAAGTTGAGCAATAATTTTAATTTAATTTTTATGTTTTCGATAGTGCGTAAGCTTTGGGCATTTTAGTTGTCAATTTTATTCACATTAATGTAAATGTCAAAATGAATTTAAATTATATCATAATTTGAAATAATTCAGTCCCAGCTCTGATAACAACTAAAACCATATAATAATAAAAACCTTTCTTACCTGTAATCCGAATACTTCTGGTAATATATAAATGGCGATAAAAATACACCAACAACAAAAGTAACAAAAACAATGACAATAACGAAAACAACCAAAATAACAGAAACAATTAAAGAAATACAACAATAAATGAAGTAGCAGAACAAACAAAACAGATAAAAATTTAAGAGCGCTTGAGAATCACAGAACGACGACTTTTCACGTACCGAGCTGAAATAAGAGTGAATAACAAATTGTTATTAACAATAATTTGCTATATTGTAACAAGGGCTTTACAGGTTTAGTGTTTAGTGTAACAGCTAGAGGCAGCACATATCACAAATTTAACATTTTACCTGCCAATTTCTTGAAAAAATTCAATTTTCTTATTTAAAACGGAATACTTTACATTAGTTCGTTCTTATATGCAAACAGAAATACTTGTTTAACTTTTCTTAAAATTATTTATGATATACTGGATCATATAACATTTATTTTTGAGATGAAAATAAATACTACCCCTAACGTTAACGAGTTATTTCCCATTTTTTAAATATCATCCTGAAAATTTTAATAAAAAAATTCGTGGAGGTATAAAAATATATATACATTATAATATATTTTTTTCAGAATTTTTGAACTTACAGATCGCCCACAAAAAATTATTTACTCTAAAAAAACTAAATTTTACTTATTTTCAGTATCTTTTACAAGTTCATTTTTTTAAAAATTTGCTGTGTATAATCTATGAATAAAATTTTATTATATACATTTTCTTTTAAAAAATCGCTCGGGTGTAATTTTTGTGTAATTCACAATTTTGTAATAAAATTGCAATTTTATTACATTAACTACAAATTTTTATAATAAATTTTGATAATTTTTAATAATATTGATAATATTACAATTTATTTGAGTTTAGTTTATTAAAAATATCATACTTTTTTTAAATAAATATATACTTTTGGCGATGTGGATCTTGTTTATTAAAAAAGTAAACGTTTGTGGACGTTTCGGTGGTGCAACTCCACCATCATCAGCTTTATAAAAACATTTATTACAAATTAATGAGTGGTTAATACAATTTTAATTTGACAGCATCTTCTATAAAAACATGTTAGTCAGCCAGTGGCTGAAGAGTCTTCTGTCAGCCACAAACGTTTACTTTTTTAATAAACAAGATCCACATCGCCAAAAGTATATATTTATTTAAAACATTTCCTTGGATCAACCTCATCCACAAAATAAAAATATCATACGATTAAAAAAATATTTCGATTTTAAAGTTGCCCTAATCAATGCAACCAGCACTGCATCAAACGGCAGTCAGGTTTCACATTGTATTTTCAGATTTTCTGTTTTTGTAGTTATTGCTTATATGCTCACATCTCGCCTCATAATTATAATTCAATTACTAAATTTCTTCTAATGAATTCGTAAATTTTATTAGAAAAAATAAAGATGCAAATAAAAATTTATTGATAGCTGTAAAATCGTAAAAGAAATATATTTAAAAATGTTTTTTAATATTTAAGACTGACAATGTCACTTTTGTTATAGAATTTTTCTTAATTTTGTTAATATTTTATTTTAATGTATTATTTATGTAACTGTTTTCTTAACAATAAAATAAATTAGTTTTTGACTTCTAATCGATTTAAATTTTTTAAGAATTTGTTAAATTTGCTTCATTGTGAAGAACTTTATATTATCTTCCGTATTGTATTATAAATCTGGCAACTCTAATATTTGGCCTCACCTCACTCAAAATTCACGCACCGCCACTGATTAATGCCCATATTTATAAACACTCGTTAAATTTCGAAACGGCTCTTTAAAATTTTCATTTCGATTTTTCTGTCAGTGTCTACAGTTTTTACTGGATAAAAATTATAACGAACCGTTCAAATTTTTACGAGGGTTTATGAATATGAGCATAAAACGCTTGTCTTAGTTCGGTTCAGAACATCAACGTCAACTGTCAAGAGACTTGTTCTAACGAAGGTTTTGAGTTCTCTGGTGTTTTGGTGAATGTTATTAATAATAATTAGTGATACAATAATAGTAATAATATATTGGTAGAAATGTCCATCATTCACGAAATGAGGTTAGTTTCTTTTGCGCCAAACCACATAACGCGCCACTACGATGTACATTCAAAAATTAAACAAAGATAATAGCGACTCAGCCCTGCCTTACGTTTACTTTCCTAGGCAACAGAATACATAGTTTGGAAAATGGAAGTAACGCTAACACGTCATATCATGAGACACTACACATGTAAATCAAACTTTGTGCTACACTGCCATCTATGATACAAATTGCAATATTGTATTTTATAGTTTATCAACGAACAAAACAACAAATAACAACAGTCGAACCATGGACCACATCGAATCTGAATCATGTAATAAAAAAACGAATTTTTTCAATAGTTTTAATGAATTCAATATTTTTGAGCAACAAAGTGTTTTTTTCTTGACTTTGAACAAGGCGTGGTGTGCCAGTTTTCAAGTGTTTGTGCATGTATTATACATTCTAACCTCCACATAAATTTTGAACCAAAATAATAGGTAATAATAAAAATAACATTGAGCATAGCCTTTCAAAACAAAATAGTAAAGAAATGTCATGTAGAAATGAAAATTTATGTTTCAGATAAACATCAAGTTGGAAAGAACACTTGTGTGCATCTGTTCCATTTGTGAAACAAATTATCAGTCTTCACTCGTTAATATCAAGAAGCATTCATGGAGAGTAGCACGGAAGTCATGGTACATTCAACAACTAATTATCAAAAGTTTGAAGAGGTGTATGTAAAACAAGAACCACTTGAAGAATCTTCCCAGGACGGTGAATTGTTTGAAAATGTGTTGCAAAGTGTAAAGAAGGAGGAATGTACAACTGATAGCGATAACCAGAATGAGAAAGCATGTGTTAACCCAATTATTACTCCAAATAATGATATTCAGAAAACTAAAAATTTAAACAGTTTCTATTGCGAAGTATGTAATGAGAGTTTTAGGTGGAAGTCAACCCTAATAGTGCATATGAAAATACATAAAGAAATTGAATTATTTGAATGTGCCACTTGTAAAAAATTGTTTAGCACAAATTCCCATTTGAAAGTCCATATGAAAATTCATAGTGATATAAAAGACTATACCTGTACTATATGTAATAAGCGATTTATAAGAAGTAGTGATCTAACCAGGCATATGATAGTTCATAGTGGTGTAAAGGACTATATGTGTTCGATATGCAACAAACGATTTACACATAGTGGTAGTCTATCAAAACATGAAAATTCATACTGGAGTAAAAGCATATAGAGAAATAAAAGACTATGAGTGTACAATATGCAACAAGCTATTTAGACGTCAAAATAGTCTAAGATATCATATAAATACTCATACTGGAATAAGAGCGCATAGGTGTACAACATGTGATAAAACATTTAAAACAAATTTCCATTTAAAAACCCATCTGAAAATTCATAGTGAAATAAAAGACAATAAGTGTAATAAACTATTTACAAGAAGTTGTGATCTATCCAGACATATGAAAATTCATAGTGGAGTGAAAGACTACAAGTGTTCGATATGCAACAAACTATTTAGACAAAGTGGCAATTTATCTGAACATATGAAAATTCATAATGATATAAAGGACCATGAGTGTCCAATATGCAATAAACGATTTAGATATAGTAGTCATCTGTATAGACATATGAAAATTCATTAAAAATATCAATGTAATAGTAATTTACGATATAAGTGGGGTATTGTGAGCGTCTAAAGGAAAAGGTAATTCGTAAATCATAACTAAAACCTATTCTATTGACTAAATAAACTTTATTCGCTCCCCAATATAATAAATATACCATACTCTATCACGTCTTGCTAGAGAACATCTTATTATTATTCGTTTATATATATATATATATATATATATATATATATATATATATATATATATATATACAAAAAAAATTAAAACATTTCGGAACATTAGAGATAATAGAAATGGGTCTGTAGTTAGTTACATAGCTAGGATCACCAGATTTGAAAATTGGACAAATCAATGATTCTTTTAATGTATCAGGAAATATGTTATTCTTAATGCTAAGATTAAACAATATATACGGGGTGTAAATGAAATAAGTATATTAAATTTACCCAGTAATATAACTCATCGAGAGCAACAATATTTTTTAATAACTTTTTCTCGAAATCGCATATTTTTTTAGCATTTTTACCACCCCGTAAATTGACGAGTCGTTCCACGTATTTTTCTAATAATTGAGTGCAGTAGCAACAGCTCTGAAAAATTTTGTTTTAGCAATTGACAGTTCTGTCATTTGTTGCAATTAAATTTTGACAGTAATAAAATTGTTTATAAGGTAAAATTCTGTCAAAATGCTCACGTTTACAAATAGCGAGTACACACACATTGTAATTACTTACCTATGGTTTATTTATTTATTCATATCTTTACTACCTTTTACTTTGTGGTTGACATAAAGACAGTGCCATGGAGATGCCAACGCATTTAGACGGAGAGTTTCCAAATTATTCCGTTCATAATATTCGCACATTTGTTAATCTTGTACATCTTTACCACAATACGGAGAGTCATATATGACAATTTAAAAAAAGGAATAGTTGTATCCATACCATGTACAAAAAGTTCAATGTTTTCAGTACATAACAGACTTCAATTTTGGGCATGGCAATGGATCATAATGCTCATTAATGAGACTGAATGTACTTGTGAAGGTGTATTTATTATGCACAATACACATCTCGACAGACGAAAATGCTGTAAAAATTTTCATTATTGGTACTCATGAACAAGAATTTGTACTTACATTTTTTGAATAACATTTAAACTTATGAATTTTCGACGATAAATAATCATCTCGTAACCTCATAACTATGCTTCTGCTTATGCTCAACTTTTGCTCTTCCTCGTTCCTCCTTGTCTTCTTCTATTCACAACTTTGTAATTTTGTTATCCAAAATTTAAATTTCTTTATTTTAAAAATTGTAATATTACAAATTAATTAATAATAAATGTTATTTCCGTTGATCCGTTTATTGATTACTTTAGCTGCAAGTGTAACCGATACCGACAATTTTTGAGCCGTTTGTATCCTACTTGCATACGGCAGCAGCCATTTGTTCTCCATGGGCGGGTAACGAAATTTGCAGCAAATCTTTAAAGAATTTTAACTCAAAATCTAAAAGACTTAGAAAAAAAGTTATTCAGAAATATTGTTGCTCTTGTCGAGATACATTACTGGTTAAATTTAATGTATTTATTTCAATTACACCCTGCATATAACAGTTTCACAAACATATCAAAACATCTTTTTAATATATAAGCAGGGAGATTATCTGGACCTGGAGAACATGAAACTTTTAGAGATATAATATTTAAATAAGCATTAGCGGAATTTGGGCTATGAATATCAGTAAAGTCTGTAACATTTTCATTAGAGTAAACACTAGGAAAGTATTCAGCAAATCCATGCACTGCCTCTGAAGTATCCCTGCAATTTATGTCATCCCAATGCATCATTTTGGGTATGCGTGTAGAGTTTTTCTTTTTATTTATAAATGACCAGAATTGCCTTGGGTCACTAGTTATATTTTTTTCTGAGTTTGATATGAAATTTTTATAAGCTATTTTTATATATTTTTTAATCTTAGTTCTTAATGTTTTAAATTGACTGTAATACATTTCATTACTTTTATATAATTTATGACATTTATCTTTTAATTTAAGATCGGAAATGATTTGTTTAGTGAACCAAGGCGGATAAGCAGATATTTTTCTACATGTCAGTGGCACACACTGTGAAAAAATATGATTTAATATTTTATAAAATTCGCTGAATGCTTCATTAACATCATTGTATTCCTTCAGAATATCCCAGTCAACATTTTGGAATAGTATATACATAAATTTAAAATTAGCTTGTTTAAAATTGTAGGAAAGAACATTATTAAAAGTGGATTAAATGGTGGAGAGAATAGCATGTACGGAAATTAGTAGTCATAATAAAATTAGAACGAGTAACAATACAAGTTTTATTGGATAAAACTACATCAAGAATACGCGAGTCACAATTATATATTCTATTATGTTGAGTATCTCCAAGAAAATTTGAAAAATGTTGCAGTCAAGATGAATTTTAGTAATTCTTCTTTTCTACTCAGAAATGTTCGGATTATTTCAGGATATGTATACAATTTTAAAGTAGAGCAGAGTTAACAAAAAACTGCACAATTTGTACGATGTTATGTCTGTATTAAATACAGGGAGTTATTTTTCAATGGACGATATTATGGTTTAAGGATATTGAATCTGCTTGTTACTATAACTATTAACACAGCTTAAGCTTCAACATTCATCTTTAATATAGAGCTAAAGGCCCATTTTTTTTCTATGCGACGAAGTTAAGTACTGAGTTAAGTGATGATAAATTTTATTATATAAAAAGCCCTTAATCCTCTTTCGATTCATCCCTTCTCAATTTATCCTCTCCCATTGCGTCCCTTTCCACTTAAGTCACAAATACTTATCAGGATCACATGTATAATGTTCCCAAGTCTTTATTACACTATATAATTTGTCCCCTGGACATACAGTATACGGCACCATTTGCTGAATGATGAAACGTCGGTCCTCTTTGATGGACCAATTGTAAACGCCATATTCAATCAGTTGTTGCATTTTTTCAGTTGGACGTTTTACCTATATAATTGAATTTTTTTAATATTTTATAATGAATACAATTTCTAGAGCAAAATAACTGAAAACGGACATAAATTTCCAAAATATCTTGCGAAATAAATAATAGTTTTTTTGTGGGAAAATAAATACGAAACGAAGTAACTCTTACATCATTGAAAAGAGAAAACAACGATTTTTTGGGAGTAAAATTAAATATGGGTTCCATTTAATAGTTATTTACATATAAAGGGTCGAAAGAAAAGATTTACACCTGTGGACGAAAGTTGAAGCCCGATGCGCAACGTAGGGCTTTTATTCGTCCAAGGATGTAAACTTCTTTCGGCCTGAAGTTAGTACAACGTTTTACACACTACTGTATTCAAATGAAATGTATATAAATTATTTTTTTAAATACATTTCCATAATATATTTTTGACGTTTTTTTACCAGTCGCCGGGCTTTTGCTCTACTTTACCTCTCGCATGTGCTACTTTACCGCCCGCATTGCTATTTCCGCTGAAAAAACAATTGGGCCCGGAACTATAAAAAAAAGTTGCATATGTTTTGTCATATTATGAAAACATGACTAATTTTAAACGATTTTGTACCAAAATATTCATAAAATATAAAACGTTTCATTCATAATTTTAATAAAAACTATTAGCGCTATAACGATATGACGTCACAACTTCAATTTTGTTACAGTCTACCAAGCAAAAAGAATATAATTTTATATTATTCAGAACTTGTGAAAATAAAATCCATATATTTACATATATGTAGTTCTATTTTACATGGAAATGCATGAAACACTTATCGTTTTTATTAAAATAAAATATGTTTATTCAAAATCTTTATAACAACAACAATTTTCCCGATTACTAATAGTTTAAGAAGTTATCTCAAAAAGTAAGAATCTACAAAATTTTGTGTTTCATTATCTAGTGCCCTATGGAATTTTTGGCAAAATAAAAGCACAGAGAACTTATTCTCAGATTGAAACAATACTGATCAAAAGTCTGAGTGAGGCTGTAATTTACAAGACACTACAGGACACTGTATCAACTATTGTTTTCTGAAAGTGATAGCTGTCACTAGTTAACCCACCTTGACATCAATTTTTGACAGAATTAATGATATTGACAGATATAATCAACTTTAGTCTGTAAGCGAAATGGAAATGAATATATGACGTAACAAAAAAAATATTAAATTAAATTACACACATGTAGAAAGTGTATCAAACGCTAAAATACATCATTCTTCAATCTTTCAGAAAAAAGATAAATTAAAAAATGAGTACCGGACCCCATTTTAATGCAGTTGTGCGTAAAAAATATAAGTTCGAGTTGTATCTCGAAAATTTAAAGGTATAAAATTTTGTTTCGTACGCCACTGAAAAAATGTCTAACTTCTTCATTTGAAACATTTTCCCGATTACTAATAGTTTAAGAAGTTATCTCAAAAAGTAAGAATCAACAAAATTTTGTTTCATTATCTAGTGCCCTATGGAATTTTTGGAAAAATAAAAGTACAGAGAACTTATTCTCAGATTAAAACAATAGTGATCAAAAGTCTGAGTGAGGCTGTAATTTACAAGACAATACAGGACACTGTATCTCAGTATCTCTAACATAACGACCAAATATAACAAGACAAAACTTCATTTGGTTTGTATTGATTTCGGCTGGCCAGATAGAGACAACTAGGTATAGAGATATGTCTAGTCTACAGGAAATCGCTGAAATTTTCGCCGTTTCCGAGAAACGAGGCTCTAAAGGCATCTATATTTGGTCGTCGCTCTAACCTGACGATGTCCGATGAGATGGTAGTCTTCTCTGATGTGCCCTTTATGAACTCCGTATTCGATTAGCTGTTGGACTTTTTCTAACTGTGATTTCGGAGGTAACTCGGCTGAAACGAAAAAAGTATTATATTAGTTTTGGTCAAATATCAAAACAAAACAAACAATGGGCTACTTCCGTACTTAATGTTATTGTAACGTTTTTATTTATTTGGGTTAAGTGTATATATTAGACAATTATTATTAATTAAAATTAAGTGTTTATTAAATTATAATAAAAGTTACTATTAATATTAAACAATGATTAAAAAGTAATTAAGACTAAAACTATAATTAACTAGATAACACTAACACTATTTATTTAACCAATTAACACTACTATTTATTTCCACGATATTACAAATTATTTATTTCACTACGCGTTCCAATCTTAGACTGCCAGTATGTTGCAGCCTCTTCTAGACTGTTTACGCGGTATTTATAGCACTATATTTATATCACTATATACTTAGATCATGTTCAACTGCCTGCCAACCGACTGTAGGTCGGTAGGCAGGCAGGCAGGCAGCGTCTATATACTCAACTGACTCAACAGCGTCTGTATATTCAACGGCTCGGATAGAAGTCACCTCTTTCACCTCACTGTCTGTCTATTTATTTATAATCTTATATTCATACAAGATTAAAATGACAAACTAAAATACTGACCTCCAACTATTATTCAAACTTCAAACAGGTCATGTTTAAATTAACCGCACATGCCGTTGCTATGGGGCGTACCGATGCTATGACTGTACGGCCATTCATTGCTGCGGTGTAATATTACGTCATACATGGCGGTATTTTAAATAGTAGGCGTAGTGGCACACCTATGTGAAAATATTTTTTTTTCAAAACGTCATAGAAATGACATTTTTTGTGACTTGATTCACAAAATAGAAGTTTCATTTCTACGCCGCTGGAAATTTCTACGCCGGCGTTTAACCATCCTCAGGGTTCTAAAATATATACATATATATATATATATATATATATATATATATATATATATATATATATATATATATATATGTATATATATATATATATATATATATATATATATATATATATATATATATATATATGTATATATATATATATATATATATATATATATATATATATATATATATATATATATATATATATATATTTTAGAACCCTGAGGATGGTTAAAATAAATAACCGAAAGCTTGGTTAATTGTAAAGAATGACAATTATTTACTAGAGCCCAACATACTCCTAGACTGCATTCCCGCTATTTGTTTTCTTTTATATATTTATATATATATATATATATATATATATATATATATATATATATATATATATACAGGGTGGTGGCGGTTAGGGGTGAACATAGGGATTTAACACGGGATTTTAGTTTTTTGCAATTTCCTGCTCTCCTGTTCATTTTACGGCAAAAACTGTAGAGAACAAAATTAAAATTAAAAATTGCATACAAAAATGTATTTTCATTTATTATTTTGTTTTTGGTTTCTTCGCAATTTTAAAAAGAAAATTCAAAATTTCTGTTAATTTGTAGCAATAGCCATGACTTATAACTCAAATGGGTAAAGGAAAAACTTCTGGAATTCAGTCAATGGTTAAAAATTATTTATTTTCGGCCTCTACTAGTTTCGGCACCACATGTGCCTTCATCAGGAGGTGAAAATTTGTTAACATTGAAATATATATATAAATAACATGGAAATACGTGTACAATGGTTGTCAGAATTAATAAAAATGAATGATAATGTTCATTTTGAAACATATGTCGTGTGATTATTATTGAAAATATAAAATATTTTAAGGATAACGTGTTTTCTTATTTCTACACCCTACGAAAAAACTAATGTTGTGACAAGTACCTATGTTGCGAAGGTCACACATAAACCGCCTTCTGATGAAGGCACATGTGGTGCCGAAACTAGTAGAGGCCGAAAATAAATAATTTTTAACCATTGACTGAATTCCAGAAGTTTTTCCTTTACCCATCAAATTTCCAGTCAAGAAGATCTACGATATAACTCAAATGTTTAAACATAATAATGTCATTCAATTTCTGTCAAATTTTCGAAATTTTCTCTAATAAAAAGTTAATTTAATAATGAATGTTTCTTCGAATAAGGAACGAGTTTTCGTTATAAAAAATATTATGGTGGAAATAGTTTTAGAAGAATACGTGATTTGTTTTCCATAAAGTACGAAAATACATCAATTCCTATTATAGCAACAATTTCTAAACTTGTTAAAAAATTTGAGAACACAGCTAATGTTGCTGTGAACGAAGGTAATGAAGGAAATAATAATAAAAATAATAATAATAATAATAATAATAATAATAATAATAATAATAATAATAATAATAATAATAATAATAATGATAATAATAATAGAAGACGTCATAACGAAGTGAATGAAGAAATGGTATTGGCTATGATAAATCAAAATTCTACGTAGTTGATACATTTAGAATTGGTTTATTCTTAAATGGTATACCTAATAAAAAATGCGTATTAAAATTAAAAGTTGTTTGTTTTTATTTAATTTTTAAGTTAGATTAACGCATGGTTGACGTTTATAAATAATTTTTGACAACCAGAAAAAAATAAATTCCATGGCTATTGCTACAAAGTAACAGAAATTTTGAAATTTCTTTTTAAAATTGTAAAGAAACCAAAAACATAATAATAAATGTAAATACATTTTTATATGCAATTTTTAATTCTGAACAATTTTATACTCTACAGTTTTTGCCGTAAAATGAACAGGAGAGCAGGAAATTGCAAAAAACTAAAATCCCATGTTAAATCCCTATGTTCACCCCTAACCGCCACCACCCTATATATATATATATATATATATATATATATATATACAAAGCGGATTGGCACACCCAGCAATGGGTAATATGCTGTGATGATATATATATATATATATATATATATATATATATATATATATATATATATATATATATATATATACAGAGTGTCCCATATAAGGTACGAATGCATTGGGATCTCGAGAACCGTAAGAGCTACGAGGTTGGTTAAATTAGACAAAAGTTGCGCCATTAGGAGACCATTTTAATGGTATTTTGTTATTTGCGGAAAAATGCATAGGTCACTAGATATAGGCGAAAATGTAAATTTTGTAGTTTTTTATTTTTGCAATTAACTTCGAAGTGTGAAATCATACTGGATTTTGGTTTGCACATCTTTAGGGCACTTTTTTATGTTCTTTCAATTGACGATGCTCAATTTTTTTTATCAATGTTGGTTTTCGAGGATTGTTGTCACAGTTTTAATTTTTATATGGACGCCATATTGGAAAGTTACGCCATTGAAAAGAGAATTTTTTTAGCTTTACAATGATATAAAATAGTAATAATTTATTTTTATAATTAACAGAGAAATTAACAAAAAATGTTATTAATACTAAAATTTAATTGAAAAAAGTAATTCGAAGGCTACTTAAATACGGATACTTACAAAATAAACTTTTTATTCGGGAATATCAGAATGAAAATGAATTAAGAAATGCCGCAGTAAGAATCCTAAATCAAATTAGGCCAAGAATGCTGAGAAAAGTTATAAAAGGAACAGAACGAAGGCGCAGAAGTGCGTAGAACGAAATGGCGGGTTAATAGAAAATTTATTGTGAAGTTTTTGTAAATTATGTTTGTTTTTTTAACATTATTTGTTTATTAAGTAGTTATTTTCTTAAATAGCAGCCCTCGATTTACTTTTTTCAATTAAATTTTAGTATTAATAACATTTTTTGTTGATTTTATATCATTGTAAAGCTAAAGAAATTCTCTTTTCAATGGCGTAACTTTCCAATATGGCGTCCATATAAAAATTAAAACTTTGACATGAATCCGCGAAAACCAACATTGATAAAAAAAAATTGAGCATCGCCAGTTGAAAGAACATAAAAAAGTGCCCTAAAGATGTGCAAACCAAAATCCAGTATGATTTCACACTTCGAAGTTATTTGCAAAAATAAAAAACTACAAAATTTACATTTTCGCCTATATCTAGTGACCTATGCATTTTTTCGCAAATAACAAAATACCATTAAAATGGTCTCCTAATGGGGCAACTTTTGTCTAATTTAACCAACCTCGTAGCTCTTACGGTTCTCGAGATCCCAATGCATTCGTACCTTAGATGGGACACTCTGTGTATGTATATATATATATATATATATATATATATATATATATATATATATATATATATACATATATATATATATATATATATATATATATATATATATATATATATATATATATATATATATATATATATATATATATATATATATGTATAAATGTTGCTATAGTTTTAACAGCCCGTGATTTTTCCATAGGCGGTACCCATAAAAACTTTCTTTGCCACTAGAGACAGTGATCTGTAGTAAGACGTTTACGATTCAGTATAACGTAAAATGTCAAACATTTGTTTGTCTTTTTGTTCAAATGCCATCATGGCTATCAATATTAATAAGAAATTGAATAAAGTTAATAATAGTAAGTTCCTTAAAGCAATCGGTTCGATCGGGTTTACGGTTTTGTGTTCCGTAAGTTCTGCAATTATTTACCGGTTTCGATTCGGAACGCGGTTCCTGAAAAGGATTGGTAAAAAGTCGGACCACGGCAACCACGAAATAATTCTGGTTTCTCTGGTATTTTTATCCCCTTGTTAACTTAACCATCGCCCAGTTGATCGTCACCGAGTGCGTTTCTCTTAGTTGTCATTCATTGTTACGTACCGAGCGATATTTCCTTATCCTCCCTTACACTGAGATTTTTGATACTCACTTGTCCAGTCTCCTATGACACATATTCCGATGCCCCGGTTGTTGTAGCGAGGTGCGTGGGCCCCCACGACGTCCCAACCCCTTCCGTAATAGGCATTACCATCGCCCCCAACCCCGAAACTGTACCCGATGTCGTTCCATCCTCTGTTATCCTGGTGGAAGTGTTGCATCCGTTGCATGGCTTCCATACATTGCCTGTAACAGATACAATCCTACATAAGCTGTATGTTGGGGTCGGTAACCCAACGATCGAGAGCTAACGATGGCTCACAAGTATGCTAAACTAAAAATAATAGAAATTTCCATAAATTCTCATCATGTTTCGTTGCACAATCAAACAGATCATGTTTGCTTTGTCCTCTTCTTAGTACACCATTAATAAACATAGGTAAAGGAGGCAAATCCGCTAAATATATTCTCTTTTTTAAAATGTTCTGTGATCTGATAATTTAATTTTAGATATGAAAAGGGATAAACATGCAGCTTCACATCCCTCAAAAAAATGTAACTTTCAATTATAAAGTATATAACCTTTTTTTAATACCTTGCCTCACCAAATATACATAGATGACTAACACTCTGCTCGAAATTTTTTAAAGTAGTTCAGTACATTGAAATGTTGGCGGCCCCTGTTTTAGATGATTTGAATTGCATATTAGAACGCGTGAACCCCGCTGCTACGCTGGACAAGCGTGTAAATATAGCGATGACGCAATCGCGCTAGCAGCCGGGCTACGTAACAAACAAGCCGCGACGTGTTTAATTACTTCCGATCGCCTGAACCTTATGTGTTCATTGTTATTATGCTCTAGAACATTCTAGAGCTCTCTGGAAGTTAATGGCAGCTGTATAAAAGGGACGCAGCTATGCTCGAAAGTTAGTTAATTAGTTACACACAGAGTCATAGAGACATTGACATGGAGTGTTGAAGAGTAAAGTGTTAGTGAGAAGCACATCAGTATCGTAGTGAGCGGGGTATGCAGTTGGTGCCGAGTAGGTATATATACCCGGGAAGTTATTGGTATATTGGGATAGCTGTGGATGTGAATACTCGGTAGTGTTGACGAGTTTTGGGAAGCTATAGAGTACAAGGACAGTAACGGCGAGTCGGGAAGTTACTAGTATACCAGGATAGCTGTGAAAGAGAGTACTGGGTAGTGTTGAAGAGTATTGGGAAGCTAGGTATACGGGTACAGTAACGGCAAGTGGAAGTGAATACTAGGCAGTGGTGTTGAAGAATATGTGGCATACGGACAGTCGGTGATATTGAGGCTGTGGAAGTTAGGCAGAGAGTTACATAAATAGACAGGTAGTGTGGTGAAAGAGGTGAATTCTGCCCGAGCAGTTGAATATACACACGCTGTTGAGTCAGTTGAGTATATAGACGCTGTGGAGGTCGGTAGGCGGACAGTTGAACGTAATATAACTATATAGTGAGGTAAATATAGTGATATAAATATCGCGTAAACAGTCTACAAGAGTCTGCAACAGACCGGCAGTCTAAGATTGGAACGCGTAGTAAAATAAATAATTAGCAATATCGTGGAAATAAATAGTAGTGTTAATTGGTTAAATAAGTAAATAGTGTTAGTGTTATCTAGTTAATTATAATTTTAGTCTTAATTAGTTTTTAATAATTGTTTAATATTAGTAATAGTAATTTTCATTATAGTTTAATAAATCTTTATTTTAATTAATAATAATTGTCTAATAATTTACACATCATCCAAATAAATAAAAACGTTACAATGTAATAATGTGTATACTTACGCTGTGTTGTTACATGCTGACGGTGTGTGGCTGTGATGTATGATGACGAACGGCACTGGGTTAGGCATGGCCTCCTTTAATTTGGGGGGTTTAGCACCCCATGCGTCTCTGCTGATAATTTTCAGGTCTTCCCAAGGCACTGAAATCAACACATATCTAATTATTATTATTGTATAAGATATGCATTTTAGAAAAGTGGGATATTTCTGTTTTTTCAGAAACTCGTATAGGTACGGTTTTTGATATCTGTGGAACCAGCTTGTTCCGTGGTACCTCAAATTCATACGAGGGGCTACCCAAAAATAACAAGAATTATTTTCTGGCGGTGGTAGGGTTTCAATTTCAACTTCACTTCTTTACTAGACGACTTTTTGGGTATGTTGCCCAAACGTAAACCTTGGGGAAACATCTGAGCCATCGGGAGTTTTTTCATAAGCGCTTTTGAAGTATTCGGCGATTTTACAATTAGCCCAGTTAAATTAGCGTAAGCAGGGCGTGGGGGACCCGTTGAAAAGTGTTCTTTTCATGATTTTTGGGTCTACCGAAAAACACTTTATTACATAAAATTAAAGTAGATAAAATTTCCTACAAAAATGTTCCTTTTCTTTTTTTTGTAGGATTAATAGTTTTGAAGATTTAAGTCGAAAAAAATAACGATTTTTTCAGAAGTTATTTATTGGAGATTTTTCGTCACAATACCCAGCAAATGGCTTTGCGAACAATACTGTTTCCTAAATGCTTACTATATTTATGTTTATATACCGGGTGTAACAAGAAATGCGAGCCATAGGCGTTTAACATAAGAAAACAATTTTTCCTTGCGCAAAAGTAGCCTATCAATTACAATAGTGCTTTAAATAAGTGTTTTAGAGAATAAAATTGTGCATCTAAGTCGGTAATCATATTTTATATTGCACGCTCCGTAACCGAGCCCAGTGGAGAAGGGTTGTATAAGGGTTAGACCATTTATTCAAATTTGTTTATCATTTAAATAATGCTACGAACTGCGCTAAAACTATTTTTTTTTTTGTAATAGGCAGCTATTAAATGTTTGTTATTGTTAATTTTTTGGAGGTTAAGTTCAGTATTTGTTCTGGAGTATTTAACGATGCCAAGTAGTTATTTCCACCTAAAACCCAGAAGATGTCTACTGATCTTGTTATAAGATATGCTCGAAACATCTGAGTCAGTTCTGCCGAAAAATCCTACACCCACGTCCACGAAGGTAAGTGCAAAATAAAATATGATTACTTACTTAGATGCGAAATTTTATTCTCTAAAACATTAATTTGAAGCATTATTGTCTAAAATTGATTGGCCACTTTTGCGCAAGGAAAGACTTTTCCCATTCCCATGTTAAAGGCTTATGGCCCTCTTTTCGTTTTACACCCGGTATATAAACATAGCAAGTATTTACAAAAAGTATTGTTCGCGAAGCCATTTGCTGTGTATTTTGACGAAAAATCCTCAATAAATACCTTTTGAAATAATCGTTATTTTGTTTGCCTTGAATCTTCGAAACTATTAATTCTACAAAAAAAAAAAAAAAAAAATGGGTACGACCATTTTTGTAGAAAATTTTATCTAGTTTATTTTTGTATATAAAGTGTTTTTGCTAAGACCTAGTTTCGAATATTTTTGCAAAAATCGTAAAAGAACACAACGGGCCTACCATATCCCACTCACCTTCTTGATGTTAACACGTTATTTTTAAATGTACACCATTGCAAAATAGCCAAACACGTTAAAGAACGCTTATGAAAAAAATCACACTGACCGCTTAGATGTTTTCCCAAGGATGACGCTTGGACAATAGATCTAAAAGGTGTCTAGTAAATATACCAAGCGTGTGAAATCGAAACTAGAGCCATACCACCCACCAGAAAAGAATTCTTGTTATTTTTGGGTACCCCTCCCTCGTAGAATATTTCTTTTGAATAATTTATGTACTTCACTTTAATTTGACTATAAATTAAATTTGTTTATAAACAAACTATAAATTAAAATTGTTTATAAACTAATGTAACATTACAAAATGTTGTGAAATCATATGCAAAGTGGCGTGATGCATAGAATATAGGCTCGCAGAGTAAAGAGAGGAAGATTGTTGATTACCGATCCGATGATGAGAGAGTTGCTTCCGAACGCTTAAGTGTTGTCATATTTGTATTGTTTGGTGTTGATATTTAATCATTCCTATATTTAAATATATTTAAATTTCACGGTGTTGCTATTATTTAAAACAAACTCTAAATACCTGGTAAAGTGACACAGTGGTAGTAACCAAGGGTTCCTGACAATCCAGCCAGCTATGGTGGCGTACCTGGCACCAGGTAGGCAGAAAATCATTTAATCCTATAAATATCCGCTCCATAATTGGGCCATGTAAGCTGCAGGCTCGAAGAATGGTGATAATATGTTTATGTTCAGTATAAAGTAAATCACCTGAACAGGACGAACGGCAAACTAGTTACAGTTTTATATGCCGCCGTTTGGAAACCTGTTACATAAACAATGCAGAAACACCAACAATCTGTATAGAAACCACAGCATATGTACTCAAAATTCCCAACGATAACGAATATACAAGGTGCTGGCCACAACACTGGAACATAGGACTGTAACATGTGAAATCATTTTTTCATAATTTCCTGCTTCCCTAATCATTTTAGGTAAAAATGTTTCAAACAAAAATTCTGCGTCTGAATCATCATTTGGACGCCGGATTCGAAATCCTTGAGGTCGAATTAAGGGGTTGCCGTACTAACTCAAAATTTATTTTCCCGATCGAAACTGAAAAAAGTGGACTATAATAGACTTAGTGATTTTTTGGCAAAAAAAATACTTTTTGACTCTAATTTGTTTCAAATTTCGTATACGTTAACTAGGGACAATGGACTAATGGATAGTCAAATCTGAGCCCATAGGGGTTGATATTAAGGGAGTTATTAAAGTCTAAAGTGGGTTTTTTGAAATATGTAACTGTGTCTAATAATGTTTTCCTTTGTAATTACAGGATCAACAGCGGACCAAGGACCACTTGAGGACATCCCATGATATATCTATAGAAATTGTAAATAAAATGAATTATATAATAATGTATATTATGTGTGTATTATGAACTATATATCAAAAGACAGCATTTAGCTTGTAATGTAAATAAAATGTTTGTAAATGTTGTTTATTTATTGTGTATAGGGTGTACTATTACTAATTTTGTAACAATAATGTATTTGTAATTGTTGCAATAAATATTTATTTTTATTTTTAAAATTGTTTTATTTTTTCTTTTACAGATAGGTATTTGGTGGAAAGGTCATTGACTTTGATGATTTTTAAATATATTTTATGTTTATATTTTAAATATATGCCTACATATAATTCGACACTTTTCTAAAGTGTATATCCTTTAAAAATCTTTAAATTCCGAGTGCTCTTCTCCTTCCTGTTATCCGGATACCAATCAGAAATTTTCAACAAAATTCGACAGAAGGGTGCCCATCATTTGGGCGTGTACCCTTTAAAAAACTTTAAATTCCGAGTGCTCTTCTCTTTTCTGTTATGCGGATACCATCTGAAATTTTCAACATTCGACAATGTGGTGCTCATCCATGCACTACTTAGTCGAAGAGCACTCGGAATAAAAAATTTTGTAAAGGGTATACGCCAAAATGATGGGCACCCCGTCGAATTTTGTTAAAAATTTCAATTTTTTAACTCCGTTTAACAAATATTTTTAAAAAGTCGATGTTTTTCAAGTAAAGTACCCCTTTCGTTCGCTTCAGAGTTTTGGTAATTTTTTTGTGAATGCATTATTAAACAATGAATTTGTATATAAAATTTCAAATTTCTAACTCTGTTAGTATAACAAATATTTTTTTAAAATCTGATGTAGCCAGCACATTACCTTCCGTCAGTTCTATCTATTTTGTGTAAATGTCATACAGAAAGTTCCTTGCAAAGGATTCTATTCCTTGTACATGTATTACCTTAAGGCATTTGTATGTATTTTATACAAATTCCATACAGAAAGTTTCTAGCGAAAGATCCTATATTTCCAGTAAAATTATAACAAACATACTGTCAACTGCACTTGACACTGACACCTTTCAATCTGAATTTTCTTAATATTGCAGCTGTTTCCAGAGTTAGAACATAGCTGACTAATATGTATGATATTTAATTTCTTTATAATTTTTTAACTCTATATCCATTTAATATAAGTATAAAATGCATTCAGATCGTATATAGGATAAAATATTCTTTAATATTTATAATAATATTAAATGTGAAAAAATGATATTTAACATCGTTTTTTCAAGAAAAACTGTTCAAATGAGGGTACTTCCGGTTGATCAATTATAACCAAAATCTAATCAGCTCTGCACATGGATGTAACGAAGAGGAATACCAAAGAATTATATTTTTGGAATTGTAGTATTAGAGTTATCGCATTAGAAAATTTTGTCACGCACACCCACACCCACACACACACCCACACACACACATACATCATCATAAAAATAGTACAATCGTATTCTAAGGACCCTAAAACGTGCTTATTCATTAAAAACTCACCACCGATTTTTTTGACCAAAGACAATACCTTCCTACCTAAAGGTGACGGATAGTAAAATGAGTGCGCAAAGTATTATCTACAACAAGAAACCCTCAAGGAGAATACTGTAACGTACAGCGCCTGCCGTCGCCCCAGCGATGAGCGAGTGTCTATTTTTAGCGATGACGCAATAGCCACAGACGGTTCTAGTAATTTCTCAAATACAAACACCAGAGTATATAAGCCCTGTTAGCGAAGGCATTGGACAGTCTGATATAAACAAGCGTCGTGAAACGAATAGTTGGTGATAGTCGACAAGTGATGAACATAAATAAATATAATTATATAAATAAATGAGATAAATATTGTTTATATAAATAATATTAGTGTTTATGTTTTGTAATATTCTTAGGCTTAATCAGTGTTTATTATTTGTTTAACCATAGTAATAGTTATTTATAATTATCTTTTAATATCTATTTATCGTTTTAATAAAATTTTATTCTACTGGACCTTTTCAATTTAACGGCTCTCTTTCTATCGCTGCATATAGTAAGAAAATAGCTCGAACAATTGCCAGTTGGGTTGTCAAACGAAACGTCAAAAATATTGCAGTCATTAAAATACATGTATTCTCCGTAAAAATGTGCATCGTTGGACATTATAACTTCAATAAAAACTTTTTAACTTATTTTGATAAGATTTTTTAAAAGTTATCAGAAATATTCTCACATTTTATGTCTAATTTTTTTAGAAACAAACGTCATAGAACTCAGTTGTTCTTACTATGCGCAGATCCCCATTGCGCATATCTTCTATCTCTTTAAATTGAAAAGGTCTATTAATAATAATTATACTCTATTGGAAGTAGCCCAGGTAATTTTAAAAGTGTCATGTTACTTCTTACTAGTGAAGGGTCGTTCGTTCAATTTTAGTGGGTCAGATCATTTTGCCCCGCTAATTAAAGTGAGTCGTTAACTTGAACGACTCTTTTCAAACGCACAAGCGCTCTTCATGTGTGCTGTGAACTGCTGTGCTCACTGGCGTGAGTGTCATACATTTTGCACGACTCGTAGCGTAGAGTGTAGCATTACTACAGCTCTATTCCTTGCTCCGTGCTGTATTTCATGCAGCTGTGCTACTGTGCTATTTAGTAGTGAGTTTTCACATAACGTCAAAATAAATAACGTGAACGTTATAGCTCATTTTGACATCAGTGCGCATGCATACGTAATTTTTTACGGTATGCATATAAGGTTTAACCTTATTTGTCCAGAAATAGCGTCCGTAAAAAATACTTAATTTTTCACGTCAAAGCAGACATAACCAAACTTTTAGAGAAAAATAACTGCATAGTATTAGTTACATTTAATTTGCGCAAGCGCAACTGTTTGTATTTAGAGGTTGCAAAACTGTAAGTAATATTTCTATTTTAAATGTCGTTTGGCTGTTTGTGTCACAATTTATTAAGGCATCTTAAAATTTTCTCACTTAAATTTGCTAAATATAAGCAATCAAAATAAAAGATTTTCCTTATGTGACAGTGACGGTATGTGAAAACACTGAAAACATATTTTGATGTGTAGAATACCGTTCAAGTAACCTGGAATTTTAAGGTTCACTCTATCTATTTTGACGTTGAAAACTCTCTAATGACTGTTGAGTCGTCTGTGCAAGGCAAGTGTACTGTGTAATGAACGATCTAAAGACTTCACAGCACGCGCGGAGAATGTAAACTGGTAAACTCTGTCTCACCAAAACCCAAAGGATCGCCATAAACCGCTTAAACGTCCATTTACTATAAAAATACAAAGAAACAGTTTAGTACGGTGTACCGCGAACTACCTTGGGTTTGTCATAATACCTGCAATTTCCAGGATTGGATTAAAGCAAAAATTTAAATATCTTATGGGACAATACGCTTATGTATAGTCTGTACAGAATTCTACCGTTATTGCTTTGACTTACTAAGCCTGTGGTAGACCAGGCACAGCGGGATGTAGCACTACCTGGCGTAAGGGTCGGACTCCGAAAAATTTAAATTTGCTAATCTTTGTTATGCATTACGAAATTTCAAAATTGTTAGCTAATGAATTCACAGAATCAAATTACGTATTTGACCATTGTTACAAATTAGGAACAAATAAGATTTGTTGAAACATGCTGTGACCATAGATTAAAATTAGGGAAAATAAGATTAGCAATGACGTACCAAACGTATATAAATGAGTTTTCAAAATTTTAAAATCAGTATTACTTTACTTTTCGTACTGAGAGCAATTATATAGACACTTACTATGTGGCGACCATTTGAAGATGATAATGATAGTTTACCCGTTGAAGAAGATCGCTGTGCAAAACTTAAACGTACGTGTTTGCCGCTAGAAGCGAAAGAAATAATTAAAAATGTGTATAACTATTTAAAAGATAATGAAGATGAAAATTCGGCCTTAACCAAAACATGTGAAATGACGAAAGTGCCGTATAATACTGTTCGTGATATAATAAGTGGTGAATTGAGACCAAGAAAGAAAAGACGTGACGCGGGTAAGTCGAGAGTAGTGAATTCTTTTGAAGAAGATATAATTCGACGTAAAATATACACGATGTATACTGAAAAAACGTTGCCATCTGTACGTACATTGTACCAGAGACTAAAAGATGATAAATGCGATATAAATTGCTCTGTGGCTACTTTGCATTCGACCCTTCGTAATATGGGTTTTCGATTTAAAAAAATTAATAAACGGCAAACTATAATGGAGAGTAGAAGAATACGTGAATGGCGCTTTAAATTTTTACGTGATATAAAGAAATATCGTGCTGAAAAACGTCCGATAATATATTTAGACGAAACTTGGTATGATAGTCACGACACAGTATCAAAAAGTTGGACAGACGGTTCAAAGGATTGTAGTGTCAATGTTCCACCAGCACGAGGAAAACGATTTATTATACTTCATGCCGGAAGTGATCAAGGGTGGATAAATGGTGCGCGATTTTTAGCTGGCCATAACACAAAAAATATTTTGTTAGACTACCATGACAATATGTCTGCAGATATTTTTGAAAAGTGGTTTAGTGAGAATTTATTGCCAAATTTGCCAAAAAATAGTGTTATTGTTATGGATAATGCTAGTTACCATTCGCGGCAAAGTGTAAAAATACCGACAAATTCTTCTACGAAGGCCGAGATTCAAGAATATTTAATTAAAAACGATCTCTACTTCGAGGAATCGTACAGCAAAAAACAATTATTGGATGTTGTAAAAATTAAGCCTCCTGTAAAACAATACGTGTGTGACAACTTGGCAACACAATTTGGACATGATGTACTTCGATTGCCCCCTTATTATTGTATTTTTAATCCTATAGAATTGATTTGGGGGCAATTAAAAAGTAATGTAAGAAGGAACAATGCATCACCGACAGTAAGTGATAGTGTTATTGAGTTAATAAAAAGTGAAATGGACAATATAACACCGGAAAATTGGGCTGATAGTGTGCGTCATGTGATTAATATAGAAGATGAATATATTAATGTTAATAATGTTACAAAAGATTTTATTATAAATATTCAGGACTCAAGTGACAACAGTGATATGGACAGCTACAGTGAAGAAGATATTATTATCGATTAATTATGTATGTGTATATTATTTATTGTTACGTGCAATATTTTATTAAATGACAAACTGCTCCGCAGTGTATAATTTTAACTAACAATTTTCGTTTTTTTTTTTACTATATTATGTATTTAATTTTGTTTTTATGTATTGTTTGTTCCATTATTATTTAAAAAAAATAAAAAGATTTGTTTCATTATTAAATGACAAACTGCTCCGCAGTGTATAATTTTAAGTAAGAATTTTCGTTTTTTTTTTACTATATTATGTATTTAATTTTGTTTTTTATGTATTGTTTGTTCCATTATTATTTAAAAAAATAAAAAGATTTGTTTCATTATTACAAAATAAAGTAAAATAAAACAGGAAAACATTTAATACGTACCTGTCCTTTCCCCGCTATAAATCAAGCTTAAATCCCTAACAATAGACCTGCTGAGAGGGTAATAACGGTAGATTTCTAGACAGACTATACTTGTTATCGGGACTAGGACCCCAGTGGCAGAAGTACCTGTGGTGGAAAAAGTATCTCACTCGCATCCAAATTGTAAGTATATACAAATGTCCCAATCAAATTGATTATTGTGAGCTTTTAGGAGGCAATCTCATATGTAAAGGTGTCTCATTTTAGATGTTTTTTAAGGTATCTCGGGTAATATTAATGATAGAGCAATACCGTTTGCACATTCCAGGGTCAATTTTTCGAGAAAAGTTTAATAATCACCACAGGAATTTTCGATCTTCTTTTGTTTCTGAGCTACAGCCAAAAACTCATTTCGAAAATATATCATATCTTATTTATTATGATAGAGAAAAATAGTTTTTACAAAATTTTTACCGTTTTTTAAGTAGAATAAAATGGAGTAATTAGATTTTTTGAAAATTTAATAATTCTCGAGATATAACACAAACTTATGATTTTTTAAATGTAAAGATAGTTTTACCCTTCTCCTTATTTTATAAGCTTTTCAATGATATAGAACAAGTTTACATTCTTTTGTTTTAAACATTAATAAAAGACGAATTATTAATTTATTGAGGTGAAAATATTGGAAATGATTAAAAAACAAATGAAAAAATTTATTACAAATCATCATTTGTTTATTTTGATTCTATATCTATTAATTATGTTTTCAAAATTATTCTTAACCAATTATTTTCGGGTTAGTTAAATTACTATTTATCTACGTTACAGTTGGCTTTGACACAATCCGAAAAAATGGGTTAATATGCTTTTGAAGTAAATAAATTGAAAAAATTAGTAAAATTGAATGAAAAAGATTTATTCATTTGTTTCTTAATAATTTTTTACTTTTTTACCCCAATAAATTAATAATTCATCTCTTACTCAAGTATAAAACAAAAGAATGTGTACTTGTTATATATCATTGAAAAGCCTATAAAATAAGAAAAAAACGAGACTATTTTCAACATAGTTTCCCATTTAAAAAAATCATAAGTTTGTGTTATATCTCGAGAATGATTGAGTTTTCAAAACATCTAATTACGCTATTTTTTATTCAATCTAAAAAACGGTAAAAATTTTGTAAAAACAATTTTTCTCTATCATAATAAATAAGATATGATATATTTTCAAAATGAGCGGAAAACGAGGTTTTGCCTGTAGCTCAGAAAAGAAAGAAGATCTAAAATTCCTGTGGTGACTATTAAACTTTTTTCGAAAAGTTGACCCTGGAATGTGCAAACGGTTTTGCTCTATCATTAATAAAGAGCAGATTATATGCAGTAAAAAAATATCAAAATATGCATGCAGTATGCGTGAAAAAATCATCAAAGTATGCACCATATACGCAAAAGAAACTGTAAATATGCATATTTTGATAAAAATATGCTAAAAGTTGATCAGTTGCTTTTGAATATTGTACTCATATTTCCGATAATTTTTGACTTATTTTCATTTTTATATGTATTTTTTTATTTAGAACATTAGGTAAGCACAAAGTATAAAAATATGTCACAAGCTAGTATAAAATAATACATTAAAATAAAAATAAAATAAAAACGGTTCAATTTGTAAATAAAACTAATAATAATATTAAGGGTATAGACAAACTTATTGTAGATGACAGCTTTACACTATTTTGTGGGAAAATATACCTGCAAACATTACATTTATAATACCTGTAGACAGTGAAAGTATGACGTCAAAATCGAGCGGGAATTACAAATCTTGAAAGTGGGCGTCCAGTTTCTTCACTGGATTTTAAAAGAGTATATAGTGAACCATATATATACTGCCAAATTTAAATAGTTGCCATCTGGCCTAATTTGAAAAATAGAAAGTTTAATAATGCGGTTTTGTTACATATTCATATTGTATATATTTGAAGTAAATCATAGTTAATAAAATAAGCCTTATAAGAAACACTTTTTAATTATAAAATAGTTTTGTATTTACACTTGACGTCAGAAGACAGTTATTTAAATTTAAATATGTATGGTTCACAATAAATTCGTTCCAATTCAGTTGAGACATTCGAAAGCCCATTTTCAAAAATTGTAATTCCCGCTCAATTTTAACGTCACATTATTGCCGTATATACACAAAAAAATAAAACACAAACGTATTTTATTTAAATAGAAAAGCAAAAGAAAAATTTGTCAAAAATTAATTTTTACCTCTCGCTAAGAGAGGTATTGTATTCATGCTAAAAATCGCATATCCAGATTTTAATGAATAAGCACGTTTTAAGGTCCCTAGTATCCGATTATAACATTTTTACGATGATGTCCGTATGTGTGTGTGTGTGTGTGGGGATGTGTGTGTGGATGTTGGATTCACTATATCTCAAATACTATGAGACTTAAGACATTTTTAACTACGGATTCCTCAATCTAACAATAATGGGAAGAGTCCAGTCAGTTTTGGTAACAATTGGACAACCGGAAGTAGTAGTTACAAGAAAAAAATCGTCTAAATATTATTTATCGAAAATTTATGTAAATACTTATATTAAAGAACGTTAAATTCTTTATTCGATAAATATAAATTCATTATTATAGCTTCTATAGATTTAGAGATAAAGAAAGGCATATAAAATAATTTGATGTAAAAAATCTCAGATCAAACTACTACAAGACAAGAAATTCAAATGTTTGTAATTGACACATAAATGTCACTGTCAAAAATATTTGTATGCCTCTGTCAACAATATTTGTATATTATAAATAAATAATAAAATAAATATATCATCACGGCATATTACCCATTGCTGGGTGTGCCAATCTGCTTAGTACGCAATTTTCGGTAATGATGATGACATATTTGCACCGTGCGGGCGTTTACCAGGCGTCACCTCACGGGCACTCATTGCTGGCGTGGAGAGTGCACCACAGGGGTCAATTTTGTGCCATTTAAAATTTGAAAAATATTTGGCGTCGGTCGGGATCGAACCCGGTTCCCCAGATTCGCGACCTGACACTCAGGCACACGGCCACGAGACCCCATATTGTATATTATTATGAAGATTATGAAAATAAGAAAAAGTCAACAACGCAAAAGAATATACGTAAAAAAGAATATAAAAGGAATTTGCGAAAAAATGACGAATATAAAGAAAAAGAAAAGGAAAGTAGAAAAAGAAAATTTCAGGATATTGAATATAAAGAAAATGTACATAATTTATTTTAAAATATCCCATAAATTTTGCAAATATATGTGAGAATTATTTTGTAGTGACACATGAATATATGTATTTGTATTTAAAAATAGTTTTCGTTTAATGCGTACAACCAGGTAAAATATCTGGCGAGAGGTTATGTGTTGGCCACATCAGATTTTTATTTTTAAAAAATATGCACTTGTATGCACCAAATATGTTTTTATACAAAAATTTAAAAAATATGCAGTAAAATATTAATTTATGCACAATATGCATTTTTTTATTTAATATTTGGCATTAACTTTTAATGAAACGTGGACATATGCAAAGATTTTGTTGATATGCCTAATAAAAACAATATATGCAATTGCATAGAATCCGCTCTTTAATCATTAATATTACCCGAGATACCTTAAGAAAACAACGAGAGTAGTAATAAGGAGTAATTAGTGGGTATAATTAGCGCTAATTGCTTTTTAATTGCTTTTTAATGAGGGGTAATTAGTGCTACTGACCTTCACAGTGACGTAGGTTGTTGTTGTTATTGACAGTTTAGTGCTAACGACCTTTCACTGTGACGTATGTTGTTGTTGTTGTTGACAGCTAATTAGTGCCTGCGGCCTTTCATCGTGACGTATGTTGTTGTTGTTATTGACTGTGGTTGTTATCTGATTGCTGGAAAATTTTTGATTTTTTCCACTTTCTAATATTGCTCCAGTATATTTTTAACACGGGCTAATTAACCGTAGCATTTGGGGGTACTTTCACTTTGTTCATCTTCGTATAAATACCGAACTACAAGAACTGTAGTTATAAGCGTTTTGTGATAATTTGCTTAATGACCTTTCACTATGACATAGATTGCTGTTATTGGTATTAAAGTAACATCTGCTTCCGAGAAAATTAGTGAATATGTCAAGTATACGTGAAAGGCAAACTTTTTCCCAAACGATCAATTTAAAAAATGAGTGAGAGTATATATTCTTCTATTTCCAATTTAAAATGAGTGCGCGTATAGTGCTTCGGTACGTGGGAAATCCTTGCTTTGAAAGCTCATTAAGAACGAATTACGCTAGGCACGAAAACAAAAATTTTCCAATTGGAATTCATGTTACGAAAGTTCATTAAGCAAATTACCGCAAAACGCGAAATTTTTCCAAACTAATTAAGTCATTAATTTATACAACGCACAACAGGTTGAAATTAACTTTTTAGCTGAATACTATAGAATTCACTTTTCGAAAGTTCATTAAACTAGCTACAGTAAAACCCAAAATTTTTCCAAATTAATTAAGTTGTTATTCTATATGTGTACAATCTATAAAAGATAAAATTAACTTTTCGAGTGAGTACTACGCCAACGTTTGACTAGTAATATTCACCGCTGCTAGAATCACGAAATGGCCGCAGGTTTAAATTCTGTTCCGAACAGTGATGTTCTTCTGAATAACAGAACGGTATCGGATGTATTACGGTATTTTAGTGCAGGCGCATTTCAAACATCGAAACAGCTAAAAGATGCGTGCGAATATATTAACAATAAAATTGTGTTCGAGGACTACGTTTTCTTAAACCAGTGGGAGAGGGCCCAGTATGATAAACTGATAAGTCTTAGACGTCAACGTAAGTAAATTGTAAATTTAGCTTTATTATTAATTAACTAAATGAAAAATAATTAAAGATTCAGAACCGATAACGCCGAGCACCAGTGGCCTCATCCCCAGCACTGCTTCAGGACCCTACGGTGCGAGCACGTCAACGGGTATGATAAAAAAATATTTACCGGTTTCGTTTATACATATTGATGATTTAATTTTCAGGCACCAGAAATAGTCGTCAAACTAACAGTGCAGCTATAACGGCATCAGACGGTGTTAATTCAGGTAGATTTTTGTGGCTTATTAATCAGTTCTTTTAATAACAGTTGTGTGAAATTATTTAGGTTCACGTTTAAAATACGTAAGCGTAACGGGCGAGAGCTCAGCGTATGTTAAAAAATTTGGATTAACATCGCGTCGGCTGCATTTCTCGATGACTACGATAGCGAGCGAAAATCCCTTGAAGTGGCTAGAGGTATGCTCGTAATATCTTTATAATATTTAAAATTTTATTTTTATTTTATTTTATTTTAATTATAGAACACAATAACGGAGGTGGTGCAGTACGCTGTAGTCAACGTCCACCCGGACGCCTACGTGGGAGTCGTGATAGATAACGAGGAGTACCCCGACAAACCCGTATATGTACCCTGGCGTAAATTCTCGCAGCTTAGCAGCGGTGTCGTGCTGGACAGGATTGGAAGCGTTTTCCAGAGCAACGCATCGTTTTTCACCAACGCTAAGATGGCAATGCGGCTGGACATCATAATGCTACCTGCAGGTAGAGGGAGGGGGTCACTTGTAGACGGTAAATGTGTTTCTTTTCATGCGTTCAGTATTTCAAAAAACAGCATCTACGTTATTGAAAATAAAAATAATTTATGTCTGGCGTATGCTATAGTGGTCGCCATTGAGTATGTTAATTTAAATTACAACAAGGCAGCGTTAAAGAAAACATTTAAAACTAAACCAGGGGCAAAATTATTGCATGATCGGGCCATAGAACTTTGTCGTAGTGCTAATGTTAACCTAGCTAACGGGGGCTCGTATGAACACGTTGAAATATTGCAAAAATTTTTAACAACCCACATAATTGTTGTGTATTCCAACAGAAAAGGTACCGAACTGTATTTTCACGGTGATCGCACACTGTCAAAACCGCGGCTAAATCTTTTAATGGAAAATTTTCACTATAACGTTATTTTAAGTTTGACTGGCGCGTTTTCAGCTGGGTATTTTTGTGAGTATTGTTTAAAGCGATTTAACACACCTGAAACGCATACATATACCTGCCCATTTTTATGCCCGTGCTGTCACGCTAAGCCGCCATGTGTTGAAACTGTAAATAACGTTTTATGCGGGTTATGTAGAAGAAGCTTCCGAGGTGCAGGTTGTTTACGTAATCATATTGAAAATAGTTTGTGCTCAAAATTAAAACGCTGTTTCACGTGTAATAAAAATGTTTGGATTTCGCGAAAGAAAAAACACGTTTGCGGCTTTGAATACTGCGCAACATCTAAGTTATGATTTGAAGCTATATAAGCTTCCCATGTTACTTTCTTGTCATAATACAGTAATATTCTGTATAGTTTCTTCCTCTGTAAACAACAGACGTTAAATTACATTGCTAAACATGTTGTGACAAAACCAAGAGGGTTTGTTCAAGCAGCGCGAAACCTTGCTTCCGTTACATCCTGTGCAACATTACCGTGTGATTTCATCAGAATGTTGGGATGACGAGCCGCCGATACAGCCCGTGCAGCGCTATCATGTGGTTTCGTCCGAATGTTGGGATGACGACGACGAACCGAATCGTGAAACCCTGCCTCCACTACACCCCGTGCAGCATTATCACGTGATTTCGGCCGAATGCTGGAATGACGAGGAGAAGCACGAAACCTTACCTCCTATACATCCTGTGCAAAAATATCACGTGACTTCCGCCGAATGCTGGGATGCAAGCGAAGACCCTACATACATCCCTCTGCAGGCAATACAAGATCGACTTATTTTAATTCACCCACCGCATAAGGCCAGTAGATCTGTTAAAAAAGCTTTTCGCTGTCAAGAGCGGAAACGGTGGGCTCATTTAACAAATAAATAATATACCTAATTTATTTTATTTATGTATGTATATATTCCACAAAATAAATTTTTTAAAATTACTGACATTTATCATTATTAAAATTATAATAAACATGTACCCTTCAAATTCTATTATTTTCATACTGGAGAATAGCGACGATAATTATTAGAATGAAATGGTAGGTAAATATATTTATATTACAGTTTCACACATTATAATATATCAAATATACTTAAAAAACTATCAATATTATTACCAAATACATAATTTAAAAGGAATAAAACACAATATTGTCCACAAACAGTAGAATTTAAATTTTGAGCTGAATAGTATTCATTGTACCATGTTTGTAAATTGTTTGCGTTTTCCAAAGAACACCTAGCGTTCGTAATAATGTGATTACCGCAATGTGAAGTTTTAAATATGTTATTCAAATATTTTAATTAAGGACAGTCCAAGTTTATAATACGTATTTTGAAATTTTATTATCACGATAATTTTTATTCTCTAAACCTTTTACGTAAACGCAGTCAATAATTTTTTTAAATATGTTATTCAAATATTTTAATTAAGGACAGCCTAAATTTTCAATGTTTATAATACGTATTTTTGAAATTTTATTATCAAGATAATTTTTATTCTCTAAACCTGTTACGTAAACGCAGTCAATAAATTTTAATGAAGTTTGTAAAATATTGTCCAAGTTTCCATATTCTATGCTTCCATCAGTCCACTTAATACCGTGATAATTATTTCTTGTTAACCATTTTATCATACTGTCAAATTCAGCGTATATCAAACAGTCATATTAAATGAAAATAAATATATTATTTAGGACAGCGAAAAGTTTATTTTAAAATAATCTAACCCATATTCCAATTTCTTTTCCATTTGATAATATTTTAAATATTTGTTTCATGCATACATTTCAAATATGGCTGGAAAGTTTCAAGTCGTCGGGTGAGTTCTTATTTAAGACATATCCAAATATTACAACACCGGGAAATCGAATTCAAAGTTTAAAAAAAAATTAAATAAGTCGAATTGAAGACATCTATTTAAAAATTATTTATTTTAAACTATTAATGTACTAATAATCATTATTCTTACAAAATTTTGTCTGATTATTCCTATGCATTTTTTGAAACAAATATTTTTTTAAATTTTGGATATGGAACAAAAAGTAATGTTTTTGGAATTTGGTTAAAAAAATTAACAATTTATTTTGGGAAATTCTAGTTTATTTTACATAAATACAATTATTTTATAAAAATAAACTCATGAAAAAACAAAATAAACAATAATTATTATCCTTGGTGTTATAACAAAACATAAAAAAGGTTAAATTCTATTTAAATTTTTTTAATACTACATTATTAATTATAATCTAATAAAAAATGAAATATGTTATATTTAACAATACAAATATTTCTATTTGAGAGTAGCTTATGAAGTTAATTTTCAACTTCCGGCATGTATGGGAACATAGATTTTATATATTTTATTTTAAGCTATCAATATTATATATTTTAGATATAAGCACCTGAAGTTTTGGTAATTCATTCCAAACTGTACTGTTTATTTTCGATTTTCTGGTAGGTAATTTTAATTAATCGAATTGTTTGCAATCCTCTTCTACATTAAAATTGTGTGATTTTCATTGATATTGATATCCTGTTTGTATTTGATGTTTCACGTTCTAATATTTATATACGGGAGAATAGCGACAATAATTAGAATGAAATGGTTGGTAAATATATTTATATTAAAGTTTTACACATTATTCTTAAAATTATTCAAATTTTCTTTAAAAATATTTGTGAAAATCTAAAGTATATCTTACACGTGAGAAATTATAATAAAATATTATTGGCATCAAGTTTGTTTTATTTCAAGTGTTTTTATTCTATAGAATTTGTGCCAAAGCTTTTTTACATTCATAAAATTATTCATTTTTTTTAAATATTTGGGAAAATCTTAAGTTTACCCTACAAGTGAGAAATTATAATAATAAAATAATATTGGCTTGAAGTTTGTTTTATTTCAAGTGTTTTTATTCTATAGACTTTGGGCCAATGCTTTTTACAGTCATTAGAGAGGAGAATGAAATAAATTTAACAAACAAACAATAACATTTTCAGCATATAAATTATTATGAAACAAATTTATAAAATCAGTTTTATACAGAATATTTTTAATCAAATTTATAAATTGGGTCTATACAACGTACTGACGGTCAGGTGTGGACGTGAGAATTAACATGGGAGTATAGTAGCAAACTTTTTCCAAACTTTCAATTTAAAAATGAGTGAGGTGCATTGCAACCCTCCGCTGCGCCCGGGCGCGCGTCGGGTTTCAATCTTGCACCGCGGGCCAAAAATCTATATCATTTCGTCCTTAATACATTCTCCTCTCTAATGACTGTAAAAAGCATTGGCCCAAAGTCTATAGAATAAAAACACTTGAAATAAAACAAACTTCAAGCCAATATTATTTTATTATTATAATTTCTCACTTGTAGGGTAAACTTAAGATTTTCCCAAATATTTAAAAAAAATGAATAATTTTATGAATGTAAAAAAGCTTTGGCACAAATTCTATAGAATAAAAACACTTGAAATAAAACAAACTTGATGCCAATAATATTTTATTATAATTTCTCACGTGTAAGATATACTTTAGATTTTCACAAATATTTTTAAAGAAAATTTGAATAATTTTAAGAATAATGTGTAAAACTTTAATATAAATATATTTACCAACCATTTCATTCTAATTATTGTCGCTATTCTCCCGTATATAAATATTAGAACGTGAAACATCAAATACAAACAGGATATCAATATCAATGAAAATCACACAATTTTAATGTAGAAGAGGATTGCAAACAATTCGATTAATTAAAATTACCTACCAGAAAATCGAAAATAAACAGTACAGTTTGGAATGAATTACCAAAACTTCAGGTGCTTATATCTAAAATATATAATATTGATAGCTTAAAATAAAATATATAAAATCTATGTTCCCATACATGCCGGAAGTTGAAAATTAACTTCATAAGCTACTCTCAAATAGAAATATTTGTATTGTTAAATATAACATATTTCATTTTTTATTAGATTATAATTAATAATGTAGTATTAAAAAAATTTAAATAGAATTTAACCTTTTTTATGTTTTGTTATAACACCAAGGATAATAATTATTGTTTATTTTGTTTTTTCATGAGTTTATTTTTATAAAATAATTGTATTTATGTAAAATAAACTAGAATTTCCCAAAATAAATTGTTAATTTTTTTAACCAAATTCCAAAAACCTTACTTTTTGTTCCATATCCAAAATTTAAAAAAATATTTGTTTCAAAAAATGCATAGGAATAATCAGACAAAATTTTGTAAGAATAATGATTATTAGTACATTAATAGTTTAAAATAAATAATTTTTAAATAGATGTCTTCAATTCGACTTATTTAATTTTTTTTTAAACTTTGAATTCGATTTCCCGGTGTTGTAATATTTGGATATGTCTTAAATAAGAACTCACCCGACGACTTGAAACTTTCCAGCCATATTTGAAATGTATGCATGAAACAAATATTTAAAATATTATCAAATGGAAAAGAAATTGGAATATGGGTTAGATTATTTTAAAATAAACTTTTCGCTGTCCTAAATAATATATTTATTTTCATTTAATATGACTGTTTGATATACGCTGAATTTGACAGTATGATAAAATGGTTAACAAGAAATAATTATCACGGTATTAAGTGGACTGATGGAAGCATAGAATATGGAAACTTGGACAATATTTTACAAACTTCATTAAAATTTATTGACTGCGTTTACGTAACAGGTTTAGAGAATAAAAATTATCTTGATAATAAAATTTCAAAAATACGTATTATAAACATTGAAAATTTAGGCTGTCCTTAATTAAAATATTTGAATAACATATTTAAAAAAATTATTGACTGCGTTTACGTAAAAGGTTTAGAGAATAAAAATTATCGTGATAATAAAATTTCAAAATACGTATTATAAACTTGGACTGTCCTTAATTAAAATATTTGAATAACATATTTAAAACTTCACATTGCGGTAATCACATTATTACGAACGCTAGGTGTTCTTTGGAAAACGCAAACAATTTACAAACATGGTACAATGAATACTATTCAGCTCAAAATTTAAATTCTACTGTTTGTGGACAATATTGTGTTTTATTCCTTTTAAATTATGTATTTGGTAATAATATTGATAGTTTTTTAAGTATATTTGATATATTATAATGTGTGAAACTGTAATATAAATATATTTACCTACCATTTCATTCTAATAATTATCGTCGCTATTCTCCAGTATGAAAATAATAGAATTTGAAGGGTACATGTTTATTATAATTTTAATAATGATAAATGTCAGTAATTTTAAAAAATTTATTTTGTGGAATATATACATACATAAATAAAATAAATTAGGTATATTATTTATTTGTTAAATGAGCCCACCGTTTCCGCTCTTGACAGCGAAAAGCTTTTTTAACAGATCTACTGGCCTTATGCGGTGGGTGAATTAAAATAAGTCGATCTTGTATTGCCTGCAGAGGGATGTATGTAGGGTCTTCGCTTGCATCCCAGCATTCGGCGGAAGTCACGTGATATTTTTGCACAGGATGTATAGGAGGTAAGGTTTCGTGCTTCTCCTCGTCATTCCAGCATTCGGCCGAAATCACGTGATAATGCTGCACGGGGTGTAGTGGAGGCAGGGTTTCACGATTCGGTTCGTCGTCGTCATCCCAACATTCGGACGAAACCACATGATAGCGCTGCACGGGCTGTATCGGCGGCTCGTCATCCCAACATTCTGATGAAATCACACGGTAATGTTGCACAGGATGTAACGGAAGCAAGGTTTCGCGCTGCTTGAACAAACCCTCTTGGTTTTGTCACAACATGTTTAGCAATGTAATTTAACGTCTGTTGTTTACAGAGGAAGAAACTATACAGAATATTACTGTATTATGACAAGAAAGTAACATGGGAAGCTTATATAGCTTCAAATCATAACTTAGATGTTGCGCAGTATTCAAAGCCGCAAACGTGTTTTTTCTTTCGCGAAATCCAAACATTTTTATTACACGTGAAACAGCGTTTTAATTTTGAGCACAAACTATTTTCAATATGATTACGTAAACAACCTGCACCTCGGAAGCTTCTTCTACATAACCCGCATAAAACGTTATTTACAGTTTCAACACATGGCGGCTTAGCGTGACAGCACGGGCATAAAAATGGGCAGGTATATGTATGCGTTTCAGGTGTGTTAAATCGCTTTAAACAATACTCACAAAAATACCCAGCTGAAAACGCGCCAGTCAAACTTAAAATAACGTTATAGTGAAAATTTTCCATTAAAAGATTTAGCCGCGGTTTTGACAGTGTGCGATCACCGTGAAAATACAGTTCGGTACCTTTTCTGTTGGAATACACAACAATTATGTGGGTTGTTAAAAATTTTTGCAATATTTCAACGTGTTCATACGAGCCCCCGTTAGCTAGGTTAACATTAGCACTACGACAAAGTTCTATGGCCCGATCATGCAATAATTTTGCCCCTGGTTTAGTTTTAAATGTTTTCTTTAACGCTGCCTTGTTGTAATTTAAATTAACATACTCAATGGCGACCACTATAGCATACGCCAGACATAAATTATTTTTATTTTCAATAACGTAGATGCTGTTTTTTGAAATACTGAACGCATGAAAAGAAACACATTTACCGTCTACAAGTGACCCCCTCCCTCTACCTGCAGGTAGCATTATGATGTCCAGCCGCATTGCCATCTTAGCGTTGGTGAAAAACGATGCGTTGCTCTGGAAAACGCTTCCAATCCTGTCCAGCACGACACCGCTGCTAAGCTGCGAGAATTTACGCCAGGGTACATATACGGGTTTGTCGGGGTACTCCTCGTTATCTATCACGACTCCCACGTAGGCGTCCGGGTGGACGTTGACTACAGCGTACTGCACCACCTCCGTTATTGTGTTCTATAATTAAAATAAAATAAAATAAAAATAAAATTTTAAATATTATAAAGATATTACGAGCATACCTCTAGCCACTTCAAGGGATTTTCGCTCGCTATCGTAGTCATCGAGAAATGCAGCCGACGCGATGTTAATCCAAATTTTTTAACATACGCTGAGCTCTCGCCCGTTACGCTTACGTATTTTAAACGTGAACCTAAATAATTTCACACAACTGTTATTAAAAGAACTGATTAATAAGCCACAAAAATCTACCTGAATTAACACCGTCTGATGCCGTTATAGCTGCACTGTTAGTTTGACGACTATTTCTGGTGCCTGAAAATTAAATCATCAATATGTATAAACGAAACCGGTAAATATTTTTTTATCATACCCGTTGACGTGCTCGCACCGTAGGGTCCTGAAGCAGTGCTGGGGATGAGGCCACTGGTGCTCGGCGTTATCGGTTCTGAATCTTTAATTATTTTTCATTTAGTTAATTAATAATAAAGCTAAATTTACAATTTACTTACGTTGACGTCTAAGACTTATCAGTTTATCATACTGGGCCCTCTCCCACTGGTTTAAGAAAACGTAGTCCTCGAACACAATTTTATTGTTAATATATTCGCACGCATCTTTTAGCTGTTTCGATGTTTGAAATGCGCCTGCACTAAAATACCGTAATACATCCGATACCGTTCTGTTATTCAGAAGAACATCACTGTTCGGAACAGAATTTAAACCTGCGGCCATTTCGTGATTCTAGCAGCGGTGAATATTACTAGTCAAACGTTGGCGTAGTACTCACTCGAAAAGTTAATTTTATCTTTTATAGATTGTACACATATAGAATAACAACTTAATTAATTTGGAAAAATTTTGGGTTTTACTGTAGCTAGTTTAATGAACTTTCGAAAAGTGAATTCTATAGTATTCAGCTAAAAAGTTAATTTCAACCTGTTGTGCGTTGTATAAATTAATGACTTAATTAGTTTGGAAAAATTTCGCGTTTTGCGGTAATTTGCTTAATGAACTTTCGTAACATGAATTCCAATTGGAAAATTTTTGTTTTCGTGCCTAGCGTAATTCGTTCTTAATGAGCTTTCAAAGCAAGGATTTCCCACGTACCGAAGCACTATACGCGCACTCATTTTAAATTGGAAATAGAAGAATATATACTCTCACTCATTTTTTAAATTGATCGTTTGGGAAAAAGTTTGCCTTTCACGTATACTTGACATATTCACTAATTTTCTCGGAAGCAGATGTTACTTTAATACCAATAACAGCAATCTATGTCATAGTGAAAGGTCATTAAGCAAATTATCACAAAACGCTTATAACTACAGTTCTTGTAGTTCGGTATTTATACGAAGATGAACAAAGTGAAAGTACCCCCAAATGCTACGGTTAATTAGCCCGTGTTAAAAATATACTGGAGCAATATTAGAAAGTGGAAAAAATCAAAAATTTTCCAGCAATCAGATAACAACCACAGTCAATAACAACAACAACATACGTCACGATGAAAGGCCGCAGGCACTAATTAGCTGTCAACAACAACAACAACATACGTCACAGTGAAAGGTCGTTAGCACTAAACTGTCAATAACAACAACAACCTACGTCACTGTGAAGGTCAGTAGCACTAATTACCCCTCATTAAAAAGCAATTAAAAAGCAATTAGCGCTAATTATACCCACTAATTACTCCTTATTACTACTAACGAGAATGAGACAGCCTCTACTACGAGCAAAAATTAATAACTTAAGGGGCAAATGTACCGTAAAACTGGGTGACTTGATACTTTTTCGATATTTGATTCCCTAGGCCATTTGTAAAGTAGTATATCAACCCAAAAAATATAAAAGACCATTAGGTAAAGTACTCGTTACAGGAATCTTATTTACAGTGCTTAATTGTGGCCTTTTAGATTAGCCGTTTATAACTATGAATTCGTAGTGGGGAAAACCCAATTCCGACGGACTTTGAAATCAGACAAAATTTAAAGTTACAAAATCGAGACCCAGTTTTATTTGTTCAAAGTTTTACAGTTTCATTATTCTCTATAAATCTGCCTTTTTCAAGTGAGTTTTGAAATAAAATATGCGTAATTCTAAAAGCACTTATTTAATTAATACTACCATGAGAAATTTACGTATGGGAATTTGAGACATTTATTTCAAAATCCGGATCCACCACAAAAACTAATTTCAAAAACTACAAATAGAATAATAAGCATGTACACAAAATAGTTATTTATGATATAAATGTTAAAAGTGACATTTTATTTTGTGAGAAGGAAGTTTGGAACACGACGCGAAGCGGAGTGATCCAAACCTTCGAACAAAATAAAATCACTTTTAACACGTATATCATACACTATCATACACATTTATTTCATTTAAATTTGTATTTGTAATTTTTTTTGACATATGTCAAACATGTCGATTTGTTGTTCCTTTCGTCATTACTAAGGTAATTTACTTTTAACACTAGAATTAAAATAGCGCATTTTTAATTGAAGTATGCCGTGTTAAAAATTCAATTTTTAATCGTGTTTGTAGAAAAACAATATTGTTTAAAAATCAATAGAATAATATAAATAATTATATACAATTCTTTTTATCCTTTCCTAATACTAATATCATTTTGTTTCATACATTTTATAATTGCTTTTCGTTAATAATAATTCAAATATTTCAAATATAGCACAGTTCATGTTAATAGAACAAGCAGTAACATCTAGCGAATACTGCGTGAGGAGACTTAACACATTCTATCCTTAGTTATGTCTTTCTGTCCAGCCGAAAACGAAACAAATGCCTGTAAAACGCATTAAAAATGATCTTTCAATTATTATTAAATTTAGAAAAACCTGATTTAGATAAAATATCATCAAGGCAACCGTACAAATATCAGTGTATAATTTTCTGTTTCAGATTTAGTTCATGTACGGATTTGCATATTTTCCAGTAGTATTATTTACAAGAGACAAATGTCCAGAGTTTTTTAAATTTCCCATTTTATTCTACTATGGTCTATTTTACTTAGCAACACTTCTATTCTTATTCATTAAATTCTAAAAGGATAGTTATAACTTAAAGATACATGTAAATAAACATAAATAAAGTACAATAATTTTATATTATGCTAGTATTATTATATTATGACGCTTTAACCTATCGCTACACGCATCCCGAAAACTATTTTATTTGCTGAACATTTTTAGCAATGAGGTCATGCAAAAATAAAACAAATCTTTTTTTGTTTAAATCAAACACGGATAGTCTAATTTATCGATCTGTATGAATAAATTATTTTTTATTTACATTTTTACCTTCCGTCACCTTTAGGCACGGTGTAGTATCTATTAATAGGTGAGAGCACGAGATGCGTTGACATGGCTAAGTAACTGGGAAACAAAATGGCGCTAACGCGACCCGTTACCATTTGATAGGTGTTTAACAGTTGGTGTGCCGTTTGTGGTTACAGGTTAAAATGAGTATCCGTTTAAATAGAAAATGTTTTGCTACAGGATGCACAGCAGGGTATGGATCAAATAAAGAGAAATATAGTCTTTTAGGGTGCCAAAATGTGCATAGAAACAGGTACTAAGATTAAGAAAATTCTGATTGAAAGATGTCAGTGTCAAGTGCATTTGACATATGTTTGTTTTATAATTTTACTGAAAATATAGAAACCTTCTGTATGAAATTTGTACAAAATACATTCATAGAACTGACAAAAGATAAAAGGTAATGTATTGGAAATATAGAATATTATGCCTTATATATGAATAATTTAATATTTTAAATATTTTGTGTAAAAACCGGATCGCAATAAAACCTGACATCTAGCGGCACACTGTATGAACTAGCCTAGTTAGCCTTTCTGGCTGAACTATATATTGCATATAGTTGCATTGGGACACGTCGTGCATTCACCTATTGATACTACACCGTGCCTTTAGGTAAGGAAGGTATTGTCTTAGTTTTTAATCAATAAGCACGTTTGAGGGCCCCTAGAATACGATTTTACTATTTTTACGATAATGTCTGTGTGTGTGTGTGTGTGTGTGTGTGTGTGTGTGTGTGTGTGTGTGTGTGTGCGTGTGTGTGTGCGTGTGCGTGTGCGTGTGCGTGTGCGTGCGCGTGCGTGTGTGCGTGCGTGCGTGCGTTTGTGGACAACCGGAAGTAGTAGTTACAAGAAAATAATTATCAATATTATTTATCGAAACTTTTTGTAAATACTTATATTAAAGAACGTTAAATTCTTTATTCGATAAATATAAATTCATTATTATATCTTCTATAGATTTAGAGATAAAGAAATGCATATAAAATAATTTGTTGTAAAAAATCTCAGATCAAACTACTACAAGGCAAGAAATTCAAATGTTTGTGATTGACACATAAATGTCACTGTCAAAAATATTTGTACATTATTATGAAGATTATGAAAATAAAAAAAGTCAACAACGCAAAAGAATATACGTAAAATATCATATAAAAGGAATTTGCGAAAAAATGTCGAATATAAAGAAAAAGAAAAACAAAGTAGAAAAGGAAAATTTCAGGATATTGAATATAAAGAAAATGTATGTATTGTACATAATTTATATTAAAATATCCCATACATTTTGCAAATATATGGGAATTATTTTGTAGTGAGACATGAATAAATGTATTTGTATTTAAAAATATTTTTCGTTTTATGCGTACAACCAGGTAAAATATCTGGCTAGAGGTTATATGCCGGCCACATCCGATTTTTTTGTGTTTCCTCGAAAAACTGTTGACTTCAAAATTATATTTTATTATTTGTAGCAAAAAGTACCACTTCCGGTTTATCATATAGGTATAGTCAAAATCTAATGTTGTTTCAAATCATACACGAGTTTTAAATGCCAAATTTGAGAAGTTTTGAATCATGTTTTAAATATATTTTTTCAAGAAAATCTGTTTATAGCTTTCTGCAAGTAGTATTTCCGGTTTATCAATTTTAGAAAACATCTAGTATGTCGTTCTCATTATTATAAAAGTCTTAAATACCAAATTTGAAAGTTTTGAATAGGGTAGTTAAGTAATTACGTCATATGCGGCGCGCTTCATTTAAACTACTGTCCTAGCGGTAAACACATCTTTCAAAGTGAACCTTATTGCCACTGCAAATAAGAACTGTAACTTTAAGAAGTTCATTTCGTCGCCAATATCTTACTTAATTAAGAAAAGTTAGCTATTTAAGCTATCATTCAGTTAAGTTTGAATATTACCCTTTCAATTAAACCAAACATATTATCCTAATTTGCAATAACAATTATTCTATTTAAGTTTTAAAAAACTTTGCATGGAATTACATGTTCGTACAATCTCGAAGATGTTCGTGAAACATCGCGTGAAGCGGCCGGAAGCGCCCGTTTGAAAGACAGTGAACAATTTTTATGTTACAGTACCCTAAGAACACGAAATATTATTAATAAATTAATGTGAATAGACAGAGTTATTTACATAACTTAAACTTAAAAAGAAAAAATCTAAAGTTCTGAACAGAACTAATTTGAAAATATTCAAAAACGCCAACAAACAAAATCTCAGTCGGTATGTCGGTAAACTCTCGGATATGCTTGAAGCTGCGCAAACTTGATACTCTGTAGTTCAGAATGTGCAGACTTTATTTCAATTTGAAATAAAACCTTTGTTATTTACTAATGTGTATATATTGTATTACAAAGTATTAGTTAAATGTTTTCAATTTGATATTATTCATATCTCAAAATTAACTTCTTCATAATAACAATAATATTAGCATCAAATTACAAGCCTTTAAATTCTGACCCTTATGTGTTCTGTTAATAGAGTCTATTTTGATAGTATAGTTTTTGCTTAGGACAGTGATTCATATTTCGCGCTATATTCTGACGTCACACTATTCTACCCTATTGTTTCAATTTATTTTTCACAAAAATCTGTTCAGAGCTTCAAATAAAATATCACTTCCGGTTAATCAATTTTAGCTAAAATCAAATATGTTACTTCCCTTTATATAAAAGTATTAAATACTTTATTTGACAAGTTTTGTAATATATCGTAATATATTTTTCACGAGAGCTTCAAGTAAAGTATCACTTCTGGTTGATTAATTGTAGCTAAAATCTAATATGTTGTTTCTTCTGATATAAAAGTCTTAAATACTAAAATTGAGTTTTGGATTATATTTTAATATAGTTTTTCATTAAAAACTGTTATAGGCTTAAAGTAAAGTATCACTTCCGGTTATCCAATTTTACCCAAAATCTAATCAACTCGTTATATGAATGCAGAAAGCTTAAAGACGGAAAATAGATATATTTGGAAGTTTGTTATAAGAATTATAGTGAACGAAAAAATCGTCACACACACACGCACGCACGCACGCACGTACGCACACGCACGCACGCACGCACACACACACACACACACACACACACACACACACACAAACACACACACACACACACACACGCACGCACACACACGCACGCACACACACACACACACACACACACACAGACACAGACACACACACACACACACACACACACACACACACACACACACATCATCGTAAATATAGTAAACACCTGTTGTGGGGACCATAATTCGTGCTTATTTACTGAAAACTCACCATTGAATTTTTGGTACGATTACATTACATCCCTTACCTACGGTAAGACGGGAGGTAAAAATGGCGGGTAGGTAATTCAAAAAGCAATCTCAAATTTGAACAGGCTAGAAATAAAAATGAAATAACAAAAAATACTCACAATCAATAGGCCACCGGAGACCTGTGTGATAAGTTTAAGCTTCATTTTGTATCTTCAGTATAATGCACTGCACTGACATTTATTTAAAGGAAGACGGTAATTGTACACATAACGCTTGTATTCTTTTACACTGAGAACGTCGTAATATTTAATTTAATGTATCCAATTATTGAAGTTATTTCATATCCATCATTTGATTAAAATCAAAATTTTCCATGACAGGACGAATAAATCAACCTTTTATTTTTCTATGTCAACTTGTTTTTACCTTCGTCACCTTTATTTATTTATTACCTCTCGCTAAGAGAGGTATTGAATTCATGATAAAAATCGCATATCCAGATTTTAGTGAATAAGCACGTTTTAAGGTCCCTACAATCCGATTATAACATTTTTACAATGATGTCCATATGTGTGTGTAGATGTTGGATTCACAATTTCTCAAATATTATAAAACTTAAGACATTTTTAACTACGGATTCCTCAATCTAACAAAAATGGGAAGAGTTGATTAAGTTTTGGTAACAATTGGACAACCGGAAGTAGTAGTTACAAGAAAAATATCATCTAAATATTATTTATCGAAAATTTATGTAAATACTTATATTAAAGAATGTTAAATTCTTTATTCGATAAATATAAATTCATTATTATATCTTCTATAGATTTAAAGATAAAGAAATGCATATGAAATAATTTGATGTAAAAATTCTCAGATCAAACTATGTACTTCAAGGCAAGAAATTCAAATATTTATAATTGACACGTAAGTGTCACTGTCGAAAATATTTGTATGCCACTGTCAAAAATATTTGTACATCATTATGAAGATTATGAAAATAAAAAATAGTCAACAACGCAAAAGAATATACGTAAAAAAAATATAAAAGGAATTTGCGAAAAAATGACGAATATAAAGAAAAAGAAAAGGAAAGTAGAAAAATAAAATTTCAGGATACTGCATATAAAGAAAATTTATGTATTGTATATAATTTATATTAAAATATTCCATAGATTTTGCAAATATATGTGAGAATTATTTTGTATTGAGACATGAATATATGTATTTGTATTTAAAAATATTTGTTCTGTTATTTTTCATCTTTATGTACATTATTTTAAATAGTTTCTGTCACAAATTTTAACTGAATATTAAGGAGGCCATATACTTTTATATCTGTAACGTTTGTCTTACTTAATAAAACGTTTGAGATTGAATATGTATTTTATTAACACATAAAACGTATAAAATAACAAAACTTATATTTCAGTTATACACATAAACATGTCTGCTTCTTTATCTCGGTCACCAATGTCCCTAACATTACAAAACTATATTTCTCTAGAACTAACTTACAGATTGCCAACTTCACATCCCCCTTTTTCTTTTCAAAATATAACATATTTTATAAACTTAATTTAACTGGCTTAATTATTTTTCTTCCAAATCGTGAGACTTGGTCAGGACCTCTTTCTTGGGGTTGATGCAGTTGATGTTCTGGACTTGGGACTGGATTAGGACCTTTTTCCTGGGTTTGGTTCGGTTGATACGCTGAACTTCTCTCTTGGTCAGGTTGCTGTGGTTCTTTCTCCCCTTCTTCTTCCTCTTCAGTGGTCTTGGTCTTGTACTCAGACTGGTTGTTGATTTTGCCTGAAATATAACTTTTTAGAAACCACGAGTTTCGTCTATATATATTGCCGTTTTCTGTCTGTATTATGTAAGACCTCGGATCTTCTGTTTGTTCTAAAACGGTCGCTTCTATCCATTCGTTTTTCTTATTTCTGTATCTTACTTTCTCGTTTACTTTAAACTCTTTCTCTGCCGTCTTGTTCTTGTCTGCGTATTGTTTTTCCTTTTCTTTGTATTTTTTGAGTTCTGTTTGAACATTTTTTATGACTTGTGGCTTTAGTAACTTTTCATTTGTTGGTAGTAGGTTTTTCGTTCGTCTACCCATCTGCCTTTGAACTGGAGAACCGACTGATCCTCTCGGAGTATTCCGATGATGTAAAAGTGCTAAGTAGATATCCGAATTTGCGTCTAAACATTTTTTAATTAATGTCTTCGCTTCTTGGACATATCTTTCCGCCAGACCATTCGACCTGGGAAATTCGGGGCTGGAAAATCTGTGTTTGAATTCCCATTGTTGTGAAAATATTTTGAATTCTTCACTGGTATATTGTCTGCCGTTATCTGTTAATAGAATGTCTGGTATACCATTTTGTGCAAACCAGTATTTCAATGCTGTAATCACTTCAGAACTTGTGATATTCTTAATCTTCTTATAATCAAAATATCCCGAATATGCGTCAGCTATCACAACAAATTGTTCATTGTTTATTTGGAACAAGTCCGAAGCTACGACAGACCATGGTCTTTGAGGTACTTCCTGTTCAATTATTGTTTCCATTGGTTTGTGGTCTGTTTCGATTAGTAACTCTTTATTTCCCCATGCATACTCATGGAATTTTTTACATGCCGTAACTATAGCCAGCATTTCTTTTTCCATTTGACTATATTTTTGCTGGGTTGTAGTTAGAGCCTTTGCGCTGTATGCAACTGGTCTTCCGTCTTGTAACATTATAGCTCCCACTGCAGTACTACTTGCATCTACTGACAACACTGTTTTCTTTTTTGGATCATAATATTGTAACAGTGGCAAGTTCTCAATTTGTTGTTTGAGTTTATTAAATGCTTCCTCTTGGGGATAGTCCCAACACCATTCTATGTTTTTGGATAGCAATTGTCTCAGCGGTGCTGTAAGTTCTGACAAATGAGTTATAAATTTTGACAGGTATGTAATCATACCAAGAAATCTCTGTAGTTCCTTAATGTTACTTGGCATTTTTAATTGTTGTATCGTTTTTATTTTTTCCGGATCTGCTTCTAGACCGTTTTCTGACAAAATGTGTCCTAAGAATTTCACTTTATTTTTGGCGAATTGGCATTTGTCAGCGTTTAATTTTAGGCCAGCTGTTTTTAATTTTTGCATTACCAGGTCTGTTCTAGTTTTCAATTCCTCTTTTGTTGTAGCATAAATTAAAATGTCATCCATTGAACATTCGACGCCTGGTGCACCTTCTATTATTTTGCACATAATTTGCTGGAACACCTCCGGCGCAGAAGCTAGCCCAAATGGTAGCCTTTTGCATTTATACCTACCCCAAGGCGTGGCAAATGGTAGGTATTTAGACGTCCTCTCTGTTACTTTTATTTGCCAAAAGCCCTTCTTACAATCTAATATTGTAAACCATTTTGCTCCACTGATTTTGGCTGCTATTTCTTCTAATGTTTTTAGCGGAAAGTGTCGTCGCTTTAAGATTTTTGTTTACATTTGACGGGTCGATGCAAATACGTATTTTACCATTTTGACGAACTACCACCATTGGTGATACGGCCGGTGTTGGTTCGCTTATGGGCTCGATTATTTCATTTTCGGTCATTTTATCAAGTTCCCGTTTTACATCTTCCTTTATGGCGTAAGGAATTCTTCGTGGTGGTTATATAATTAGCTTAGGATTGTCTATTAAGTCTATATCGTAAACAAAGCCTTTAAGACAGCATATTCCTTCAAATATTTCTCTATCTATTCCTACTGTTTCAATTCTTTGTATGAAACCCAATTTCACGCAGGTATTTTTTCCTAATATTGGCTGTACATTCGTTTTAACGACAATAAAATTTATTTTTTCTTTCTTCTGTTTGATTTCCACTTCCGCTTGGGCTTATGATAATTTTAGTATTTCGTGCCAATCATCCTTATTTGATTCTTTATCTTCGACCACGGATACAAATAACGTTTCCTCTATTTCGTTATTTTCTTGATGAACAGCATCAACTTTTGTAGTTTTGCAGCATTTTGCATAGTGACCCAATTTATGGCACTTGTTGCATTTTTTATTAAATGCTGGGCAATTTTTCCTTTCGTGTAGAGTGTCACGCCGTTTGCATTTGAATTTTTCATTTGACTGTTTGACAGGAAAATTCTTGTGTACTTTTTTCTGCACTGCATTGATTTGTTGCGAATCCCCTTTGTCTTTCATTGTTTGGAGCTGTTTTCTTGCTTGCTCACTTGCTCTGCATATATTTATAGCTTTCTCTAGTGTCAGTTTATCTTCCGCAAGAAGTCGTTCTCTGATGGCGTCATTATTTATGCCTACAACTAGTCGATGGCATATTAAACTGTCCTCGAGTTTCCCGAAGGCACAATTTTTACACTTACTTTTCAGTCTTGTTAGGAATTCATCAATGCTCTCGCTCTCTTTTTGTTCCTGTTTGTTAAATACATACCTTTCATAGGTGACATTTATTTTTGGGACAAAATGTTCCTCAAATTTTTTCTTTATCTTTTCTAAATCTTGTTGATCAGCGTCTTTCAGGTTAAACGTGTTGTATATGGCGGCTGCATCTGGTCCTATAATCGTCATAAACGTTGCGACTTGGACTGTTGCTCCTTTTTCTTTAGATTTGTTGCTGCCTCGTACCACTGGTACTGCTGTTGCCACTTTTTCCACTCTTCGCACATATTTATTTCATTGTTAATGTGTAGTGGTTTTGGCGGTCTTAACCCAACCACGCTATCATCATTTGCCATTTTACTTGTTATTTTACAACGGGTTTCGGCACCTGTAACGTTTGTATTACTTAATAAAACGTTTGAGATTGAATATGTATCTTATTAACACATAAAACGTATAGAATAACAAAACTTCAGTTATACACATAAACATGTCTGCTTGCTTATCTGGGTCACCAATGTCCCTAACGTTACAAAACTATATTTCTCCAGAACTAACTTACAGATTGCCAACTTCACAGCTTATAAATTTATGAGTCAAATAGTCATTTTAAAATAAACAATGTATTTTACAATAAAAGACATGAAACAAAATGTAAAGCACATTCTGAAATTTGTTATCAATCAGTAATTTCTACCCTAATTAAATTTTAAATACTAACTTAACAAATATAGATGTAGAATTCCACGTGAAGTTCAAATTTTCATAAATCAAAATGGAATTACAATTAGGTAAGGAGATATTAAAGAAAATGTATTTTTTTACCTATTACATTTTTTAAACTTTAATAACTACGGCCCTAAGTAATTTTTAAAACTAACTTAACAAATATGGACGTAGAACTCAAAATTCTAATAATCGAAATGATATTCCAATTTGTTTAGGACATAATAAAGAAAATGTATTTTTTCATGTATTACATATTTCATCCCTTTACAAATCCTGCCTAATTAATTTTTAAAAACTAAATCCACATGACGTTGAAATCGATGCGGAATTCCAATCAATTCGGGTGATATTGGCGCTGGAATGAAGTCAAGATATCAAATATCAAAAAGAACCTAATGAACTAATTTTTGAGAGTAGTAAGCCGTGATTAATAGAGTCAAAAGCTCTAAAAAAATCACTATATATGACATCGACTTGACCTTTTTTATCAATAACCTCACAGACATATTGGGAAAAACAAGCCAAATTAGTTACTGTTGAACGTCCATGCATTAAACCATGTTGGTTAAATGAGATTAAGGATTTTATATTTATAAGTAATGAATATTATTACTTTCATAATCATTTGCTGCCTAACTATCTATTTGCCCGATAAATTAACCGAATGTGTATGTTGCCTAGCAATGCCCATATACTTTTCACTAGTATTAGTGCTTGAAAAGTAACTCTTTATACACTGTAAAGAGTGGATAAATTATGTACTTTACACACGGTTGTATAAAACGATTTTTCACTGATCGAACATAGATATTCTTTAAGTTCCACTATGAATAATTTTCATATATTTTTACTGCAAATTAGTACAATTTAAGTCTTTTATTTCGCTATGAATTTTCTTAATATGGGCTTTTAAATTACAATTTAGTGTAAATGATTTATTACATGTCGGACACTTATATGTTCTACTCGTAATTTCTGTGTGAATTATTTTCATATGTCGGTATAGACTACTATTTTGTGTAAATCGTTTATTGCATATTGTACATTTCAAGTCCTGTCTTCCGTTATGAATTTTCATATGGGATTTTAAACTATAACTTGTTATAAATGATTTATTAAATGTCGGACATTTAAATGCTTTAATACCACTGTGAATTTTGTTATGAAGGAATAAACCACTATTTTGTGCATATTGTTTATTGCATATTTCGCACTTATAGGCTTTTATGCCACTGTGAATTGCCATATGTTGTTCTAAATGAGCACGTTGTTTAAATGATTTATTACATGTGTCACATTCAAATTCTCTAATTCCTGTGTGCACCTTCATATGTTTTGTCAACCTTGATCTCCACGTAAAACTTTTATTACACACGGCACAACAAAAACCCTTTGATTTAGTATTTTTTGATTTCTGAGTATCATTATTTATAGTAATTGGATTGTCACGTGCTTTGTCAATCTGGTTATCGTCATCAGTTATGAATTCTTCCTTCTTTACTGTTTGCACAACATTTTCATATAACTCATTGTCTTGTAAAATTTCTTCTTTAATAAAAATTTCTTCAAACTTTGGATAATTATTTATTGTTGCTGCATTCTCGATGTCTACATCACCGCTAACCGTGTATTGTTGAGAGGTCATTACTGCTTCTTGATTCATAAGTTCTTCTTTAATATAAAGTTCTTCATACTTCTAACAATTAGTTGTTGAATGTTCCATGATCTCCGTGCTGTTCTCCATGATTGCTTCTTGATCAATTAATTAACTAGTAGTGAAGATTCGTTTCGCAAATGGAACAGATGAACACATGAATTTTTTTCAACTTGATAATCGACTGAAACATAATTTCATAAATTAGCATAAAATCTTTCAGAACTTATAATGTTACCTTTAAGTTAAAGTTCTGTACAATATAAACTCACGTTTCGGAAACATAGATTTAAAACGTATCAAAAATTACACGACAATTTTACTTTCAATATTTTGTAAGGTTATAAAATATTAGTATAAAAAATTGTACCATAGATGGCAGTGATAGCGCTGTAGTTTAAAGCTTGATTTACACAATTTTTACATTAGCTGTACAAATTTAAAATGCAAAAGTAGGACACGATACAACAATAAATCATCAATATTTTAAAGAAGTTTATATTAAACATTAGGAAAACACAACATTCGAATACATTTTGTTGTACAGATGCCCACTACATGGCTCGACAATACCACGATACTCGTTGTTCATGTATGACACCAACGACCAAATACAACTATACTCTCTCCGTTTTAACTATAGAGTCGTGGAAATATAGGTGCAATTTGATTTGGGTTTTTGATTGGTTAATATCCCGGTATTATCCAATCAAACAACAAGAAGAAACTGCATCTATCTTCACACACTCTATAGTTAAAACGGATAGACAAAACTTCATTTGGTTTGCTTTGATTTCGGCTGGCCAGACAGAGAAACTAGAGGTAGAGATATGTCTTGTCTAGTCCTAGTATTACTTACTGGATGTCATCACTGAGGCCACGTAGAGTGTTCAATCAAGAATCAAATACATATTCCAAAATATGTTCTGACATCTAATACATTTTTATAATAATTCATATATCTTTTCATGGATTACTTGTTAGCACATTTTATAAACCTAGCATACTTACAAAACGACAATATAAAAACAGCATACTTATTGAATACGGAACATAGAGTATGTGTCTAGTTTCAAAGTTGCTCACTAGCAGCGCAAGTATTCCTAGTTAAAATTTCATAGTTAACATTTAAGGTTAACATTAAATAATTTATAAGGTTTAATATTAAAGAAAAATCAACGTGCCCGTCACAAAACCACTACAACTACAAAACAAAGACAAAATACACATGCTTTTACGTAGCCTCTAGTGAGCAACGTTCAAACTAAACACTAGTCTATAACGACCACAAATATACTAGACAAAACATGCCCTATACGTCACTATTGTTTGTTATGTTCTCAGCTGGACGGAAAGAGACAACTAGAGATAGAAATATATAAAGGCTACTCTAAAGTTTGTCGAGAGATGTCTCTACAGTCCATATAATGTATTTATGACATCTTGCTCCTTTGTTTGGAAGTTGTGGTCGTTCGGGCCTCGATTTTGTAACTTTAAATTCTGTCTGACCACAGGGATCAATTTGGTGCCATTTAAAATTCGAAATATATTTGGTGTCGGTCGGGATCGAACCCGGTTCCCCAAATTCGCGACCAGACACTCAGGATCGCGGCCACGAGACCCGATGAAAAATTTATCTACGGGAATTTCGGTAGGACTGTATTCATAACGATATCCTGGATTACGATCCATTAAATAATCATGGCATTCACTTGCTCAATTTAATATTAGACATTTATTTGAAAATCCAGATCCACATACAAAACAAAAATAAACTTAGAAAAAACTACAAATAGAATAAGAAGCAAGTATATAAAAACAACATTGTTTAAATATCAATAGAATAAAATAAATAATTATGTACAATTACTTTTACCTTTTCTTAATACTGATAACAATTTGTTTTATGCATTTTATAATTGGTTTTCATTAATAATTCAAATATAGTACAGTTCATTTTAATAAAACAAGCAGTGACATCTAGCGAATACTCCGTGAGGGGCCTTTACATGTCTCTATCCTTAGTTGTCTCTTTCTGTCCAGCCGAAAACAAAACAAATGCTATGAAGTTATATCTAGTGTATTTGTGATCGTTGGTCTATACACTGATTCTCTACGTGGCCTCTAGTGAGAAATACTCAAACTAGACAAGACTTATCTATCTCTAGTTTCTCTGTCTGGCCGAAATCAAAACATTCATTGAAGAGGGATAGGGAATGTTTTGTCTAATTATATTTGGTCGTTGTATGACACAATGAAGTCGATACTAAAACATAAGATATTTCTATATTTCTACCCGTTGAGGTGATATGAGCAAGTGAAAAAGAAGTTATATTGCTGGAGAAATTCTTGTACACGGTACGTGAATATATTTTTGATAGCGTTTGTTACAAGTGTTTTTATTGTTGTTGACAGTTGTATGAAACCATTCGTGACATACAGACATCACTTGACCTAATTCTGGAGCTGTTAAACTTGTGGAACAACTTGCATCCAACTCGCGTTTTATTGGTAACTTGACTTTAAGCTTGCAGCGCCAAATTTGAACTCACGAAGTTGAGATAAATTGACTTTTTATCAGGGACACGAACCGAAAAAAATTGGGGTTCGGTTACGGTTAACGGTTTTTACTTTAGTAAAAATTTGGTTTCGGTTATCGGTTACGGTTTTTTTGAAAATATTATATCGGTTTTCGTTTCGGTTAAAAAAACAAATAAGTTTCGTTTTCGTTACGGTTTCGGTTCTTTTCGGTTTAAATGAAAAATTAGTTTAATTTTTATTTTTTGCAACATGAAATACATTTAGTACCTATTTCGTAATGTAATAACATTTTAATTCCACGTTTCACTAACAACTAGTAGGTACTAATAGATATATTCGGCTTGTTCGGAATTCAAAATTCTGTAAGTAATTATTTTAAGTAAAAGTATAAAGTTACGTAGGTACTTTTATTTTAAGGTGTGATTTAAAAATAAAAATTGCGGTTCAAAAAGTAACTATGAGTTAAAGTTTTCACATTAAAGTTCTTAAGTTTATTTTTGTAACAAAAATTAAATATGTTTCGTAAACTATTAATATTTTAATTTTAAGTTTTAATATTAATGCTATTACAATAGTAATAAACTAAATGGGTGATTGATTGAAAAATGTCAACAAATAAGTAATTTTTTTATTATAATTGCAAAAAATAATTAAAAAATGGAGTAAAATGCCTTAATTTTTTTTAAGTAAGAAACTACTTTTTTTATGAATTCGAAGGCATGCACAGTATTTCTACGAAAAAGATGTGGGTTAATAAAAAATACCTATTTTTAAATTTACGGTTTTAGTACAGATATTATTTCGGTTCGGTTATGTTTTGTGTTACAGAACGCATTTATTTTTCGTATCGGTTTTCGGTTTCCATATTTGAAGAAATAAAATATAGGTTTCGGTTTTCGGTTACGGTTTCATAAAATGTCAAATATGGGTGCGGTTTTCGGTTACGGTTTCGTTACGGTTCGGGTCCCTGCTTTTAATAATTTCTTTTGTACTTAAATGTGAATGTGTAATAGTAAGTGGGCACAAGGTATTTGGCGCAAGTTTGCCTCGGGCGCCAATCTCAGATGATCACAGTCGAGTTATGTCCAGGGTTATAAATAAAACACAGGGCTCGATGAAGATGTGGTCTTTTATTCTCACAGACAATTTCCTACAGTCGCTTTGGCTCACAAAGAATGACTACACAGTTCCTGAATTATGGCCGGTGCAAGCTTAATGGTTTGACTAATGACGGCGTTCCCTCGATACGATGGTTCCTTTCGGTCTAATTTAGCCCTGCCTGGGTCTAACTCCAAACCGACGCCCGGCGTTCCGACGCGGATCAGCGTTACTGGCTTAATGGAAGAGTAAATTTCAATTTCCCACGAAACTCAAAAACAACGCCCGGCGTCGCGACGCGGATCAGCATCGATGACTTGGGACACGCTCACAAGTCGACGTCCGAAGAGTAGATTTCAATTTCCCACGAAACTCAAAAACAACGCCTGGCGCCGTGACGCGGATCAGCGTTGGCGACTCGTTACACGTGTCCAAATTGAATATCGAAATCGGTACTTCAGTACCCCGAACGGTTCCCGAGTTTTAGACGAAAAACCAGATGATGACGTCACTGGTACGATCTCCAGTAGGCAGAGAGGTTATTAACTCTACTGGGCGTCTTCCCCGATCTCGATGCTTGCCGGAGCCAACGGTCGTTGTTTTAGTCTATCCTCCGAGGTATGGTGATCTCTCCACTCTAACGAGTCGAGGTTCTCTCCGAGGATTAGTCCTAACTCAACGAATGTTCTGAACACCCAACTTTGGGTCGCGACAGAAATCTCGCGGCAAACGTGGCGGCGTCGCGGTCCCTGGTTTAGGAATCTCCACTGAGGGTTATCGATGGTCTCTCCACTCAACGAGTCGAGGTTCTCTCGGTGGGTGACACAGGGAACGTGACGCTTTACACCCAAATATTGGGTCGCGTAGTTTACCACCGGACTACTCTACCCAGAACTTCGGTTCTGTCTTACTTCACTATTTGTACTCACTTTTTCAGTTGCAACCAAATACCTTTGGAATGCCTTCTTAAATTTGTTCCAGTTGTAATAAATGTCTCCTTCAAGAGCTAGAGACTTGGGCGCCTTAAATACCTCCATTTTTAATCTTACTTTTTCCTTGTAATCACTTTACTTTTACGTGTTATAATTTTAGTTCTTTTGCCGCAGCGCCATGTAATATCTTTATTATATATTATTTTAATTAAATAATCACACAATAACTTTTATATTATATAAATTTATTTGCACATGTTCAACACACACGTTGTGTACCAAGATGTCTGACCGATGTGGTCTCTCAGCATCCAATTCTGCCAACCATAGAGGTAGGAATAAATATGGAGGGAGTATTTGCAATCGCTAGTGAAGCATCTTTCCCCTCTACAAGGTGTAGATATGGGCTTTACCTTAGACCCCTCTATTCCTGGTCTAAGGGCTTAACTTTAGTTGAAGTTATAAGGTTGTTGCTGTCAACCCTCGAATTGCTACATGTAAGTTTTCTTGCAATCATATTAAATTCTTCATTTAACATAGGTAATTATTTGCAAATTGTTTGAACAATGGTGTTTTGTTGTGTTGTGGGGTGCTCAAATACGCCAGGGGCAAAAAAGTACTGAAAATAGAAAAAGAAATGAAAACTAGAAGAAAAATTTCATTTTATCGGTATAAGAAAACTTTTTATGATAATAAACATTTATCATGATTTAAATTTTTAACAATTTATATTTTTCTAACTTGTCATTATCTTGTGTATTATGTAAAAATAAATAATTGAAAAATCTAATACATTGAATGTATTAAAACAATTTTAATTTCCTACAAATCTAGCCTCTTCCTAGCCTAGATCTATTGATTTAAATAAATAATGTAAAAGATAACCGCATCGATCACAGGTAGATGGAATTTTAATTATTTATAATAATTTTTCTATATTCTAATTTCTTCTAAGCACATATTTGCTTAAAAATATATATGTTTAACAATATTACTAGAAATAAAACTTTTTTTATTTCAAATATTTGATTTTATATTTGCCGCGCGAATCCCCACACCAATGTGTATTAGAAGGAGGAGCTACAGTACCTGCGTTCGCCCCCACAGGTCTTCACTCCCCTTGCCCATAGTTCAAGTTTAGTCTCTCTCCATATTTATTCCTACCTCCATGTATTTATTCCTACCTCCATGCTGCCAACCATGTAATACACAACAGAAGTAAAATTAAAATTTGCAGCATGTTGTTGCAGAATCCACTGACAAAAAATCGTTCTTGCTTGGTGATCAGCAGGCATTAATCCTTGAACACGTTGAAAATGGTATGGATGATAATCATTCTTGTGTAAACACTCGTGTGAGATATTTCTCCTACAACACGAGACACTCCTCTGCTACTAATTTCTGGATTAGCATGCACCAAGTCTAAATTGCCTGTGTCGCGTAGACGTTGTGTCTAGGGTGACCAGACGTCCCTGTTTTCCGGGACTCGTCCCTGTTTGGAGTTGTATGTCCCGGTGTCCCGATGAACATCTTCGGAACACGTAATTGTCCCGGTTTTCACACCCGACGTCAAATTTATTACTTTATACCAGAGCTGGGCAGTAACTAGTTACTTTAGTAACTTTGTTACTAACTAGTTACTTTTACTGTAACTTGTAACGTAACTTAGTTACTTTTTAAAATATGGTAACTGTAACTTAACTTACTGCGGAAAAGTAGTTGGTAACTTTACGGTTACTAGTTACTTGAGTAACTTAAGTTCCTTAAAGTAACTCAGAAATTAGAATGTAACTTAAGTTAGTCAAAGCTACCTGAAAGTAGCATCTATGCACGATTAAAATTTTTTTTGGGTGCAGAGATGCTACCTGAATGTAGCATCTATGCACGATTAAATTTTTTTTTAGTGGTTATGTTGTTGATTTATTGTGAAGTGGGACAAAACGCGGTTTTAGCAGCAGGTCTGTATGTCGAACGGTATCCTGGAAGACGCCAGCCTGATCGCAGGATGTTCATCACAGTGACACAACTAGGGTGACCAGATTTACAAATTGCAAAACCGGGACATTTTTCAGAGGATTCTAAAACCAGTAGCGGCTCGTGCACCAAAACTTTAGTAAGGCAAGGTATCCAGAAAAAAAAGCGCAGCAGGCGAAATTTTCTTTTCATTCAAGGTCAAAAGCTTTACATTTTTTCACGGGATGTGAAGCTGCATGTTTTTCCCCTTTCATGTACAAAAATAAATTGCCAGGTCACAGAACATTTTAGACTAGAGAATATATTTAACGGATTGTTGACCTTCAAAATTAGTTGTATTATTTTGTAGAATCTAATGGTGATATCACTATGGGGTGTATAAATGACCATTTTTGAGATATGGCCCAAAAATGGACTTTTCGTGCATAGATGTTACTTTCAGGTAGCAACTATGCACCCCTAAAATTTTTTAATCGTGCATAGATGCTAACTGAAAGTAGCATCTTTGCACGATTAAAAAATTATTTTACAGGTGAATAGATGATACCTGAAAGTAGCATCTATGCACGATTAAAAATTTTAGGGTGCATAGATGCTACCTGAAAGTAGCATCTATGCACGATTAAAAATTTTAGGGGTGCATAGATGCTACATGAAAGTAGCATCTATGCACGATTAAAAAATTTTAGGGGTGCATAGATGCTACATGAAAGTAGCATCTATGTACGATTAAACATTTTTTGGGGTGCATAGATGCTACCTGAAAGTAGCATCTATGCACGATTAAAAATTTTAGGGGTGCATAGATGCTATCTGAAAGTAGCATCTATGCACGATTAAAAATTTTAGGGTGCATAGATGCTACCTGAAAGTAGCATCTATGCACGACTAATTTTTTTTTGTGGTGCGTAGATGCTACCTGCAAGTAGCATCTATGCACGATTAAAAATTTTTAGAGATGCATAGTTGCTACCTGAAAGTAACATCTATGCACGAAAAGTTCATTTTTGGGCCATATCTCAAAAACGGTCATTTATACACCCCTAGCGATATCACCATCAGATTCTGCGAAATAATACAACTAATTTTGAATGTATTTTTGATAAACATATTTTTAATGAAATATGAATTAAAACAGCAGTAAAAAAAGTCGAATTTTCGTTTTTCGAATTTTAAAAAAATTCTTTCAGTTTCGTAATCTACACATGTCATACTACTCTCCCTTAAATTTATGACATTAAGTTCGTTTCCACCTGTATATATATATATATATACATACATGGTGTTTCCTTTAAAACAACCAGCATTTTTTTGGACGAACTGACAACTTAAGAAAAAAATATTTTATACCAAAAATGATCAAGAATAAGGGGATAATGTAACAATAGTAACAAACAGAATATTTATATATATATATATATATATATATATATATATATATATATATATATATATATATATATATAAATTATGAATCTTGAAAACGCTGCAGTTTCAATATTCGACACCATAAACAACGTCATTTCATTTTCTTAGTATATGAGATAAGAAATGCATAAATAGTAGTAAGACAGAATGTACACGGGCTTTTTGTATCAACTCTTCAAACTGTAATTAACTTGTCACAATAAAATTTGAAGTTAGAAATTAAAATTTAGTTTTTTTTATAAAACTTCGAAAACAAAAACAAAATTGGCGCAGTCGGTAGGATAGCCGACAAGAATCCAGTGAGAGAAAAATCCTCGTAAGTCTGTGAAACACTTGTCGAAAATTTTCAAATTTTCACAAAGAGCTATCCGAACATCATCTACGTTCCTCAAACGACCTAAACAGTGGTCGCACCAGGGTCTAACCACGACCCATCTTTACACAACGGGACAATCAGCTACCTCTCCGTGAAGGCACCCCTTCCATCAACACCACCAGCTCAACCGACCCGAAGAGTTACGTGACAGAGATACAACCCCCGCCCACTTGAAGCGCATCAAGACAACCATTACTATGCAAGCAGCAACCTACTTCATGATATTCCTGTTGTAAGTTAAATTTCATAGTAAATAATACATTTTTGCCGGTCTTAACAATCGGTCTGTGAATAAATATTGTTATACACAATTACATAAGGGTTTTGTGGAACGGCTAACGCTGTTAGGAAACAAAACGAGCCCCGACACAAGGCAAAACATACAATAACACATTGTAATCTTATAAATGTTTATATATGTCTTCTGACGAAGATATCGAAAGTCTAACTAAGAAATTTCAAGCAATTCCGATTGCAGTTAGACCAAGTAAATTAGGAAATAGTAGTAAAATTAAACAATCTGTCACTGAACAGGTAAATACACCTTTAACATACTCAATACAGGAACTTATTAAACCTAGATCAGTCATAAACATGGCAACCACATCAATTACAGAAATCAGAAACTATATTGACGGAGTTCCTGAGTATAACGGAGAAATCAAATCTCTCCCTAGATTCATAAAAGAAGTTGATAACTTTTATGAAGTAATGGAGACGCTAACTCTGACCCCTATTCAAAAAACATATTGTTTTTCAATGTTGCAAAAAAAATTTATTGGTAAAGCACAAGACATACTAGACACACAAGAATTTACATCATGGAACGATATAAAATCGTATTTGCAAACTAACTTTGAAGACAAAAGTACTTATAATACACTCTTATTAACAGCGATAAAAATTACACAAATAGATAACAATATAAATGACACACTAAACAAATTTAAAAATTTATATCAAAGAATGACTTCAAAAATACAATTATTACCATATGAAGCATCCGAAAGACAATGTTTAATAACCGAAACACAGAAAACAGTAGTTTCCCATTTTATTTCATTACTACCAATAAACTTTAGAGCCTCATTTATAAGCAAAAATCCACAAACACTAAATGCATGCGAACAACTCTTAATAAACGAGTTCAATTCCATACAACTACATAGGTCACCCATGCATAGAACACCACAACAAAATACACAAAGACAACCCAATCCTCCACCACAAAAATTCCCCGGACAAGAATTTCCCTCACGTCCATTCAATCCCCAACATGCACGCCCTGCAGGACGACAAGCATTCGCTAGACAAAATATAAAAAACGGCATAGAAACGCGACGACAATTTAAACCAACCCCCATGTCAGGTATAACAAAATCAACACTACCTATGTCCGCGCAAACTATAAAACGCAATTACGCTTTAGAAGCACAAGATAACGAAGACATTTACGACGACAACACTAATAACGAAGATGAACTTGACGGTCAAGACGAAACGTTTGAAAATCAATCTTTTTTAGAATACGACCCAGACCAGACAGAAGAAAGTACGTAATGTTATCAAACATAAAAACAATACCGATCATCACTTATCAAAATTTTAAAATTCTTATAGATTCAGGATCAGATATCAATTTAATAACAGAACAAACTGTAAAACAAAATAATATGAAAACTCTTGAAGAATTTTTAACTTTTAGAACCGCAACAAGTAAAGTAAAATGTAATAAGTATGTTGAAATTAAAATATTTAACAAAAAATATAAATTTTTTATTCTAAATTTTCACACGGAATGTAATTTATTATTCGGAACTGAAATACTTCGTGATACAAATACTGTTATAAATTTCTCAGAAGATATCATTCAAATGAGACAGATGAAATTTAATATCTGTAACTTAAGTAAAAAGAGTCAAGAATCTTACGTACAGATACGTGACGAACACTTACAAAAAAAAACAAAGAATAAACTATACAGCTTGCTAGAAAAATATGACTCACTTTTCCCAAAAGAAAACGAACCATTGACATCTACGAACAGAATACAACACAAAATTTATACTACTGACGATATCCCTGTGTACACTAAAAATTACCGATTACCACAAATTTACGAACAAGACATAGAAGAGCACGTACAAACCCTATTAAAAACCGGAGTTATACAAAAATCAAGAAGTCCCTACAATTCGCCTATCTGGATCGTGCCAAAGAAAGCGGACGCCTCCGGCAAAAAAAAAACTAGATTAGTAATCGATTTTCGTAAACTCAATCAGAAAACTAAGGAAGATAAATTCCCCATACCAAACATCGACACTCTCTTTGATAAAATAAATAATCCAAAATTTTTCACCACATTAGATTTACACTCGGGATTTCATCAAATACTTATAGATAAAAACGATAGAGAAAAAACAGCTTTCAGCACAGCTTCAGGACATTACGAATTCCTACGTATGCCCTTTGGCTTAATTAACGCCCCTGCTACGTTTCAAAGATGTATGAATGAAATATTGCAAGATTTAATTGGAAAAATATGTCTCGTGTACCTAGACGATATAATTATTTTCGGCAATACGGAACAAGAACACTTAAAAAATATTGAAACAGTTTTCGAATACCTAAAAAATGCAAATTTAAAAATACAACTAGACAAATCCGAGTTTTTTAAAACAGAAGTTGAGTATTTAGGCTTCGTAATTTCAAATGAAGGCCTTAAGCCAAACACAAAAAAAATTGAAGTCATACAAAATATTCAAATTCCAAAAACAGTTAAAGAAATAAAATCGCTTCTAGGCAAATTATCTTGGTACCGCAGATTTATTCCAGACTTTTCAAAATTAACTAAACCTTTTACAAATTGTCTACGCAAAGGCTCCGTACTAGATATCCATAATAACGCATATAAAGAATGTTTTATTAAAATAAAAGAATTAATTACAAACCCGCCAATACTTGCATTCCCCGATTTCAACAAAAATTTTATATTGACTACGGATGCATCCGATTACGCAATGGGTGCCGTACTGTCTCAAATTCAAAATTCAGAAGAAAGACCACTTGCCTACGCCTCAAAAACTTTTAACACACACGAACAAAATTATTCCACGGTCGAGAAAGAACTAAAAGCAATAATATGGGCTATTCAGAATTTTAAAACATACCTTTACGGACGAAAATTTGTAATACGCACAGACCATAGACCATTAATCTGGCTCTTTAACATGAAAAACGCAAACCAAAAACTTATGCGTTGGAAAATCGAGCTCAGCGAATATAACTTCGAAATTGAATATATAGCGGGAAAAACAAATAAAATTGCGGACTTCTTAAGCAGGATTAGAAACACATTCAAAATTAATTATAAAACAGGCGACGTAACGACAACCCCTATCTTTGCACATTGCATTTCAAAAGATTACAAATTCGGCAAAGGTCTAGCAAAACAAATCGATAACCAATTCAACAGTAAAACCTTTTGCACTGATAAATTACCCAACAAAATTATAATTCAAAACGAACACAATAAACAAATCTTTCACCTTTTTTCAAAAGAATCATTCAAGGATGAATGTAATAAAAAATTATTAAAACTTTCATTAATACAATTACGCGACTATCTAATAAAAAACGATATATATGAAATTAATATCCCCTATCTATCATGTGGACTAGACAAATTACCAAAAGAAGAATTAATCAAAATTTTAAACTCAATATTTGAAAACACTTGCATACAAATTAACATCTATTCATTACCCCAAAATTTTGTACTAAGTGACGAATTAGAATCAAGAATCGAGCTAGAAAAAATCATAGAACAAGACGATGATTCAATAAAAGGTATAATTAGTATACAAGATGATATCGAAACTATACATTCTGACCAAGAACATCCAGTTAATGGTTTAAAAATCCTAGAAAATAGAATAAACATAGCCGATAACCAAATTATATTCTCTTTCAATAAAACACACGACGTAGAAATTAAACGACTATTTGGAAATAAAAAACAACGACTAATAGTCACTATTGAAGAAAATGACGCAGAAAATCAACTACGCGAATTTATAAAAAATTATATTATACCTAAGGTTAGATATTATTGCATATGCAACGACAAAATTTTTAATATCCTAAACAAACTCATTCAAAAAGATTTCGAAGTAAATAGTATAAATATTATAAAAGTAAATAAAGAAGTTGAAGACGTAGAACAATTAGACGAACAAAACGAAATAGTATATTTGTACCACATAGGGAAAACAAACCACCGCGGAATTATGGAAACATATAATAAATTAAAAGAAAAATATTACTGGCCTAAAATGATTAATACCATCACTTCACTCATAAATAACTGCCAAATATGTAAAGAATGTAAATACGACAGAAAACCAATCAAACTCACGGACAACCTTACTGAAACACCTGAACGACCCTTCGAAATTATAAATATTGATTTACTAACTCTTGACGGACAATACTACTTAACAATATACGACCAATTCTCGAAATATGCACAAGCATACCCAGTTAAAACTAAAGAAAGCAAAATTATAGTAAAAACACTGGAAACATTCATTAAAATAAAAATCCCCCCAAAAAAGATAATATGCGATCAAGGCTGTGAATTTAACAATGTATCCTTACGAACATTTTGTCATAATAATCAGATTGAATTACATATAACATCAGCTCAAAATCCAAAATCAAATGCTATAGAAAGATTCCATTCCACACTAATTGAACATTTGCGAATTAAAACAAGAACATGTAAATTAAAACCTTTAGAAGAATTAGTAAATGATTGCATCTTCGCGTACAATAACTCGGTCCAGTCTATCACAAACATGACCCCGAATGAAATACTATACGGAAAAGATTATACTAACCTAAGGCCAAGAGATAACACACAAAACAAATTACAAAACTACACAGGAAAACGACAAAAAGAATTAGAACAAGTAAAAATTAATATTAACAAAGAAAAACAAAAACGTTTTAGAAATCCTGTAGAAAATAAAAAAATCGAGAAATTGAAGGATCTCACGGAAGCTTATATAAAACAAAATCCCCGTTTAATAACAAAATTCAAAAAACCTTTATACATTAAAACAAAGATAAGAAACTATAATGATAAATTTAAAACAATAAACGCTAAAGATAAAATTAGAGAGCGAAAAGTAAAAATTGATAAAATAAAAATTTAACTGTTTCAGAATCCCTCATGGATTCGCAGAAATAAAGAACATTACAAGTAATCCCGGTTTCCTGTTACATACCATCGGTAAGTGTTATCTAAAAGAAAATGAACAGTTACATTATTTTTATAACGACATAAGTCCCATATATGATGAATACACAAAATTAAAATTGCTCATTAATAACGAAATTAAACAATTAACGAACGAAACATTCCTCATTGAAAACGGCAAAATTATAAACTATATGTTTAAAGAACTTGAACTTAACATTATTAAACTATTCGGCAAAAGAAATAGGAGAGGATTAATTAACGGATTCGGATCCATAATAAAATCTATAACTGGAAATTTAGACGCCGCTGATGAAGAACGATATAACACAATATTAGAACAACTTAGTAACAACGAAAAAGTATTACAAACACAAGCAAATGAAATCATACATCAACAACAAACACTAACAGATAAATTCAACAAAAACCTACAAACTATAAATCTAAACGAGGACAAATTACGAGAATCAATTAATGAAATCATGGTAATAATAAAAAAAGAAAAAGGTTGGAAAACATTCATACACACAGAAGTGCAAACTAATAAAATATTAATTTACATCCAGCGACTTAAAAATACGGTAGATAACATTATAAAATCACTAGAGTTTTGTTCATTAAATCAATTAGATATCACAATTATAGATCCTAATAACCTTCAAAACATTACACAAAATCCGAATATCCTACAAATGCTTGAGACAGTATATGTCACATGTACACTACAAAACAACAAAATTCATATTCTTCTAGCCGTCCCAAACTACACAAAAGACTTACACAAAATACAACAGTTCACACCTACACCATATTATGACTCTTCATACAGACAAATATTAGAGGAAAACAATATGTTTATTACACATAATAATAAGTATGTATCTGTTGTTAAGTTTATAAATAATAAGTATTGTATTTCAAACTATAACCCTATAAATAATTGTATTAGTAATATATTAAACAAACAAGTATATGATGATTGCTTAAGCCAAGAAATTACAACAAAGAACTATATTTCTCAAATACCGTTCACAAATAAAGTAATTATTTTCTCACCGAACTTACAAAATCTAGAATTTAATTGCGGAAACAATTATAAATATAAACAATTACAAGGCATCTTCATTAACGACCAAGATACGTGTACTATTAAGAATTGGCAATTTCAGAAATATGAACCTTTATACCAAGAATACATTTTTGACAATATAAATAACATAGAAATAAACGAAGTACCCGAAATCACTAAATTAAGTGAAGTAAAATTAAATATCACACATTTAAATCAAATTGAGTCCATCGAAGGAATTAACAATCACCATATACCAATATTTTATGCTATTTTAGTTATCATAGTTATTATTATTACTCTAATGTTATGTAAAAGCAAAATATATACTCTTATTGTAAAATATAGACAAAAAAGAATTGTGAATCAAAATAATAAGGATTTAGAATTAAACTCTCTGAAATAACGTTGTTTCTTGATGGGGAGGAATTATGAATCTTGAAAACGCTGCAGTTTCAATATTCGACACCATAAACAACGTCATTTCATTTTCTTAGTATATGAGATAAGAAATGCATAAATAGTAGTAAGACAGAATGAACACGGGCTTTTTGTATCAACTCTTCAAACTGTAATTAACTTGTCACAATAAAATTTGAAGTTAGAAATTAAAATTTAGTTTTTTTTATAAAACTTCGAAAACAAAAACAAAATTTATATATATATATATGTAACCTAAAAATGGTTCGGTGTCTTTCACATGGGCTCTTCCGGCCGCTTCACGCGATGTTTCACGAACATCTTCGATATTGAACGAACATGTAATTCCATGCAAGGTTTATTAAAACTTAAATAGAATAATTGTTATTACATATTAGGGTAATATTATTTTAATTTTTAATAATACTTGGTTTTATGTTTCACAATTATTTTATTGGATTACATTAGCATCATCAGATCTTCTTTGTCGTTTAATTATAAATAAATAAATAAATAAATATATATATATATATATATATATATATATATATATATATATATATATATATATATATATATATATTAAAGAAATTAGGGTAATATGTTTTGTTTAATTGAAAGGGTAATGTTCAAACTTAACTGAATGATAGCTTAAATAGCTAACTTTTCTTAATTAAGTAAGATATTGGCGGCGAAATGAACTGCTCAAAATTATAGTTCTTATTTGCTGTGGCAATAAGGTTCACTATGAAAGATGTGTTTACCGGTAGGACAGTAGTTTAAATGAAGCGTGCCGCATACGACGGGATTACTGAAATACCCTACTTCTTACATCTAGTTCGTAAGCTATATGATCTAAGGTCGTAATAGACCTTTTCAATTTAAGACGAATAGATACAGCACTATCTAAATTCAGAGGGACGGGTCGGGTGGAAAGGGGTCCACTCTAATTGAGGTAAAAGGCGGAGCTAAGCAATGAACAACTCAGGTAGTGGGAGACGACAGACTACAGGGGGACAATACACGGACTGAATTTTATTTCACTGCAGCTCCAGCATATACATAGAGGAATGGAATAAGGTGATAACAAAACATGGTTTAGTTATCAGTTGACACCTTAAAATCAGATCTAAATGTTAAAATATTTTTTTAATTCTTTTTTATTTTGTAGATGTGAGTTGGTTACATGGCATTTGAGTGTTAAAATTTTAAATTTTTGCCTTAATTTTTATTAATTTCGTTATAGACTTCGTCAATTTTGAATTATATTTTAAAATATAAAAATGTTACAATTCAAAATACAACACAGTTAATCCGAAATAAAATAAAAACAGGTGAAATAAACCTTAAATGTAAATATATAAATTAAAATATGTTTAAATGAGGTATTCTACCATTGCAAACAAATAATAAACTTCAATAACTATAAGGTAGCATATGTACGTTAAATTAAAAGTTTTAGTAAGAAGAAAATGATGAAATATTACTTTGTTGTAATAAAACTGCTTAATTATTGTAAACATGACGTCATATTTCTTGGGGAGGCCCTGAGCCTTCTAATTGGTTATTTTCGTAAAATTTTGGATGAATTCGCGTGAACTAGACCTATTATTCATAGTTTTTTACCTTCCGTCACCTTTAGGTAAGTGCGTGTGCGTGTGTGTGTGTGTGTGTGTAACAAAATAACTCTAATACTACAATTCCAAAAATTATAATTCTTTCGTATTCCTCTTCGTTGCATCCATATGAAGACCTGATTGGATTTTGGTTATAATTGGTCAACCGGAAGTACCCTCATTTGCAGATTTTAACAGTTTTTCTTGAAAAAACGATGTTAAATATAATTTTTTCATATTTAATATTATTATAAATATTAAAGAACATTGTATTCTCTATACGATTTGACTGCATTTTATACTTAATATTAAATGGATATAGAGTTATAAAATTATATAGAAATTAAATTTCATAAATTAGCTAGCTATGCTAGAAACAGCTACTATATTAAGAAAATTTTGATTGAAAGATGTCAGTGTCAAGTGCAATGACATATTCGTAGTATATTTGTGTTACGATCTTTTTGCTCGAAATTTTCTGTGTGACATTTGTATAAAATACATACAACTGTCGAAAGGTAATGTACATACAAGAAATTTATAATCTTTTGCAAGGAACTTTATGTATGGATTTTATAGAAAATACATACGCATTTACAAAAATTCTACCGGTAGATACCGCATCTACCGACTGTGTTCGAAAACACGAGTGGTAAAAAGTTACCGTGTTCGAAAATTGTTCAATATCTACCAGATCCATCTACTGGATTCATGAAGAATCTAATCTCAAAAAAAGGTAGTGATGCAAAGCGAAGCGTGCGCGGTAAAAGTGGAAATGTGTTCAAAGTAGGACTCTGCTCATTTTGTTAACTACGTTAACTTTCTAACCTGTTTTAAATTTTCAAATTTTTTCGTAGGTTATGGATCTTCCTTGTTTACCACTTGCGTTCTTATAATATCGATTCCGGTAGCTATAAACTGATAAAAGCTGTTTACCAGTAACAGTTCACCGGTAGAATTTTCGTAAATACCTCATATAACTGACGGCCACATCAGATTTTATTCAATTTAATTTAAGAACTAGCAACACTAGTCATCCTAATGACATTGTCAAAATATTTCATGATATAGATTGAAATAATATGTATTTATCTTATTTATTTGAACATTTTTCTTTATTTATGTATTCATTAATAATTAATTTGACAAGGGAAAATACATTTAATAAAAATAAATGAAATATATGCTTAATGCAGACAATGCAGATACCCCTAAAATTAACTGTTTGAGAAGCACAAAGCAACTCAGGACTATGACGTCAGAAAAAAGCTGTGATTTTTAGACATTCGAATAACATAACCCTATAAACTGAAAAAATACGTGTAATTTTATAATTTAGTCTAAAGCTTAGAACTTCAAATGTGTTTGCATAACTACGTCCGTTTGGTATTGAAATGGCTCAGAAACACGTTATAAAATTTTCTTCTATTGTAAATATATACTAACCTGACTAAATTTTAAAAAAATACAAGTTCCACGTTCTCTATAATGATTGCAGTTTGCTGCGAAACACATCACCATGGTGAAACATATTTCAAATAAATCCTTAAAATATGCACTGTGCAAGTTACAAGACATAACAAGTACTAATAAAAATTACTTTCTTTCATCTGTGCCCTTTAAAAAGCCTAAATTTTAAAGAAAGACGAAAGGGAAATCTCTACCACTTTAATTTCACGGTCAATTTTAAATAATATAGCAACGGTTAGCAAGGCAGCGGCCATTTTCTTGTTTGGAAACCTGGCCTCTACGTCATCACTAAACGAATCTATTATTGTACCAGAATACGGATTTCATTCTAATATTTTTTTTATAGCAGATGTTATCGCCGTCTTCTATAATTTTTGTGTATTTTACTCCATGCATGCTTATACTTTTTGCAAATCCTTCAACTAATATTGATGCTCCTATACTTGCGGATGAGCCTTCAAATTTTTTAATACAAATATGATTAGGAGTGTCTTTATTTTTTTTTTCCAGAATTAGAGAATTAATAGAAAAATGTTATAAATAAAAAATATTCTTGCAAAATGTAGTACCAATTATGTATAAATACATTATTGTTGCTTAACCTACATATTTCGTTATAATCGAGAATTATTGCAATCCTTCGCTGAAAATTTTGTCATATGCGAGCATTCGCTATAAACGGGTTCGTTATAAAAAATCGCAAATAAGATTTATATTCACGGAAAATATTTTTGTTCAATATAGGCGAGCTTTTTTATATCTGGGGTACGTTATATCCGAGTTAATCTGTATTTGTGTTTTTATTATTCCTCACACACTTCACTGCTAATTTGATAAACGTTACAACATTATGTGATAAACAAACTGATCTTGGTAATTAAAAACTACGATAACAATACCTAGACACAAATGTATTTCATATTAGTTACTATTACTGATACTGAACATAAATATACAGAATATTGTATCGAATACAACCCTGAATTGGAGGCGGAGCTTAAATGAAATTCGAATATTTAACATTAGAGGCGCCACTGCTTGAACCAATTTTTACGTAGATAATGCTTTTTCTTTTCACCTTAAAATCGGATCTATTTATGCAAATATTTTTATAATTCTTTTTTTTATTTTATAGAGGGAGATTGATTGTATGACATTTCAGTGTTGAAATTTTAATATTTTATGTACAACATTCTTAAATGTGTTACAAAGTTGGCAAAGTTAGCAAAGTTCAGAACGCTATTAACATAAAATAGGGCAAATATTTAAAATTTCAATACTGAAATGTCATACAATCAATCTCTCACTATAAAATAAAAAAAGAATTATAAAAATATTTTAATAAATGCATCCGATTTTAAGGTGAAAATAAATCCCGATTTCGCCCTCCCCTTCCCCCAGTAGCCATTCCTCTTAACGGCTATCTCTTTCTAACGCTGCAAATAGTAAGAAATGGCGCGAACAACTGTTGGGCTGTCAAACGAAACGACAAAAATATTGCAGTCATTAAAATACTTGTATTCTCGGTAAAAATTTGTATCGTTAGACACAGGGCCGGATCCAGATAGTGCGGGGCCCGATTGGATATTTTTCGCGGGGCCCCTCAAAATGCATAATATATGCTTATACGCTTATATGTATAAATAAAATATATAAATAAATACGAATTCTTTTATTTTAACAAATATTAAATTATGATATTATTAAAAGAGTATAATAAAGTGGCAATTTTTTATTATTAATTTTAGACCATTAGTTTAAATAACAAATTTGGGTGGAAGATAAATGCCACTTTTTTGTGTGAAAAGATATTGAATTCTACTTCCGGTTTTGTCGGAACGGAAATTATATGTTTTTATATTTTTTAAAATTTGAAACGGTTTTCTTTTGTAATGTACCTATTGAGTTACGTTGTGATATTTATAATAAATTTTTAACTTATTTCAACCTAAAAGACACGTGAATTATTTCTTTGTGTTTGTAACACCCTTTTTTCCACCCGTCATGCCGGAGGTAAGGGAGGTAATGTAATCGTGACAGAAATTGGATGGTGAGTTTTCAGTAAATAAGCACGAATTAGGGTCCCCACAACACGTTTTTACTATTTTTACGATGATGTCTGTTTGTGTGTGACGATTTTTTCGTTAACTATAACTCATATCAAACTTCCAAATATATCCATTTTCCGTATTTAAGCTTCCTGCATTCATATAACGAGTTGGTTAGACTTTAGGTACAATTGAATAAATAGAAGTGATACTTTACTTGAAGCCCATAACAGTTTTTAACGAAAAACTATATTAAAATATAATCCAAAACTTTTCAATTTTAGTATTTAAGATTTTATATCATGGAAAACAACATATTTGATTTTGGCTAAAATTAATCAACCAGAAGTGATTTTCGTGAAAAATATATTATGATATATTCCAAAACTTTTAAAATTCAGTATTTAAGACTTTTATATGAAAAGAAACAACATATTAGATTTTGGCTAAAATTGAGAAACCGGAAGTGATACTTTATTTGAAGCTCCGAAAATATTTTCGCGAAAAATATATTGATACAATCCAGAACAAATTTTGTTTTAAGACTTTTATATTAATGAGAATGATATACTAGATTTTTTTCTAAGATTGATAAACCGGAAGTAGTACTTTACAGAATGCTATAAATACATTTTCTTGAAAAAATATATTAAAACATGCATGATCCAAAACTTATCGAATTTGGTATTTAGAACTCGTGAATAATTTGAAACATATTATATTTTGACTATACTTATATGTTAAATTGGAAGTGGTACTTAATTTGGAGCTCTTAACAGAATTTCGAGGAAAAACATAATAAAATATAATCCAAAATTTCGTATTACAGATTTTTCTATTTATTGGAACAACAAATTAGATTTTGTTTACAAACGATCAATCGGAAGTGATATTTTATTTAAAGCTTATTACTGTTTCAAACATGGAATTGATGAGAGGTTATGTGCTGGCCACATCAGATTTTTTAAAATTATATTCCTTTTAGCAGATTGAATATACTTTAAGCTTAGTAGATCGCTCAAGAGATGGCATTGCAAACGGTTTTAACTCGAATCACAGTTGAAAATCAAACATCAACCGTCAACTGTGTAGTGTTAGGTTTGTTGTGTACATTTTCTGTTAACCTTATTTGTTACCAGTACAAATTATTACTATATAAATAAATATTGTGTAGATGATATTTAGTGAAAGTGATTAAACATGCGTTCCATGATTGATTTGTGCTTTATGTGCTCCAATGAAAACAAATGCAACATTGTGAACAACAAAATTGTTGCCCAAGTAGAATATCTTTTGCCGGAAGTTGTAAGTAACTTTTTACATTTTACTTTTCTTTAAAGCTATTGACTAATGGCCGGTTGCATCAATATCATACATAATTTAAACATTAAACTTGGCTCTAATTGACAATATTACATCGAAATGTCAAAGAAATAGACCATTTCAGAAATTCAAAGCGCATGCGCCAAGTGTTAGACTGCGATAAAAAGTTAGTGTCGATTGCCGTATACCCGTCCTTGTTTATGTGGCAGTTCTGTCAATTTTCGTTTTTCAAATAATTATGACGGGTACTAAACTTCTGGTCCACAAAATATTGCCATTTGAAATGTTTTGTCTGGTTTAGAAAATAAAAAGTTAGGTTAGGTATAGTAATACATTTTTATAATTGATTGATGAATGGACTTCATTTTTTCACATAGTAAAATAAGTTTTTATTTGCAAAATAAGAATTGAAATCATATTTTATATTCAAATTCATATTAACAAGTTCTGTGTAGTTCTAAAATTTAAACGGAATACCAGGGTCGCGTATAAACTTGAAATGCCGCCATTTAACGGCACTAACTTTTTAGTTCAAAAAGTAAATGTAGTGGTCGCTCAAATTTCTGAAATGGTCTATTATGTTATACAGGCTAAAGAGAATAACTTTTCCAACATGGGGATATCGAGAATTTTAAAAGATACGAAGTTGGTTAAATTAGACAAAAGGTTGCCCCATTAGGAGACTATTTTAATGGTGTTTTGTTATTTGAGAAAAATACATATAGGCGAAAATGTAAATTTTGTAGTTTTTTATTTTTGTAAATATCATCCAAATGTGAAATAATACTGGATTTTATTTTGCTTAATTTTTTTTATCACCATTAGTTTTTGAGTTATGATGTCAATGTTTACATTTTTATATGGGCGCCATTTTGGAAAGTTGCACCATTAAAAAGAGAATTTTTTTTGCTTTCCAACCTTGTGTTGTCTATTTTCATTAGTTTCAAACACCGAAAATATAACAATTTATAAATTTATAGGTCAAAAACAATGGTTGTTGCAATGAAACAAATGAAATCATCAATCAGGAATTATAATTTGTTGAATTTTAAGTTTATAATATTAATATTCTTTAATATTTGTAAAATCTGTAGCATTGAAACATTTTTTAAAATTCCGTTATAAATGTCATTGCCTACTATGATGATAAAAATATTTAAGAACTAATTAAAGAAATTATCAATGAAAATAAACAAATTGTTATTTCTAATTCTGTATTTCAATTGTTTCATTGCAACAACCATTGTTATTAACCTATAAATGTAGAAATTGTTGTATTTTTGGTGTTTGAAACAAATTAAAATAGACAAATTATACATGTTGGAGAGCTAAAAAAACATATATTTTCAATGGTGCAACTTTCCAATATGGCGTCCATATACAAATTTAAACTATAACATCATAACTCGAAAACTAATAGTGATAAAAAAGTTAAGCATCGCCATTCGAAAGCACATAAAAAGTGACTTAAAGATGTGCAAATTAAAATTCAGTATTATTACACATTTGGAAGATATTTGCAAAAATAAAAAACCGCAAAATTTACATGTTCGCCAATATCTAATGACCTATGTATGTATTTTTTTTCAAATAACACAACACCATTAAAATGGCCCCCTTATGGAACAACTTTTGTCTAATTTAACCGACTTTGTATCTCTTATAGTTCTCGAGATCCCCATGCTGGAAAAGTTATCCTGGCCTGGACCCTCTGTATTGCTGTCAAAATTTTGATTCGCATTTTTTTTTTTTTGTTTAAACCTAGCTTAAAATTTATGCCTTGTTGATGCAGCTGCATACGAAGTCATAAAAATATTAACCTCAGATACCGCGTGTCCCAAGCAAACCCTGATATAGGCGTTTAACATGGGAAAACAGTTTTTTACCTCCCGTCATACGTAAGGGAGGTAATTTTATCGGTCCAAAAATTCGATAGTGAGAGTTTTCACTAAATAAGCACGAATTAGGGTCCACACAACACATTTTTAATATTTTTACGATGATGTCTGTCTGTGTGTGTATGTGTCTGTCTGTCTGTGTGTGTGTCTGTCTGTCTGTCTGTCTGTGTGTGTGTCTGTCTGTCTGTCTGTGTGTGTGTCTGTCTGTCTGTCTATTTGTCTGCCTGTCTGTCTGTCCTGTCTCTGTCTGCTGTGCGTCTGTCTGTGTGTTGTCTATCTGCGTGTCTGTCTTTCTGTCTGTCTGTGTATCTGTCTATCTGTCTGTCTGTCTGCCTGTGTCTGTTTGTCTATCTATCTGTCTGTCTGTGTCTATCTGTCTGTCTTTGTGTGTGTGTGTCTGTCTGTCTGTCTGTCTGTCTGTCTCTCTGTCTGTCTCTCTGTGTATCTGTCTGTTTGGTCTGTGTGTGTGTGTGTGTGTGTGTGTGTGTGTGTGTGTGTGTGTGTGTGTGTGTGTGTGTGTGTGTGTGTGTGTGTGTGTGTGTGTGTGTGTGTGTGTGTGTGTGTGTGTGTGTGTGTGTGTGTGTGTGTGTGTGTGTGTGTGTGTGTGTGTGTGTGTGTGTGTGTGTGTGTGTGTGTGTGTGTGTGTGTGTGTGTGTGTGTGTGTGTGTGTGTGTGTGTGTGTGTGTGTGTGTGTGTGTGTGTGTGTGTGTGTGTGTGTGTGTGTGTGTGTGTGTGTGTGTGTGTGTTCACAATTATATACTTGAGGGGACATTACTTTATCCTAACATATACAAATGGGGACGTGTGTATGAAAGTGGGGACTAAAACTGCGTCCCCGTTATTTTTCTTGTTTTTTGTAAATATCTCCAAAAATACTTGTCGTACGCCATCCATTCTCTGTGGAGACAATCGCAACATGATTTTCCAACCATATTTAAATTGGTAGATTAAAAAAGTCATATTCACAACTTTTATTTAAAAAATAAAATTGTGGGTACGGTCCCCACAATCAATGTTTACGAGATCAAATTGTGTAAACTGTAAAAGGTTAGAGCCCGGACTGTGTGAAAATAGTGTAATGTTCTTACCACCGTGTGGCGCTGTACATAAAAAGTCCCCGCAATTTATTTCAAGTTTTGAATGTTGGTATTTCTTACTATGTGTTGCACGTTGCATATATGTATGGCGTAATTCTCTCCAAATTTCAGGGTTTCATTTTATTGATAAATAATTATTTGGTTTGCTGTTGCAAGAGAAAGACGCACAAATTGTTTATAATAATAACCATCTTATATTAAATGAAACATCTATTGAAATAAATTAGCAAATGTGTAAATAATTAATGTCAAAACATATTGTTTTAAATAATGCAAACAATAATTATACAAATAGAGTAGAGTATTTTTCTGCGCTATTTAAACCATAAATAATGTTGCTTGGAAACAAATCGTTATATAAATATGATACTCGCCTACGCTCGTTTGGGAAAGACGCACAAATTGATTATAATAATAACCATCTTATATTAAATGAAACATCTATTTAAATAAATTAGCAAATGTGTAAATAATTAATGTCAAAATATATTGTTTTAAATAATGCAAACAATAATTATACAAATAGAGTAGGGTATATTTCTGCGCTGTTTAAACCATAAATAATGTTGCCTGAAAACAAATCGTTATATAAATATAATACTCGCCTACGCTCGTTTGGGGCTCCCCGTATGGTTTTAATATTGTTTTATAAGCAAAAATAAAATAAAATTGTATATTTCAGTTCCGGCATTTTGAAATTTTTTGAGGGTGTTAAAGTAATATGAAATATTTCCGCAATTTTGATTTTTTTTTCTGGGGTTTAAAATTTAAAATCCTGACATTTGGCAATTTTTTCGGGGGTTGTAAAGTACAAGCTCCGTGCATGCCAAATTTAACGTTTTTTTTTGCTTACCATTTTTAATGAGCTTAAACTTTCCGCCACTTTGAATTTTTCTGAGAGGGTTAAAATTTAAAATCGTACCATTTGGCAATTTTTATGAGGTACAAGCCACGTGCATTCCAAGTTTCACGTCCCTAGCTCATAATATATGAAACGTCTAAAATTTCCGCCATTTTGTTTTTTTTAAGGTATAATAACCGTTAGCATTATTTTTGTTTAAACTAAATCTTGTATTATTAATCAACAATAAAAATAAAATATTCTATTTTTTTAATGTTGTTTCTATTTTTCGGGTATAATGCACCCTACCTGTATTTAAAGCGGATAGAATGTTCCATGGCATGTTTTAACTAATCGAATAACAATAATAGGTGGAGTCCATGCATTCAGAGAAAAAACCGCCGCACAAGCCAAAATTCACCCAGGCGAGTCTAACTTGCGAAAGTAGGGATGGTACGATATTGCTACAAGTAGCAGCTGTTTGTTGCGTATAGGTTATAGATATAAATATGGACAAAGATATTCAATCAAACGTCTTTTGTGCGAGTAATAATTATATGCATACTTGTTTATGAATATTATATATCGTAAATGATAATAATATTAAAATGAATAACATTTAAATATTATTCAGTTAAATGTTTTAAGAGCGAGTATTAATAGTCAACATTTGTAGGTTGGGTAATACAACTGTATTTAAAGCGGATAGTATGTTCCATGGCATGTTTTAACTAATCGAATAACAATAATAGGTACTAATACTGAATTTCACATCTTTTTAGAATGTAAATTCAAAATTTTGAATAAACTAAACTTATAGTTACCTTACAATATCAAAAATAATATGCTTCGCGCCAATTCATCTGCCTACATTCCAAACATATTGTATTAACATTTTTTTTGTTTTCAAGTTTTTATGGGAACTATTTGCCCAATCTCATTAAAATTTGAGACATACATTCCCAAGATATGTAGAAATATGAAATAAGTTTTATATATTACAAAATTAGTTTTATAATATTGCTAAAATGAATAAAATGTAGGTAGAAATAACTCGTATTTGAACATAAATTTACTTAAGATATAAAAACTGATAGTAATATTTTTGTTTAAACTAAATCTTGTGTTATTATTTAACAATAAAAATAATAAAATATTCTATTTAATGTTGTTTCTATTTTTCGGGTATAATGCACTCTACCTGTATTTAAAGCGGATAGTATGTTCCATGGCATGTTTTAACTAATCGGAAAACAATAATAGGTACTAATACCGAATTTCACATCTTTTTAGAATGTAAATTCAAAATTTTGAATAAATTAAACTTATAGTTACCTCACAATATCAAAAATAGTATGCTTCGCGCCAATCCCTCTGCCTACATTCCAAACATATTGTATTAACATTTTTTTGTTTTCAACTTTTTATGGAAACTATTTGCCCAATCTCATTAAAATTTGAGACATACATTCTTAAGATATGTAGAAATATGTAATAAGTTTTATATATTACAAAATTAGTTTCATAATATTGCTAAAATGAATAAAATGTAGGTAGAAATAACTCGTATTTGAACATAAATTTACTTAAGATATAAAAACCGATAGCAATATTTTTGTTTAAAGTAAATCTTGTGTTATTATTTAACAATAAAAATAATAAAATATTCTATTTAATGTTGTTTCTATTTTTCGGGTATCTATAATGCACTCTACCTGTATTTAAAGCGGATAGTATGTTCCATGGCATGTTTTAACTAATCGGAAAACAATAATAGGTACTAATACCGAATTTCACATCTTTTTAGAATGTAAATTCAAAATTTTGAATAAATTAAACTTATAGTTACCTCACAATATCAAAAATAGTATGCTTCGCGCCAATCCCTCTGCCTACATTCCAAACGTATTGTATTAACATTTTTTTGTTTTCAACTTTTTATGGAAACTATTTGCCCAATCTCATTAAAATTTGAGACATACATTCTTAAGATATGTAGAAATATGTAATAAGTTTTATATATTACAAAATTAGTTTCATAATATTGCTAAAATGAATAAAATGTAGGTAGAAATAACTCGTATTTGAACATAAATTTACTTAAGATATAAAAACCGATAGCAATATTTTTGTTTAAAGTAAATCTTGTGTTATTATTTAACAATAAAAATAATAAAATATTCTATTTAATGTTGTTTCTATTTTTCGGGTATAATGCACTCTACCTGTATTTAAAGCGGATAGTATGTTCCATGGCATGTTTTAACTAATCGGAAAACAATAATAGGTACTAATACCGAATTTCACATCTTTTTAGAATGTAAATTCAAAATTTTGAATAAATTAAACTTATAGTTACCTCACAATATCAAAAATAGTATGCTTCGCGCCAATCCCTCTGCCTACATTCCAAACATATTGTATTAACATTTTTTTGTTTTCAACTTTTTATGGAAACTATTTGCCCAATCTCATTAAAATTTGAGACATACATTCTTAAGATATGTAGAAATATGTAATAAGTTTTATATATTACAAAATTAGTTTCATAATATTGCTAAAATGAATAAAATGTAGGTAGAAATAACTCGTATTTGAACATAAATTTACTTAAGATATAAAAACCGATAGCAATATTTTTGTTTAAACTAAATCTTGTGTTATTATTTAACAATAAAAATAATAAAATATTCTATTTAATGTTGTTTCTATTTTTCGGGTATAATGCACTCTACCTATATTTAAAGCGGATAGTATGTTCCATGGCATGTTTTAACTAATCGGAAAACAATAATAGGTACTAATACCGAATTTCACATCTTTTTAGAATGTAAATTCAAAATTTTGAATAAATTAAACTTATAGTTACCTTACAATATCAAAAATAATATGCTTCGCGCCAATCCCTCTGCCTACATTCCAAAAATATTGTATTAACAATTTTTTGTTTTCAAGTTTTTATGGGAACTATTTGCCCAATCTCATTAAAATTTGAGACATACATTCCCAAGATATGTAGAAATATATAATAAGATTTATATATTACAAAATTAGTTTCATAATATTGCTAAAATGAATAAAATGTAGGTAGAAATAACTCGTATTTGAACATAAATTTACTTAAGATATAAAAAACGATAGCAATATTTTTGTTTAAACTAAATCTTGTGTTATAATTTAACAATAAAAATAATAAAATATTCTATTTATTTAATGTTGTTTCTATTTTTCGGGTATAATGAACTCTACCTGTATTTAAAGCGGATAGTATGTTCCATGGCATGTTTTAACTAATCGGAAAACAATAATAGGTACTAATACCGAATTTCACATCTTTTTAGAATGTAAATTCAAAATTTTGAATAAATTAAACTTATAGTTACCTTACAATATCAAAAATAATATGCTTCGCGCCAATCCCTCTGGCTACATTCCAAACATATTGTATTAACATTTTTTTGTTTTCAAGTTTTTATGGGAACTATTTGCCCAATCTCATTAAAATTTGAGACATACATTCCCAAGATATGTAGAAATAAGTAATAAGTTTTATATATTACAAAATTAGTTTCATAATATTGCTAAAATAAATAAAATATAGGTTAGAAATAACTCGTATTTGAACATAAATTTACTTAAGATATAAAAATCGATAGCAATATTTTTGTTTAAACTAAATCTTGTGTTATTATTTAACAATAAAAATAATAAAATATTCTATTTATTTAATGTTTCTATTTTTCGGGTATAATGCACTCTACCTGTATTTAAAGCGGATAGTATGTTCCATGGCATGTTTTAACTAATCGGAAAACAATAATAGGTACTAATACCGAATTTCACATCTATTTAGAATGTAAATTCAAAATTTTGAATAAATTAAACTTATAGTTACCTTACAATATCAAAAATAATATGCTTCGCGCCAATCCCTCTGCCTACATTCCAAACATATTGTATTAACATTTTTTTGTTTTCAAGTTTTTATGGAAACTATTTACCCATTCTCATCAAAATTTGAGACATACATTCCCAAGATATGTAGAAATATGTAATAAGTTTTATATATTACAAAATTAGTTTCATAATATTGCTAAAATGAATAAAATGTAGGTAGAAATAACTCGTATTTGAACATAAATTTACTTAAGATATAAAAACCGATAGCAATATTTTTGTTTAAACTAAATCTTGTGTTATTATTTAACAATAAAAATAATAAAATATAATATTTATTTAATGTTTTTTCTATTTTTCGGGCAATGCACTCTACCTGTATTTAAAGCGGATAGTATGTTCCATGGCATGTTTTAACTAATCGGAAAACAATAATAGGTACTAATACCGAATTTCACATCTTTTTAGAATGTAAATTTAAAATTTTGAATAAATTAAACTTATAGTTACCTTACAATATCAAAAATAATATGCTTCGCGCCAATCCCTCTGCCTACATTCCAAACATATTGTATTAACATTTTTTTGTTTTCAAGTTTTATGGGAACTATTTGCCCAATCTCATTAAAATTTGAGACATACATTCCCAAGATATGTAGAAATATGTAATAAGTTTTATATATTACCAAATTAGTTTCATAATATTGCTAAAATAAATAAAATAAAGGTAGAAATAACTCGTATTTGAACATAAATTTACTTAAGATATAAAAACCGATAGAAATATATTTGTTTAAACTAAATATTGTTTTATTATTTAACAATAAAAATAATAAAATATTCTATTTATTTAATGTTGTTTCTATTTTTCGGGTATAATGCACTCTACCTGTATTTAAAGCGGATAGTATGTTTCATGGCATGTTTTAACTAATTGGAAAACAATAATAGGTACTAATACCGAATTTCACATCTATTTAGAATGTAAATTCAAAATTTTGAATAAATTAAACTTATAGTTACCTTACAATATCAAAAATAATATGCTTCGCGCCAATCCATCTGCCTACATTCCAAACATATTGTATTAACATTTTTTTGTTTTCAAGTTTTTATGGGAACTATTTGCCCAATCTCATTAAAATTTGAGACATACATTCCCAAGATATGTAGAAATAAGTAATAAGTTTTATATATTACAAAATTAGTTTCATAATATTGCTAAAATAAATAAAATATAGGTTAGAAATAACTCGTATTTGAACATAAATTTACTTAAGATATAAAAACCGATAGCAATATTTTTGTTTAAACTAAATCTTGTGTTATTATTTAACAATAAAAATAATAAAATATTCTATTTATTTAATGTTGTTTCTATTTTTCGGGTATAATGCACTCTACCTGTATTTAAAGCGGATAGTATGTTCCATGGCATGTTTTAACTAATCGGAAAACAATAATAGGTACTAATACCGAATTTCACATCTTTTTAGAATGTAAATTCAAAATTTTGAATAAATTAAACTTATAGTTACCTTACAATATCAAAAATAATATGCTTCGCGCCAATCCCTCTGCCTACATTCCAAACATATTGTATTAACATTTTTTTGTTTTCAAGTTTTTATGGAAACTATTTGCCCATTCTCATCAAAATTTGAGACATACATTCCCAAGATATGTAGAAATATGTAATAAGTTTTATATATTACAAAATTAGTTTCATAATATTGCTAAAATGAATAAAATGTAGGTAGAAATAACTCGTATTTGAACATAAATTTACTTAAGATATAAAAACCGATAGCAATATTTTTGTTTAAACTAAATCTTGTGTTATTATTTAACAATAAAAATAATAAAATATAATATTTATTTAATGTTTTTTCTATTTTTCGGGCAATGCACTCTACCTGTATTTAAAGCGGATAGTATGTTCCATGGCATGTTTTAACTAATCGGAAAACAATAATAGGTACTAATACCGAATTTCACATCTTTTTAGAATGTAAATTTAAAATTTTGAATAAATTAAACTTATAGTTACCTTACAATATCAAAAATAATATGCTTCGCGCCAATCCCTCTGCCTACATTCCAAACATATTGTATTAACATTTTTTTGTTTTCAAGTTTTATGGGAACTATTTGCCCAATCTCATTAAAATTTGAGACATACATTCCCAAGATATGTAGAAATATGTAATAAGTTTTATATATTACCAAATTAGTTTCATAATATTGCTAAAATAAATAAAATAAAGGTAGAAATAACTCGTATTTGAACATAAATTTACTTAAGATATAAAAACCGATAGAAATATTTTTGTTTAAACTAAATATTATTTTATTATTTAACAATAAAAATAATAAAATATTCTATTTATTTAATGTTGTTTCTATTTTTCGGGTTTAATGCACTCTACCTGTATTTAAAGCGGATAGTATGTTTCATGGCATGTTTTAACTAATTGGAAAACAATAATAGGTACTAATACCGAATTTCACATCTTTTTAGAATGTAAATTAAAATTTTTGAATAAATTAAACTTATAGTTAGCTTACAATATCAAAAATAATATGCTTCCCGCCAATCCATCTGCCTACGTTCCAAACATATTGTATTAACATTTTTTTGTTTTCAAGTTTTTATGAGAACTATTTGCCCAATCTCATTAAAATTTGAGACATACATTCCCAAGATATGTAGAAATATGTAATAAGTTTTATATATTACAAAATTAGTTTCATAATATTGCTAAAATAAATAAAATGTAGGTAGAAATAACTCGTATTTGAACATAAATTTACTTAAGATATAAAAACCGATAGCAATATTTTTGTTTAAACTAAATCTTGTGTTATTATTTAACAATAAAAATAATAAAATATTCTATTTATTTAATGTTGTTTCTATTTTTCGGGTATAATGCACTCTACCTGTATTTAAAGCGGATAGTATGTTCCATGGCATGTTTTAACTAATCGGAAAACAATAATAGGTACTAATACCGAATTTCACATCTTTTTAGAATGTAAATTCAAAATTTAGAATAAATTAAACTTATAGTTACCTTACAATATCAAAAATAATATGCTTCGCGCCAATCCCTCTGCCTACATTCCAAACATATTGTATTAACATTTTTTTGTTTTCAAGTTTTTATGGAAACTATTTGCCCAATCCCGTTAAAATTTGAGACATACATTCCCAAGATATGTAGAAATATGTAAAAAGTTTTATATATTACAAAATTAGTTTCATAATATTGCTAAAATGTTGGTAGAAATAACTCGTATTTGACCATAAATTTACTTAAGATATAAAAACCGATAGCAATATTTTTGTTTAAACTAAATCTTGTGTTATTATTTAACAATAAAAATAATAAAATATTCTATTTATTTAATGTTGTTTCTATTTTTCGGGTATAATGCACTCTACCTGTATTTAAAGCGGATAGTATGTTCCATGGCATGTTTTAACTAATCGGAAAACAATAATAGGTACTAATACCGAATTTCACATCTTTTTAGAATGTAAATTCAAAATTTTGAATAAATTAAACTTATAGTTACCTTACAATATCAAAAATAATATGCTTCGCGCCAATCCATCTGCCTACATTCCAAACATATTGTATTAACATTTTTTTGTTTTCAAGTTTTATGGGAACTATTTGCCCAATCTCATTAAAATTTGAGACATACATTCCCAAGATATGTAGAAATATGTAATAAATTTTATATATTACAAAATTAGTGTCTTAATATTGCTAAAATAAATAAAATGTAGGTAGAAATAACTCGTATTTGAACATAAATTTACTTAAGATATAAAAACCGATAGCAATATTTTTGTTTAAACTAAATCTTGTATTATTATTTAACAATAAAAATAATAAATTATTCTATTTATTTAATGTTGTTTCTATTTTTCGGGTATAATGCACTCTACCTGTATTTAAAGCGGATAGTATGTTCCATGGCATGTTTTAACTAATCGGAAAACAATAATAGGTACTAATACCGAATTTCACATCTATTTAGAATGTAAATTCAAAATTTTGAATAAATTAAACTTATAGTTACCTTAGAATATCAAAAATAATATGCTTCCCTCCAATCCATCTGCCTACATTCCAAACATATTGTTTTAACGTTTTTTTTGTTTTCAAGTTTTTATGAGAACTATTTGCCCAATCTCATTAAAATTTGAGACATACATTCCCAAGATATGTAGAAATATGTAATAAGTTTTATATATTACAAAATTAGTTTCATAATATTGCTAAAATAAATAAAATGTAGGTAGAAATAACTCGTATTTGAACATAAATTTACTTAAGATATAAAAACCGATAGCAATATTTTTGTTTAAACTAAATCTTGTGTTATTATTTAGCAAGAAAAATAATAAAATTCTACCTGTATTTAAAGCGGATAGTATGTTCCATGGCATGTTTTAACTAATCGGAAAACAATAATAGGTACTAATACCGAATTTCACATCTTTTTAGAATGTAAATTCAAAATTTTGAATAAATTAATCTTATAGTTACCTTACAATATCAAAAATAATATGCTTCCCGCCAATCCATCTGCCTACGTTCCAAACATATTGTATTAACATTTTTTTGTTTCAAGTTTTTATGAGAACTATTTGCCCAATCTCATTAAAATTTGAGACATACATTCCCAAGATATGTAGAAATATGTAATAAGTTTTATATATTACAAAATTAGTTTCATAATATTGCTAAAATGAATAAAATGTAGGTAGAAATAACTCGTATTTGAACATAAATTTACTTAAGATATAAAAACCGATAGCAATATTTTTGTTTAAACTAAATCTTGTGTTATTATTTAACAATAAAAATAATAAAATATTCTATTTATTTAATGTTGTTTCTATTTTTCGGGCAATGCACTCTACTTGTATTTAAAGCGGGAAGTATGTTCCATGGCATGTTTTAACTAATCGGAAAACAATAATAGGTACTAATACCGAATTTCACATCTTTTCAGAATGTAAATTCAAAATTTTGAATAAATTAAACTTATAGTTTCCTTACAATATCAAAAATAATATGCTTCCCGCCAATCCATCTGCCTACGTTCCAAACATATTGTATTAACATTTTTTTGTTTCAAGTTTTTATGAGAACTATTTGCCCAATCTCATTAAAATTTGAGACATACATTCCCAAGATATGTAGAAATATGTTATAAGTTTTATATATTACAAAATTAGTTTCATAATATTGCTAAAATGAATAAAATGTAGGTAGAAATAACTCGTATTTGAACATAAATTTACTTAAGATATAAAAACCGATAGCAATATTTTTGTTTAAACTAAATCTTGTGTTATTATTTAACAATAAAAATAATAAAATATAATATTTATTTAATGTTATTTCTATTTTTCGGGCAATGCACTCTACCTGTATTTAAAGCGGGAAGTATGTTCCATGGCATGTTTTAACTAATCGGAAAACAATAATAGGTACTAATACCGGATTTCTCATCTTTTTAGAATGTAAATTCGAAATTTTGAATAAATTAAACTTATAGTTACCTTACAATATCAAAAATAATATGCTTCGCGCCAATCCATCTGCCTACATTCCAAACATATTGTATTAACATTATTTTGTTTTCAAGTTTTTATGGGAACTATTTGCCCAATCTCATTAAAATTTGAGACATACATTCCCAAGATATGTAGAAATATATAAAAAGTTTTATATATTACAAAATTAGTTTCATAATATTGCTAAAATGAATAAAATGTAGGTAGAAATAACTCGTATTTGAACATAAATTTACTTAAGATATAAAAACCGATAGCAATATTTTTGTTTAAACTAAATCTTGTGTTATTATTTAACAATAAAAATAATAAAATATTCTATTTAATGTTGTTTCTATTTTTCGGGTATAATGCACTCTACCTGTATTTAAAGCGGATAGTATGTTCCATGGCATGTTTTAACTAATCGGAAAACAATAATAGGTACTAATACCGAATTTCACATCTTTTTAGAATGTAAATTCAAAATTTTGAATAAATTAAACTTATAGTTACCTTACAATATCAAAAATAATATGCTTCGCGCCAATCCATCTGCCTACATTCCAAACATATTGTATTAACATTTTTTTGTTTTCAAGTTTTTATGAAAACTATTTGCCCAATCTCATTAAAATTTGAGACATACATTCCCAAGATATGTAGAAATATATAATAAGTTTTATATATTACAAAATTAGTTTCATAATATTGCTAAAATGAATAAAATGTAGGTAAAAATAACTCGTATTTAAACATAAATTTACTTAAGATATAAAAAACGATAGCAATATTTTTGTTTAAACTAAATCTTGTGTTATTATTTAACAATAAAAATAATAAAATATTCTATTTATTTAATGTTGTTTCTATTTTTCGGGTATAATGCACTCTACCTGTATTTAAAGCGGATAGTATGTTCCATGGCATGTTTTAACTAATCGGAAAACAATAATAGGTACTAATACCGAATTTCACATCTTTTTAGAATGTAAATTCAAAATTTTGAATAAATTAAACTTATAGTTACCTTACAATATCAAAAATAATATGCTTCGCGCCAATCCCTCTGCCTACATTCCAAAAATATTGTATTAACAATTTTTTGTTTTCAAGTTTTTATGGGAACTATTTGCCCAATCTCATTAAAATTTGAGACATACATTCCCAAGATATGTAGAAATATATAATAAGATTTATATATTACAAAATTAGTTTCATAATATTGCTAAAATGAATAAAATGTAGGTAGAAATAACTCGTATTTGAACATAAATTTACTTAAGATATAAAAAACGATAGCAATATTTTTGTTTAAACTAAATCTTGTGTTATAATTTAACAATAAAAATAATAAAATATTCTATTTATTTAATGTTGTTTCTATTTTTCGGGTATAATGAACTCTACCTGTATTTAAAGCGGATAGTATGTTCCATGGCATGTTTTAACTAATCGGAAAACAATAATAGGTACTAATACCGAATTTCACATCTTTTTAGAATGTAAATTCAAAATTTTGAATAAATTAAACTTATAGTTACCTTACAATATCAAAAATAATATGCTTCGCGCCAATCCCTCTGGCTACATTCCAAACATATTGTATTAACATTTTTTTGTTTTCAAGTTTTTATGGGAACTATTTGCCCAATCTCATTAAAATTTGAGACATACATTCCCAAGATATGTAGAAATAAGTAATAAGTTTTATATATTACAAAATTAGTTTCATAATATTGCTAAAATAAATAAAATATAGGTTAGAAATAACTCGTATTTGAACATAAATTTACTTAAGATATAAAAATCGATAGCAATATTTTTGTTTAAACTAAATCTTGTGTTATTATTTAACAATAAAAATAATAAAATATTCTATTTATTTAATGTTGTTTCTATTTTTCGGGTATAATGCACTCTACCTGTATTTAAAGCGGATAGTATGTTCCATGGCATGTTTTAACTAATCGGAAAACAATAATAGGTACTAATACCGAATTTCACATCTATTTAGAATGTAAATTCAAAATTTTGAATAAATTAAACTTATAGTTACCTTACAATATCAAAAATAATATGCTTCGCGCCAATCCCTCTGCCTACATTCCAAACATATTGTATTAACATTTTTTTGTTTTCAAGTTTTTATGGAAACTATTTACCCATTCTCATCAAAATTTGAGACATACATTCCCAAGATATGTAGAAATATGTAATAAGTTTTATATATTACAAAATTAGTTTCATAATATTGCTAAAATGAATAAAATGTAGGTAGAAATAACTCGTATTTGAACATAAATTTACTTAAGATATAAAAACGATAGCAATATTTTTGTTTAAACTAAATCTTGTGTTATTATTTAACAATAAAAATAATAAAATATAATATTTATTTAATGTTTTTTCTATTTTTCGGGCAATGCACTCTACCTGTATTTAAAGCGGATAGTATGTTCCATGGCATGTTTTAACTAATCGGAAAACAATAATAGGTACTAATACCGAATTTCACATCTTTTTAGAATGTAAATTTAAAATTTTGAATAAATTAAACTTATAGTTAACTTACAATATCAAAAATAATATGCTTCGCGCCAATCCCTCTGCCTACATTCCAAACATATTGTATTAACATTTTTTTGTTTTCAAGTTTTATGGGAACTATTTGCCCAATCTCATTAAAATTTGAGACATACATTCCCAAGATATGTAGAAATATGTAATAAGTTTTATATATTACCAAATTAGTTTCATAATATTGCTAAAATAAATAAAATAAAGGTAGAAATAACTCGTATTTGAACATAAATTTACTTAAGATATAAAAACCGATAGAAATATATTTGTTTAAACTAAATATTGTTTTATTATTTAACAATAAAAATAATAAAATATTCTATTTATTTAATGTTGTTTCTATTTTTCGGGTATAATGCACTCTACCTGTATTTAAAGCGGATAGTATGTTTCATGGCATGTTTTAACTAATTGGAAAACAATAATAGGTACTAATACCGAATTTCACATCTATTTAGAATGTAAATTCAAAATTTTGAATAAATTAAACTTATAGTTACCTTACAATATCAAAAATAATATGCTTCGCGCCAATCCATCTGCCTACATTCCAAACATATTGTATTAACATTTTTTTGTTTTCAAGTTTTTATGGGAACTATTTGCCCAATCTCATTAAAATTTGAGACATACATTCCCAAGATATGTAGAAATATATAATAAGTTTTATATATTACAAAATTAGTTTCATAATATTGCTAAAATGAATAAAATGTAGGTAGAAATAACTCGTATTTGAACATAAATTTACTTAAGATATAAAAAACGATAGCAATATTTTTGTTTAAACTAAATCTTGTGTTATTATTTAACAATAAAAATAATAAAATATTCTATTTATTTAATGTTGTTTCTATTTTTCGGGTATAATGCACTCTACCTGTATTTAAAGCGGATAGTATGTTCCATGGCATGTTTTAACTAATCGGAAAACAATAATAGGTACTAATACCGAATTTCACATCTTTTTAGAATGTAAATTCAAAATTTTGAATAAATTAAACTTATAGTTACCTTACAATATCAAAAATAATATGCTTCGCGCCAATCCCTCTGCCTACGTTCCAAACATATTGTATTAACAATTTTTTGTTTTCAAGTTTTTATGGGAACTATTTGCCCAATCTCATTAAAATTTGAGACATACATTCCCAAGATATGTAGAAATATATAATAAGATTTATATATTACAAAATTAGTTTCATAATATTGCTAAAATGAATAAAATGTAGGTAGAAATAACTCGTATTTGAACATAAATTTACTTAAGATATAAAAAACGATAGCAATATTTTTGTTTAAACTAAATCTTGTGTTATAATTTAACAATAAAAATAATAAAATATTCTATTTATTTAATGTTGTTTCTATTTTTCGGGTATAATGAACTCTACCTGTATTTAAAGCGGATAGTATGTTCCATGGCATGTTTTAACTAATCGGAAAACAATAATAGGTACTAATACCGAATTTCACATCTTTTTAGAATATAAATTCAAAATTTTGAATAAATTAAACTTATAGTTACCTTACAATATCAAAAATAATATGCTTCGCGCCAATCCCTCTGGCTACATTCCAAACATATTGTATTAACATTTTTTTGTTTTCAAGTTTTTATGGGAACTATTTGCCCAATCTCATTAAAATTTGAGACATACATTCCCAAGATATGTAGAAATAAGTAATAAGTTTTATATATTACAAAATTAGTTTCATAATATTGCTAAAATAAATAAAATATAGGTTAGAAATAACTCGTATTTGAACATAAATTTACTTAAGATATAAAAATCGATAGCAATATTTTTGTTTAAACTAAATCTTGTGTTATTATTTAACAATAAAAATAATAAAATATTCTATTTATTTAATGTTGTTTCTATTTTTCGGGTATAATGCACTCTACCTGTATTTAAAGCGGATAGTATGTTCCATGGCATGTTTTAACTAATCGGAAAACAATAATAGGTACTAATACCGAATTTCACATCTATTTAGAATGTAAATTCAAAATTTTGAATAAATTAAACTTATAGTTACCTTACAATATCAAAAATAATATGCTTCGCGCCAATCCCTCTGCCTACATTCCAAACATATTGTATTAACATTTTTTTGTTTTCAAGTTTTATGGGAACTATTTGCCCAATCTCATTAAAATTTGAGAAATACATTCCCAGGATATGTAGAAATATGTAATAAGTTTTATATATTACAAAATTAGTTTCATAATATTGCTAAAATAAATAAAATAAAGGTAGAAATAACTCGTATTTGAACATAAATTTACTTAAGATATAAAAACCGATAGAAATATATTTGTTTAAACTAAATATTGTTTTATTATTTAACAATAAAAATAATAAAATATTCTATTTATTTAATGTTGTTTCTATTTTTCGGGTATAATGCACTCTACCTGTATTTAAAGCGGATAGTATGTTTCATGGCATGTTTTAACTAATTGGAAAACAATAATAGGTACTAATACCGAATTTCACATCTATTTAGAATGTAAATTCAAAATTTTGAATAAATTAAACTTATAGTTACCTTACAATATCAAAAATAATATGCTTCGCGCCAATCCATCTGCCTACAATCCAAACATATTGTATTAACATTTTTTTGTTTTCAAGTTTTTATGGGAACTATTTGCCCAATCTCATTAAAATTTGAGACATACATTCCCAAGATATGTAGAAATAAGTAATAAGTTTTATATATTACAAAATTAGTTTCATAATATTGCTAAAATAAATAAAATATAGGTTAGAAATAACTCGTATTTGAACATAAATTTACTTAAGATATAAAAACCGATAGCAATATTTTTGTTTAAACTAAATCTTGTGTTATTATTTAACAATAAAGATAATAAAATATTCTATTTATTTAATGTTGTTTCTATTTTTCGGGTATAATGCACTCTACCTGTATTTAAAGCGGATAGTATGTTCCATGGCATGTTTTAACTAATCGGAAAACAATAATAGGTACTAATACCGAATTTCACATCTTTTTAGAATGTAAATTCAAAATTTAGAATAAATTAAACTTATAGTTACCTTACAATATCAAAAATAATATGCTTCGCGCCAATCCCTCTGCCTACATTCCAAACATATTGTATTAACATTTTTTTGTTTTCAAGTTTTTATGGAAACTATTTGCCCATTCTCATCAAAATTTGAGACATACATTCCCAAGATATGTAGAAATATGTAATAAGTTTTATATATTACAAAATTAGTTTCATAATATTGCTAAAATGAATAAAATGTAGGTAGAAATAACTCGTATTTGAACATAAATTTACTTAAGATATAAAAACCGATAGCAATATTTTTGTTTAAACTAAATCTTGTGTTATTATTTAACAATAAAAATAATAAAATATAATATTTATTTAATGTTTTTTCTATTTTTCGGGCAATGCACTCTACCTGTATTTAAAGCGGATAGTATGTTCCATGGCATGTTTTAACTAATCGGAAAACAATAATAGGTACTAATACCGAATTTCACATCTTTTTAGAATGTAAATTTAAAATTTTGAATAAATTAAACTTATAGTTACCTTACAATATCAAAAATAATATGCTTCGCGCCAATCCCTCTGCCTACATTCCAAACATATTGTATTAACATTTTTTTGTTTTCAAGTTTTATAGGAACTATTTGCCCAATCTCATTAAAATTTGAGACATACATTCCCAAGATATGTAGAAATATGTAATAAGTTTTATATATTACCAAATTAGTTTCATAATATTGCTAAAATAAATAAAATAAAGGTAGAAATAACTCGTATTTGAACATAAATTTACTTAAGATATAAAAACCGATAGAAATATTTTTGTTTAAACTAAATATTATTTTATTATTTAACAATAAAAATAATAAAATATTCTATTTATTTAATGTTGTTTCTATTTTTCGGGTATAATGCACTCTACCTGTATTTAAAGCGGATAGTATGTTTCATGGCATGTTTTAACTAATTGGAAAACAATAATAGGTACTAATACCGAATTTCACATCTTTTTAGAATGTAAATTAAATTTTTTGAATAAATTAAACTTATAGTTAGCTTACAATATCAAAAATAATATGCTTCCCGCCAATCCATCTGCCTACGTTCCAAACATATTGTATTAACATTTTTTTGTTTTCAAGTTTTTATGAGAACTATTTGCCCAATCTCATTAAAATTTGAGACATACATTCCCAAGATATGTAGAAATATGTAATAAGTTTTATATATTACAAAATTAGTTTCATAATATTGCTAAAATAAATAAAATGTAGGTAGAAATAACTCGTATTTGAACATAAATTTACTTAAGATATAAAAACCGATAGCAATATTTTTGTTTAAACTAAATCTTGTGTTATTATTTAACAATAAAAATAATAAAATATTCTATTTATTTAATGTTGTTTCTATTTTTCGGGTATAATGCACTCTACCTGTATTTAAAGCGGATAGTATGTTCCATGGCATGTTTTAATTAATCGGAAAACAATAATAGGTACTAATACCGAATTTCACATCTTTTTAGAATGTAAATTCAAAATTTTGAGTATATTAAACTTATAGTTACCTCACAATATCAAAAATAGTATGCTTCGCGCCAATCCCTCTGCCTACATTCCAAACATATTGTATTAACATTTTTTTGTTTTCAAGTTTTTATGGAAACTATTTGCCCAATCCCGTTAAAATTTGAGACATACATTCCCAAGATATGTAGAAATATGTAATAAGTTTTATATATTACAAAATTAGTTTCATAATATTGCTAAAATGTTGGTAGAAATAACTCGTATTTGACCATAAATTTACTTAAGATATAAAAACCGATAGCAATATTTTTGTTTAAACTAAATCTTGTGTTATTATTTAACAATAAAAATAATAAAATATTCTATTTATTTAATGTTGTTTCTATTTTTCGGGTATAATGCACTCTACCTGTATTTAAAGCGGATAGTATGTTCCATGGCATGTTTTAACTAATCGGAAAACAATAATAGGTACTAATACCGAATTTCACATCTTTTTAGAATGTAAATTCAAAATTTTGAATAAATTAAACTTATAGTTACCTTACAATATCAAAAATAATATGCTTCGCGCCAATCCATCTGCCTACATTCCAAACATATTGTATTAACATTTTTTTGTTTTCAAGTTTTATGGGAACTATTTGCCCAATCTCATTAAAATTTGAGACATACATTCCCAAGATATGTAGAAATATGTAATAAATTTTATATATTACAAAATTAGTGTCTTAATATTGCTAAAATAAATAAAATGTAGGTAGAAATAACTCGTATTTGAACATAAATTTACTTAAGATATAAAAACCGATAGCAATATTTTTGTTTAAACTAAATCTTGTATTATTATTTAACAATAAAAATAATAAATTATTCTATTTATTTAATGTTGTTTCTATTTTTCGGGTATAATGCACTCTACCTGTATTTAAAGCGGATAGTATGTTCCATGGCATGTTTTAACTAATCGGAAAACAATAATAGGTACTAATACCGAATTTCACATCTATTTAGAATGTAAATTCAAAATTTTGAATAAATTAAACTTATAGTTACCTTAGAATATCAAAAATAATATGCTTCCCTCCAATCCATCTGCCTACATTCCAAACATATTGTTTTAACGTTTTTTTTGTTTTCAAGTTTTTATGAGAACTATTTGCCCAATCTCATTAAAATTTGAGACATACATTCCCAAGATATGTAGAAATATGTAATAACTTTTATATATTACAAAATTGGTTTCATAATATTGCTAAAATAAATAAAATGTAGGTAGAAATAACTCGTATTTGAACATAAATTTCCTTAAGATATAAAAACCGATAGCAATATTTTTGTTTAAACTAAATCTTGTGTTATTATTTAACAATAAAAATAATAAAATATTCTATTTATTTAATGATAGAATGTTCCATGGCATGTTTTAACTAATCGAATAACAATAATAGGTGGAGTCCATGCATTCAGAGAAAAAACCGCCGCACAAGCCAAAATTCACCCAGGCGAGTCTAACTTGCGAAAGTAGGGATGGTACGATATTGCTACAGGTAGCAGCTGTTTGTTGCGTATAGGTTATAGATATAAATATGGACAAAGATATTCAATCAAACGTCTTTTGTGCGAGTAATAATTATATGCATACTTGTTTATGAATATTATATATCGTAAATGATAATAATATTAAAATGAATAACATTTAAATATTATTCAGTTAAATGTTTTATGAGCGAGTATTAATAGTCAACATTTGTAGGTTGGGTAATACAACTGTATTTAAAGCTGATAGTATGTTCCATGGCATGTTTTAACTAATCGGAAAACAATAATAGGTACTAATACCGAATTTCACATCTATTTAGAATGTAAATTCAAAATTTTGAATAAATTAAACTTATAGTTACCTTAGAATATCAAAAATAATATGCTTCCCTCCAATCCATCTGCCTACATTCCAAACATATTGTTTTAACGTTTTTTTTGTTTTCAAGTTTTTATGAGAACTATTTGCCCAATCTCATTAAAATTTGAGACATACATTCCCAAGATATGTAGAAATATGTAATAAGTTTTATATATTACAAAATTAGTTTCATAATATTGCTAAAATAAATAAAATGTAGGTAGAAATAACTCGTATTTGAACATAAATTTACTTAAGATATAAAAACCGATAGCAATATTTTTGTTTAAACTAAATCTTGTGTTATTATTTAGCAAGAAAAATAATAAAATTCTACCTGTATTTAAAGCGGATAGTATGTTCCATGGCATGTTTTAACTAATCGGAAAACAATAATAGGTACTAATACCGAATTTCACATCTTTTTAGAATGTAAATTCAAAATTTTGAATAAATTAATCTTATAGTTACCTTACAATATCAAAAATAATATGCTTCCCGCCAATCCATCTGCCTACGTTCCAAACATATTGTATTAACATTTTTTTGTTTCAAGTTTTTATGAGAACTATTTGCCCAATCTCATTAAAATTTGAGACATACATTCCCAAGATATGTAGAAATATGTAATAAGTTTTATATATTACAAAATTAGTTTCATAATATTGCTAAAATGAATAAAATATAGGTAGAAATAACTCGTATTTGAACATAAATTTACTTAAGATATAAAAACCGATAGCAATATTTTTGTTTAAACTAAATCTTGTGTTATTATTTAGCAAGAAAAATAATAAAATTCTACCTGTATTTAAAGCGGATAGTATGTTCCATGGCATGTTTTAACTAATCGGAAAACAATAATAGGTACTAATACCGAATTTCACATCTTTTTAGAATGTAAATTCAAAATTTTGAATAAATTAATCTTATAGTTACCTTACAATATCAAAAATAATATGCTTCCCGCCAATCCATCTGCCTACGTTCCAAACATATTGTATTAACATTTTTTTGTTTCAAGTTTTTATGAGAACTATTTGCCCAATCTCATTAAAATTTGAGACATACATTCCCAAGATATGTAGAAATATGTAATAAGTTTTATATATTACAAAATTAGTTTCATAATATTGCTAAAATGAATAAAATATAGGTAGAAATAACTCGTATTTGAACATAAATTTACTTAAGATATAAAAACCGATAGCAATATTTTTGTTTAAACTAAATCTTGTGTTATTATTTAACAATAAAAATAATAAAATATTCTATTTATTTAATGTTGTTTCTATTTTTCGGGCAATGCACTCTACTTGTATTTAAAGCGGGAAGTATGTTCCATGGCATGTTTTAACTAATCGGAAAACAATAATAGGTACTAATACCGAATTTCACATCTTTTTAGAATGTAAATTCGAAATTTTGAATAAATTAAACTTATAGTTACCTTACAATATCAAAAATAATATAATTCGCGCCAATCCATCTGCCTACATTCCAAACATATTGTATTAACATTATTTTGTTTTCAAGTTTTTATGGGAACTATTTGCCCAATCTCATTAAAATTTGAGACATACATTCCCAAGATATGTAGAAATATATAAAAAGTTTTATATATTACAAAATTAGTTTCATAATATTGCTAAAATGAATAAAATGTAGGTAGAAATAACTCGTATTTGAACATAAATTTTCTTAAGATATAAAAAACGATAGCAATATTTTTGTTTAAACTAAATCTTGTGTTATTATTTAACAATGAAAATAATAAAATATTCTATTTATTTAATGTTGTTTCTATTTTTTGGGTATAATGAACTCTACCTGTATTTAAAGCGGATAGTATGTTCCATGGCATGTTTTAACTAATCGGAAAACAATAATAGGTACTAATACCGAATTTCACATCTTTTTAGAATGTAAATTCAAAATTTTGAATAAATTAAACTTATAGTTTCCTTACAATATCAAAAATAAATGCTTCGCGCCAATCCCTCTGCCTACATTCCAAACATATTGTATTAACATTTTTTTGTTTTCAAGTTTTATGGGAACTATTTGCCCAATCTCATTAAAATTTGAGACATACATTCCCAAGATATGTAGAAATATGTAATAAGTTTTATATATTACCAAATTAGTTTCATAATATTGCTAAAATAAATAAAATAAAGGTAGAAATAACTCGTATTTGAACATAAATTTACTTAAGATATAAAAACCGATAGCAATATTTTTGTTTAAACTAAATCTTGTGTTATTATTTAACAATAAAAATAATAAAATATTCTATTTATTTAATGTTGTTTCTATTTTTCGGGTATAATGCACTCTACCTGTATTTAAAGCGGATAGTATGTTTCATGGCATGTTTTAACTAATTGGAAAACAATAATAGGTACTAATACCGAATTTCACATCTTTTTAGAATGTAAATTAAAATTTTTGAATAAATTAAACTTATAGTTAGCTTACAATATCAAAAATAATATGCTTCCCGCCAATCCATCTGCCTACGTTCCAAACATATTGTATTAACATTTTTTTGTTTTCAAGTTTTTATGAGAACTATTTGCCCAATCTCATTAAAATTTGAGACATACATTCCCAAGATATGTAGAAATATGTAATAAGTTTTATATATTACAAAATTAGTTTCATAATATTGCTAAAATAAATAAAATGTAGGTAGAAATAACTCGTATTTGAACATAAATTTACTTAAGATATAAAAACCGATAGCAATATTTTTGTTTAAACTAAATCTTGTGTTATTATTTAACAATAAAAATAATAAAATATTCTATTTATTTAATGTTGTTTCTATTTTTCGGGTATAATGCACTCTACCTGTATTTAAAGCGGATAGTATGTTCCATGGCATGTTTTAACTAATCGGAAAACAATAATAGGTACTAATACCGAATTTCACATCTATTTATAATGTAAATTCAAAATTTTGAATAAATTAAACGTATAGTTACCTTACAATATCAAAAATAATATGCTTCGCGCCAATCCCTCTGCCTACATTCCAAACATATTGTATTAACATTTTTTTGTTTTCAAGTTTTTATGGGAACTATTTGCCCAATCTCATTAAAATTTGAGACATACATTCCCAAGATATGTAGAAATATGTAATAACTTTTATATATTACAAAATTAGTTTCATATTGCTAAAATGTAGGTAGAAATAACTCGTATTTGACCATAAATTTACTTAAGATATAAAAACCGATAGCAATATTTTTGTTTAAACTAAATCTTGTGTTATTATTTAACAATAAAAATAATAAAATATTCTATTTATTTAATGTTGTTTCTATTTTTCGGGTATAATGCACTCTACCTGTATTTAAAGCGGATAGTATGTTCCATGGCATGTTTTAACTAATCGGAAAACAATAATAGGTACTAATACCGAATTTCACATCTTTTTAGAATGTAAATTCAAAATTTTGAATAAATTAAACTTATAGTTACCTTACAATATCAAAAATAATATGCTTCGCGCCAATCCATCTGCCTACATTCCAAACATATTGTATTAACATTTTTTTGTTTTCAAGTTTTATGGGAACTATTTGCCCAATCTCATTAAAATTTGAGACATACATTCCCAAGATATGTAGAAATATGTAATAAGTTTTATATATTACCAAATTAGTTTCATAATATTGCTAAAATAAATAAAATAAAGGTAGAAATAACTCGTATTTGAACATAAATTTACTTAAGATATAAAAACCGATAGAAATATTTTTGTTTAAACTAAATATTGTGTTATTATTTAACAATAAAAATAATAAAATATTCTATTTATTTAATGCTGTTTCTATTTTTCGGGTATGATGCACTCTACCTGTATTTAAAGCGGATAGTATGTTTCATGTCATGTTTTAACTAATTGGAAAACAATAATAGGTACTAATACCGAATTTCACATCTTTTTAGAATGTAAATTAAAAATTTTGAATAAATTAAACTTATAGTTAGCTTACAATATCAAAAATAATATGCTTCGCGCCAATCCATCTGCCTACGTTCTAAACATATTGTATTAACATTTTTTTGTTTTCAAGTTTTTGTGAGAACTATTTGCCCAATCTCATTAAAATTTGAGACATACATTCCCAAGATATGTAGAAATATGTAATAAGTTTTATATATTACAAAATTAGTTTCATAATATTGCTAAAATAAATAAAATGTAGGTAGAAATAACTCGTATTTGAACATAAATTTACTTAAGATATAAAAACCGATAGCAATATTTTTGTTTAAACTAAATCTTGTATTATTATTTAACAATAAAAATAATAAAATATTCTATTTATTTAATTTTGTTTCTATTTTTCGGGTATAATGCACTCTACCTGTATTTATAGCGGATAGTATGTTCCATGGCATGTTTTAACTAATCGGAAAACAATAATAGGTACTAATACCGAATTTCACATCTATTTAGAATGTAAATTCAAAATTTTGAATAAATTAAACTTATAGTTACCTTAGAATATCAAAAATAATATGCTTCCCGCCAATCCATCTGCCTACATTCCAAACATATTGTTTTAACATTTTTTTGTTTTCAAGTTTTTATGAGAACTATTTGCCCAATCTCATTAAAATTTGAGACATACATTCCCAAGATATGTAGAAATATGTAATAACTTTTATATATTACAAATTTGGTTTCATAATATTGCTAAAATAAATAAAATATAGGTAGAAATAACTCGTATTTGAACATAAATTTACTTAAGATATAAAAACCGATAGCAATATTTTTGTTTAAACTAAATCTTGCGTTATTATTTAACAATAAAAATAATAAAATATTCTATTTATTTAATGTTGTTTCTATTTTTCGGGTATAATGCACTCTACCTGTATTTAAAGCGGATAGTATGTTCCATGGCATGTTTTAACTTCTCGGAAAACAATAATAGGTACTAATACCGAATTTCACATCTATTTAGAATGTAAATTCAAAATTTTGAATAAATTAAACTTATAGTTACCTTACAATATCAAAAATAATATGCTTCCCGCCAATCCATCTGCCTACGGTCCAAAAATATATTGTATTAACATTTTTTTGTTTTCAAGTTTTTATGAGAACTATTTGCCCAATCTCATTAAAATTTGAGACATACATTACCAAGATATGTAGAAATATGTAATAAGTTTTATATATTACAAAATTAGTTTCATAATATTGCTAAAATGAATAAAATGTAGGTAGAAATAACTCGTATTTGAACATAAATTTACTTAAGATATAAAAACCGATAGCAATATTTTTGTTTAAACTAAATCTTGTGTTATTATTTAACAATCAAAATAATAAAATATTCTATTTATTTAATGTTGTTTCTACTTTGCGGGTATAATGCATTCTACCTGTATTTAAAGCGGAGAGTATGTTCCATGGCATGTTTTAACTAATCGGAAAACAATAATAGGTACTAATACCGAATTTCACATCTTTTTAGAATGTAAATTCAAAATTTTGAATAAATTAAACTTATAGTTACCTTACAATATCAAAAATAATACGCTTCCCGCCAATCCATCTGCCTACATTCCAAACATATAGAATTAACATTTTTTTGTTTTCAAGTTTTTATGAGAACTATTTGCCCAATCTCATTAAAATTTGAGACATACATTCCCAAGATATGTAGAAATATGTAATAAGTTTTATATATTACAAAATTAGTTTCATAATATTGCTAAAATGAATAAAATGTAGGTAGAAATAACTCGTATTTGAACATAAATTTACTAAGATATAAAAACCGATAGCAATATTTTTGTTTAAGCTAAATCTTTTGTCATTAATTAACAATAAAAATAATAAAATATTCTATTTATTTAATGTTGTTTCTATTTTTCGGGTATAACGCACTCTAACTGTATTTAAAGCGGATTGTTCCAAAATACCTTAAATTCGGGGACCTGTGGTTGATAATATCAAATACCTATGTTGCAGTATTTATTTTATTATACAATAGTGATGGGCAGATAAGTGCAGGTTGATCTTATTGTTGGAATGGGTAATATGGGGGTATTATCCAAACAAAAACAACATCAAACCGCACGTCTATTCCGACTACTATTTTCTTACTTGAAACGAAGTTCAGTTAAGAACTTTGTTTAAATTGAATCCATATTTTTATAATATGTGATTATTTAAAATCTTGACATGTGGCGTGCCCTTTGTAATAAAATAGCTTAAACTCGGGGACCTATGGATGATAATGCCCTAATAATATCAAATACCTATGTTGTAATATTTAATTTATTAGAATTAGTTAAGAACTTTGTATAAATTGAAGCCATATTTTTATAAAATGCGATTAATTAAATGCACGGGTGGCGTGAACTTTGTTACAAAATACCTTAAATTCGGGAATCTGTGGATGATAATACCGTAATAATATCAAATACCTATGTTACTCTCTAAATTGTTTAAAAATATGGTGGCTAATAGGGTTTAAACTTTTTTATTGTGTAAAAATGTATGTGTATGCCTACAAAAGCAAATATTTTTCATATGGCATTCCTAGAAAATATAAATGAATTGTTTCCGCTATTTAACTGTCATTGTTTAAACAATTTACGTGATACTATTTAGTACCATAAACGTGAAAATATTCCAAGGTTATAATAAGTAAATATTTCATCTCGGTAATACACCGGGGACAAGACGTTGGTTAACCGGCAACCGAGCTGTCGTTCGCCGGCACATGAAAATTTTAGGCCCGGGGTTAGGAACTTGAATTACTTTTGATCTAATATGAATGTAATGTATATAGTATAGTTTATAATACATAAAATATTATAAAACATTTAATACTGTCAATGTTATCATTAACTTATTATAAATATTAAACAAGCAAATATTTTTCATTGTGCATTCCTAGAAAATATAAATGAATTGTTTCCGCTATTTAACTGTCAATGTTTAAACTATTTAATTGTGTATTGGTAATATTTAAATAAACATAAAACTTAATGCTTAGATAGTTTAATTTTAATAATACTGAAAAATCTTGACATGTAGCATGAACTTTGCAGTAAAATAGCTTAATTCGAGGATCTGTGAATGATAATGCCCTAATCATATCAAATACCTATGCTGCAATATTTAGTTTATTAGAATTAGTTAAGAATTTTGTATAAATTAAAGTTATATTTTTACAATATGCGATTAATTAAATACCTTAAATTCGGGGATCTGTGGATGATATGCCCTAATAATATCATATAATTATATTGCAATATTTAATTTATTTGAATTAGTTAAGAATTTTATTAAATTGAAGCCATATTTTTATAATATGCGATTATTTCAAATCTTGACATGTGGCGTGACCTTTGTAATAAAATAACTTAAATTAGAGAATCTGTGGATGATAATGCTCTAATAATAACAAATCCCTATGTTGCAAAATTTACTTTATTAGAATTAATTACAAATTTTATATAAATTAAAGCCATATTTTTATAATATACGATTAATTAAAATCTAATGCACGTGTGGCGTGAATTGTGTAACAAAATACCTTAAATTCGGGGACCTGTGGATGATAATGCTCTTATAATATCAAATACCCATGTTGCAATAATTAATTTATTAGAATTAGTGAAGAACTTTGTATAAATTGAAGCCATATTGTTTTAATATACGATTATTTAAAATCTTGACATGTGGCATGACTTTTGTAATAAAATAGCTTAAATTCGGGGACCTATGGATGATAATGCCCTAATAATATTAAATACCTATGTTGCAATATATACTTTATTAGAATTAATTAAGAATTTTGTATAAATTAAAGCCATACTTTTATAATATGCGATTAATTAAAATATTATATACGTGTGGCGTGAACTGTGTAGCAAAATACCTTAAATTCAGCGACGTATGGATGATAATGCCCTAATAATATCATATACCTATGTTGCAATAATTAATTTATTCGAATTAGTTAAGAACTTTGTATAAATTGAAGCCATACTGTTTTAATATGCGATTATTTAAAATCTTGACATGTGGCATAACTTTTGTAACAGAATAGCTTAAATTCGGTGACCTATGGATGATAATGCCCTAATAATATCAAATACCTATGTTGCAATATTTACTTTATTAGAATTAATTAAGAATTTTGTATAAATTAAAGCCATATTTTTATAATATTCAATTAATTAAAATCTTATGTACATGTGGCGTCTACTGTGTAGCAAAATACCTTAAATTTGGGGACCTATGGATGATAATGCCCTAACATATACCTATGTTGCAATAATAAATTTATAAGAATTAGTTAAGAACTTTGTATAAATTGAAGCCATACTGTTTTAATATGCAATTATTTAAAATCTTGACATGTGGCATGACTTTTGTAATAAAATAGCTTAAATTGGGGGACCTATGGATGATAATGCCCTAATAATATCAAATAGCTATGTTGCAATATTTAATTTATTAGAATTATTTAAGAATTTTGTTTAAATTGAAGCCACATTTTTATAATATGCGATTATTTAAAATCTTGACATTTGGCGTAACCTTTGTAATAAAACAGCTTAAATTCGAGGTTCTGTGGATGATAATGCCCTAATAATATCAAATACCTATGTTGCAATATTTACTTTATTAGAATTAGTTAAGAATTTTGTATAAATGAAAGCCATATTTTTATAATATGCGATTCATTAAAATCTTATGTACGTGTGGCGTAAACTGTGTAGCAAAATACCTTAAATTCGGGTACGTATGGATGATAATGCCCTAATAATATCATATATCTATATTGCAATAATTAATTTATTAGAATTAGTTAAGAACTTTGTATAACTTGAAGCCATATTGTTTTAATATGCGATTATTCAAAATCTTGACATGTGGCGTGACTTTTGTAATAAAATACCTTAAATTCGGGGACCTATGGACGATAATGCCCTAATAATATCAAATACCTATGTTGCAATATTTAAATTAAAGAAAGCTTTTTCAAATCCATATTAATATTATTGTACAAACTAGGCCCTAAATAAGAAAATGAACCTTTAAACTAACTTATCTTAACTTTAGGTTTTTAATGGTGGATGAAGTTAAATATAATTCCTGAGTGCCGAAGTTATTTTTTTAATCGTTAATACAATTAAAATACTTTTGAAAAATTTGTTTCAAATTTCCCGCTAAAACGCTCTTGTCTCTCATGACGTCACGATCTAGTAGTGTAAAAATAACAAGTTCTTTAGTGTTTATCTGTATTTTCCTTCAAAAAATGAATTCTAAAACCCCACTACTCTGACGTCAGACTTTTCTAGAATTCAAGAATAATTTACAGTGAAACTCGCCAGTTTTACCAGTGGCTGTTCGCTAGGATAGACATAGTAATCGATACCAACCTTGTAATACCATTATGAAAAATACGATTTAATTTATCTTTTTGCTTTATAATATATAAAAATCGGCATTTATTATATAAAAATGCAGTTACGCATTATTCACTTCCTTTTTTCAATTGCTTAATTTGTCGCCTTTACACGAGCCGCCACTGACTGATTGAGTGTATGCTGCTATCTTCATTTGCTTAGTCACCCTTTAGATAATTGGTGCGTGGCCCTGTATTTGTGTCTCGTGGTGTGTTTTAATATCGGAAAGTGATGGTTAAAAGTAAGTAAATTATCTATAACATGACTTGAATAATGTCAGATAAGTAATAATAATAAAAAAATGTTTCCAACAAAAGTTGTTTGTTTTTAGAATACGCATCCAACGATACCAAACATGACCTAGGTTCCCATTTGAAATTCAGAAGTTGAGTGTAGTTACGCCTACTTCCGGTAAATTCCGAAAGTCGAGACTACTATCAATAAATTCTTTATATAGGGTTATGTTATGCTAATTTTTTTCCTGAAGCTCTAGAGCGTCGTAATTTTGCAAAAAAGCTTGGGAAGTGTGGTCTGAAACACCCTGTATATTTTATGTATAGTGTATTTATATTTGTAATAAAATTATTTACTTGATATTTAATTATAATTTATTGAAACCTAATTCAATGATTAAAATAACAAACATATCACAAACTAAATTCTGAGCTCTATAAAGCTGGCTCAGCATTTTCATCTCACAACAATAAACATAGTTCTAATATTTAAAGCTCATTTGTTGCTCATGTAAAATATACCTATATTGCTCTTACCGAATCGGAAAAAATTAATGTGAGCTACCTTAAAGACAAGCTAGCTCACAACCAAAAATTTAAATAATAAACGCTTTGCAAGACCAAATACGATCTGTTACACTCGCATAGTGTGAACTACTTTGCGCCCTGCGATAAAGTATAATTTCCGTAGAGAAATAGATTTTGAAGTGCCCTATAGCGACAGATAGTTTTTGTTGCGAGGTATATATGTAAATGTCGAATTTTAGCTAAATGCGTGGATAAATTAATTTATTTCTCCAGATTACACGCCCGTATATTGTTGTAAACTACTTTGCGCCCTGTAAGAAAGTATAGTTTTTCAAATGCCCTATGGCGACGAGGTATTTATGTAAAACTCGGATATAAGTTGAATGTGCGGCTAAAATAATTTATTGCTCCAGCTCACGCGGGTATATTGTTGTGAACTATTTTGCGCCCAGCGATAAAGTATAATTTCCGTAGACTAGATTTTGGATTGCCCAATTACAGATTACGTTGCGAGGTATTTCTTTAAAAGTCGGATTTAAACTAAATATGCGGCAAAAATAATTTATTTCTCCAGCTCATACGCGTATATATTGTTGTAACAACTTTGTGCCCAGCGAAAAAGTATAATTTCCGTACAAAAATAGTTTTTGAAGTGTCTTACACCGATCGGTAGATCTTGTTGCGAGATATTTCTGTAAAAGTCGGATTTAAGCTAAATGCGCGACTAAAATAATTTATTGCTCCAGCTCACACGCGTGTTTATTGTTGTAAACTACTTTGCGCCCTGCGAAAAAGTACAATTTCCGTTGAAAAACAAGATTTGAACTCAGATATTCATTTATTAGGCTCAAACGTGATGTATACAATGTATGTGAAGAAAAACTTGAGTATTTGCAAGCAATAAATTTTTAATTAAAGCAATAAATTATAACAGATCGTATTTTGTCTTGTGGAGCGTTTATTGTTTTTAATTTTTGGTTGTGAGCTAGCTTGTCTATAAGTTAGCTCTCCTATTTTCTCCGATTCGGTAATAAGCAATAAAGGAGCTTTAAATATTAGAACTATGTTTATTGTTATAAGATGAAAATACTGAGCCAGCTTTATAAAGCTAAAATTCTGTTCGATATTCGTATCTCTATTATTTTTAAAAAAATTAAATGTATAAATTGTTTCCGGAAACTAAAATACTGTTGAGTTTAATAGAAATCAAGAAAATGTATTTCAACAAATAATATGCCATTTTATTCTAAATACTAATTTTTAGCAATACTGGTTTACTGGTTTTAATAAAATAGTGAAAACAATATTGTAACTTTTTATTATTGAAATATGTGCCCTAAGGCTACCCCTGCCAGTAATTAATTAGAGGTTTACTTTAAAGTACACTTCATTGTAATAAATAGTATAATCATGATTAAGCTAATAATTAGTTTCAAAAACCATAAGAACTTTTATAAATAACTGCTAATTCTACGTACAAGTTCACCGCACAGAGGCATCTATACAATAATTTCTTGAACTAAGTAATACCAACCTAAATGAAGTCCCCACTTTCATATATCTGTATGGACTAATACACAGTCCCTACTTATTATACTTCAGACAGGTAATACTCACACCCCATCTTACAGCCTAAAAATGAAAACCCTCATGGACGCAAACCTTTTGAGTCCCCATATGTCATGATGGGTTCAAAGACCCCATTTTGCCATAAATGTCAACATGTGTGTGTGTGTGTGTGTGTGTGTGTGTGTGTGTGTGTGTGTGTGTGTGTGTGTGTGTGTGTGTGTGTGTGTGTGTGTGTGTGTGTGTGTGTGTGTGTGTGTGTGTGTGTGTGTGTGTGTGTGTGTGTGTGTGTGTGTGTGTGTGTGTGTGTGTGTGTGTGTGTGTGTGTGTGTGTGTGTGTGTGTGTGTGTGTGTGTGTGTGTGTGTGTGTGTGTGTGTGTGTGTGTGTGTGTGTGTGTGTGTGTGTGTGTGTGTGTGTGTGTGTGTGTGTGTGTGTGTGTGTGTGTGTGTGTGTGTGTGTGTGTGTGTGTGTGTGTGTGTGTGTGTGTGTGTGTGTGTGTGTGTGTGTGTGTGTGTGTGTGTGTGTGTGTGTGTGTGTGTGTGTGTGTGTGTGTGTGTGTGTGTGTGTGTGTGTGTGTGTGTGTGTGTGTGTGTGTGTGTGTGTGTGTGTGTGTGTGTGTGTGTGTGTGTGTGTGTGTGTGTGTGTGTGTGTGTGTGTGTCTGTCTGTCTGTCTGTCTGTCTGTCTGTCTGTCTGTCTGTCTGTCTGTCTGTCTGTCTGTCTGTCTGTCTGTCTGTCTGTCTGTCTGTCTGTCTGTCTGTCTGTCTGTCTGTCTGTCTGTCTGTCTGTCTGTCTGTCTGTCTGTCTGTCTGTCTGTCTGTCTGTCTGTCTGTCTGTCTGTCTGTCTGTCTGTCTGTCTGTCTGTCTGTCTGTCTGTCTGTCTGTCTGTCTGTCTGTCTGTCTGTCTGTCTGTCTGTCTGTCTGTCTGTCTGTCTGTCTGTCTGTCTGTCTGTCTGTCTGTCTGTCTGTCTGTCTGTCTGTCTGTCTGTCTGTCTGTCTGTCTGTCTGTCTGTCTGTCTGTCTGTCTGTCTGTCTGTCTGTCTGTCTGTCTGTCTGTCTGTCTGTCTGTCTGTCTGTCTGTCTGTCTGTCTGTCTGTCTGTCTGTCTGTCTGTCTGTCTGTCTGTCTGTCTGTCTGTCTGTCTGTCTGTCTGTCTGTCTGTCTGTCTGTCTGTCTGTCTGTCTGTCTGTCTGTCTGTCTGTCTGTCTGTCTGTCTGTCTGTCTGTCTGTCTGTCTGTCTGTCTGTCTGTCTGTCTGTCTGTCTGTCTGTCTGTCTGTCTGTCTGTCTGTCTGTCTGTCTGTCTGTCTGTCTGTCTGTCTGTCTGTCTGTCTGTCTGTCTGTCTGTCTGTCTGTCTGTCTGTCTGTCTGTCTGTCTGTCTGTCTGTCTGTCTGTCTGTCTGTCTGTCTGTCTGTCTGTCTGTCTGTCTGTCTGTCTGTCTGTCTGTCTGTCTGTCTGTCTGTCTGTCTGTCTGTCTGTCTGTCTGTCTGTCTGTCTGTCTGTCTGTCTGTCTGTCTGTCTGTCTGTCTGTCTGTCTGTCTGTCTGTCTGTCTGTCTGTCTGTCTGTCTGTCTGTCTGTCTGTCTGTCTGTCTGTCTGTCTGTCTGTCTGTCTGTCTGTCTGTCTGTCTGTCTGTCTGTCTGTCTGTCTGTCTGTCTGTCTGTCTGTCTGTCTGTCTGTCTGTCTGTCTGTCTGTCTGTCTGTCTGTCTGTCTGTCTGTCTGTCTGTCTGTCTGTCTGTCTGTCTGTCTGTCTGTCTGTCTGTCTGTCTGTCTGTCTGTCTGTCTGTCTGTCTGTCTGTCTGTCTGTCTGTCTGTCTGTCTGTCTGTCTGTCTGTCTGTCTGTCTGTCTGTCTGTCTGTCTGTCTGTCTGTCTGTCTGTCTGTCTGTCTGTCTGTCTGTCTGTCTGTCTGTCTGTCTGTCTGTCTGTCTGTCTGTCTGTCTGTCTGTCTGTCTGTCTGTCTGTCTGTCTGTCTGTCTGTCTGTCTGTCTGTCTGTCTGTCTGTCTGTCTGTCTGTCTGTCTGTCTGTCTGTCTGTCTGTCTGTCTGTCTGTCTGTCTGTCTGTCTGTCTGTCTGTCTGTCTGTCTGTCTGTCTGTCTGTCTGTCTGTCTGTCTGTCTGTCTGTCTGTCTGTCTGTCTGTCTGTCTGTCTGTCTGTCTGTCTGTCTGTCTGTCTGTCTGTCTGTCTGTCTGTCTGTCTGTCTGTCTGTCTGTCTGTCTGTCTGTCTGTCTGTCTGTCTGTCTGTCTGTCTGTCTGTCTGTCTGTCTGTCTGTCTGTCTGTCTGTCTGTCTGTCTGTCTGTCTGTCTGTCTGTCTGTCTGTCTGTCTGTCTGTCTGTCTGTCTGTCTGTCTGTCTGTCTGTCTGTCTGTCTGTCTGTCTGTCTGTCTGTCTGTCTGTCTGTCTGTCTGTCTGTCTGTCTGTCTGTCTGTCTGTCTGTCTGTCTGTCTGTCTGTCTGTCTGTCTGTCTGTCTGTCTGTCTGTCTGTCTGTCTGTCTGTCTGTCTGTCTGTCTGTCTGTCTGTCTGTCTGTCTGTCTGTCTGTCTGTCTGTCTGTCTGTCTGTCTGTCTGTCTGTCTGTCTGTCTGTCTGTCTGTCTGTCTGTCTGTCTGTCTGTCTGTCTGTCTGTCTGTCTGTCTGTCTGTCTGTCTGTCTGTCTGTCTGTCTGTCTGTCTGTCTGTCTGTCTGTCTGTCTGTCTGTCTGTCTGTCTGTCTGTCTGTCTGTCTGTCTGTCTGTCTGTCTGTCTGTCTGTCTGTCTGTCTGTCTGTCTGTCTGTCTGTCTGTCTGTCTGTCTGTCTGTCTGTCTGTCTGTCTGTCTGTCTGTCTGTCTGTCTGTCTGTCTGTCTGTCTGTCTGTCTGTCTGTCTGTCTGTCTGTCTGTCTGTCTGTCTGTCTGTCTGTCTGTCTGTCTGTCTGTCTGTCTGTCTGTCTGTCTGTCTGTCTGTCTGTCTGTCTGTCTGTCTGTCTGTCTGTCTGTCTGTCTGTCTGTCTGTCTGTCTGTCTGTCTGTCTGTCTGTCTGTCTGTCTGTCTGTCTGTCTGTCTGTCTGTCTGTCTGTCTGTCTGTCTGTCTGTCTGTCTGTCTGTCTGTCTGTCTGTCTGTCTGTCTGTCTGTCTGTCTGTCTGTCTGTCTGTCTGTCTGTCTGTCTGTCTGTCTGTCTGTCTGTCTGTCTGTCTGTCTGTCTGTCTGTCTGTCTGTCTGTCTGTCTGTCTGTCTGTCTGTCTGTCTGTCTGTCTGTCTGTCTGTCTGTCTGTCTGTCTGTCTGTCTGTCTGTCTGTCTGTCTGTCTGTCTGTCTGTCTGTCTGTCTGTCTGTCTGTCTGTCTGTCTGTCTGTCTGTCTGTCTGTCTGTCTGTCTGTCTGTCTGTCTGTCTGTCTGTCTGTCTGTCTGTCTGTCTGTCTGTCTGTCTGTCTGTCTGTCTGTCTGTCTGTCTGTCTGTCTGTCTGTCTGTCTGTCTGTCTGTCTGTCTGTCTGTCTGTCTGTCTGTCTGTCTGTCTGTCTGTCTGTCTGTCTGTCTGTCTGTCTGTCTGTCTGTCTGTCTGTCTGTCTGTCTGTCTGTCTGTCTGTCTGTCTGTCTGTCTGTCTGTCTGTCTGTCTGTCTGTCTGTCTGTCTGTCTGTCTGTCTGTCTGTCTGTCTGTCTGTCTGTCTGTCTGTCTGTCTGTCTGTCTGTCTGTCTGTCTGTCTGTCTGTCTGTCTGTCTGTCTGTCTGTCTGTCTGTCTGTCTGTCTGTCTGTCTGTCTGTCTGTCTGTCTGTCTGTCTGTCTGTCTGTCTGTCTGTCTGTCTGTCTGTCTGTCTGTCTGTCTGTCTGTCTGTCTGTCTGTCTGTCTGTCTGTCTGTCTGTCTGTCTGTCTGTCTGTCTGTCTGTCTGTCTGTCTGTCTGTCTGTCTGTCTGTCTGTCTGTCTGTCTGTCTGTCTGTCTGTCTGTCTGTCTGTCTGTCTGTCTGTCTGTCTGTCTGTCTGTCTGTCTGTCTGTCTGTCTGTCTGTCTGTCTGTCTGTCTGTCTGTCTGTCTGTCTGTCTGTCTGTCTGTCTGTCTGTCTGTCTGTCTGTCTGTCTGTCTGTCTGTCTGTCTGTCTGTCTGTCTGTCTGTCTGTCTGTCTGTCTGTCTGTCTGTCTGTCTGTCTGTCTGTCTGTCTGTCTGTCTGTCTGTCTGTCTGTCTGTCTGTCTGTCTGTCTGTCTGTCTGTCTGTCTGTCTGTCTGTCTGTCTGTCTGTCTGTCTGTCTGTCTGTCTGTCTGTCTGTCTGTCTGTCTGTCTGTCTGTCTGTCTGTCTGTCTGTCTGTCTGTCTGTCTGTCTGTCTGTCTGTCTGTCTGTCTGTCTGTCTGTCTGTCTGTCTGTCTGTCTGTCTGTCTGTCTGTCTGTCTGTCTGTCTGTCTGTCTGTCTGTCTGTCTGTCTGTCTGTCTGTCTGTCTGTCTGTCTGTCTGTCTGTCTGTCTGTCTGTCTGTCTGTCTGTCTGTCTGTCTGTCTGTCTGTCTGTCTGTCTGTCTGTCTGTCTGTCTGTCTGTCTGTCTGTCTGTCTGTCTGTCTGTCTGTCTGTCTGTCTGTCTGTCTGTCTGTCTGTCTGTCTGTCTGTCTGTCTGTCTGTCTGTCTGTCTGTCTGTCTGTCTGTCTGTCTGTCTGTCTGTCTGTCTGTCTGTCTGTCTGTCTGTCTGTCTGTCTGTCTGTCTGTCTGTCTGTCTGTCTGTCTGTCTGTCTGTCTGTCTGTCTGTCTGTCTGTCTGTCTGTCTGTCTGTCTGTCTGTCTGTCTGTCTGTCTGTCTGTCTGTCTGTCTGTCTGTCTGTCTGTCTGTCTGTCTGTCTGTCTGTCTGTCTGTCTGTCTGTCTGTCTGTCTGTCTGTCTGTCTGTCTGTCTGTCTGTCTGTCTGTCTGTCTGTCTGTCTGTCTGTCTGTCTGTCTGTCTGTCTGTCTGTCTGTCTGTCTGTCTGTCTGTCTGTCTGTCTGTCTGTCTGTCTGTCTGTCTGTCTGTCTGTCTGTCTGTCTGTCTGTCTGTCTGTCTGTCTGTCTGTCTGTCTGTCTGTCTGTCTGTCTGTCTGTCTGTCTGTCTGTCTGTCTGTCTGTCTGTCTGTCTGTCTGTCTGTCTGTCTGTCTGTCTGTCTGTCTGTCTGTCTGTCTGTCTGTCTGTCTGTCTGTCTGTCTGTCTGTCTGTCTGTCTGTCTGTCTGTCTGTCTGTCTGTCTGTCTGTCTGTCTGTCTGTCTGTCTGTCTGTCTGTCTGTCTGTCTGTCTGTCTGTCTGTCTGTCTGTCTGTCTGTCTGTCTGTCTGTCTGTCTGTCTGTCTGTCTGTCTGTCTGTCTGTCTGTCTGTCTGTCTGTCTGTCTGTCTGTCTGTCTGTCTGTCTGTCTGTCTGTCTGTCTGTCTGTCTGTCTGTCTGTCTGTCTGTCTGTCTGTCTGTCTGTCTGTCTGTCTGTCTGTCTGTCTGTCTGTCTGTCTGTCTGTCTGTCTGTCTGTCTGTCTGTCTGTCTGTCTGTCTGTCTGTCTGTCTGTCTGTCTGTCTGTCTGTCTGTCTGTCTGTCTGTCTGTCTGTCTGTCTGTCTGTCTGTCTGTCTGTCTGTCTGTCTGTCTGTCTGTCTGTCTGTCTGTCTGTCTGTCTGTCTGTCTGTCTGTCTGTCTGTCTGTCTGTCTGTCTGTCTGTCTGTCTGTCTGTCTGTCTGTCTGTCTGTCTGTCTGTCTGTCTGTCTGTCTGTCTGTCTGTCTGTCTGTCTGTCTGTCTGTCTGTCTGTCTGTCTGTCTGTCTGTCTGTCTGTGTGTGTGTGTGTGTGACGATTTTTTGCTCCACGATAACTCTTACAACAAAATTCCAAAAAATTATATTTTCCGTATCTAAGCTTTCTATATTCATATGAAGAGTTGATTAGATATTTGGTAAAATTGGACAACCGGAAGTGATACTTTACTTGAAGCCAATAACAGCTAAAAAATATATTAAAATATAATCCAAAACTTTAAATTCTAGTATTTAAGACTTTCTTATCAAGGAGAATAACATATTAGATACCAAATTTGATAAGTTTTGGATCATGTTTTAATATATTTTTTTAAAAAAATCTGTTTATAGCTTTCTGTAAAGTACTACTTCCGGTTTATCAATTTTAGAAAAAAATCTAATATGTTGTTTTCATTAATATAAAAGTCTTAAATACCAAATTTGAAAAGTTTTGGATTGTATCAATATATTTTTCACGAAAATATGTTCCGAACTTCAAATAAAGTATCACTTCCGGTTTATCAATTTTAGCCAAAGTCTAATACGTTGTTCCTCTTGATATAAAAGTCTTAAATACTAAAATTGAAATGTTTTGGGTTGTCCAAAGTATTTTACTTAACGAATCAGCTGCTAGCTTCAGTCTCATAATTCATCGTATACTCCATTTTCATTACAGTATGATTCAACATTTAGGCGATTAATTACACCCAAATGATCTTTACAAGTTAAAATAAATGATAAAATATATTCTTTTATACTTATCTGCGCTGAAGAAGATGATGATGATAACGACGAATCCATTTTATGATGAATATTTTCACTTGATAGACTTTTCACACAACATTGAAACTGCGTAGTAACTATTAACTGAAAACTGAAGTCAAATTTACATTCACGATACGGCAAAAGAATTTGGAACGACGATCCTAGAGAAGTTGTTTTATTGGTTCGTTTTTAAATTATCGCCATCCTATTGGTTCGATGATTTCTTTGCGCACAAGTTTGATATGTATAAATATTGCTATATTCGTGTGTAAAACATTTTTATGTAATGAAAATTATTTGTATAAATATATTTCAATTATGTTATTAATTCAAATTAAAAAATACAGTCGACGGTAATATCTCGTGTCACGGTATACACATGAAACTAGTAATTAATTTTCGAATTTTTAAAATTACCAGCGAAAGTTAGTTCTATTTCATTTTCGCCATACATACAAGAAAATTTTTAAATATATCTGTTCTGATTCGCCAACATAAATTTAATTATAGCCAATAGATTTTACTGAAACAAATAACGTTATTTTTCAAAATCAAAACGGCTACACTCATTCAAATCACATTTCGTTGTTAGCAATGGCTAGTGTAAGTTCAGTTTCGATTTCAATTATTTATTTTTTTTATGAAGAAGTGTAATACATATAAAACAATTAATAAAATTTACAATTGGAGAAAGTTATGTTATATTAGTGTAATTTATTAATTTAACTTTCAATTGTGTATCTATAAATATTTTATTTTTTTAAAAATATTTATAATTATTATAGTTTAAATACGTTATGATACTTTTATTGTTTGTAGATTGTAAACGATTATCAATTGCTAGGCGACAGCAATTTTGTTCAGTTTCTAGCGCAACAAAAGAAATTGACGCCGACGAAAAATGGTATGCCTGTAGTTACATAATCTTCTCACATTGTTTTTTAATTAATTTCCGTAATTCTAGCCTCTGGATGTAACACGATCGATATTTGTGTGAATGGGCAAGGCATTCGAAGCCTGTGTCAGAGGGTACAAAACAAGCCCATGCACACAAATGTCGTTGTGACGATCGGCACAAATGACGTCAAAAAAGTAAATTTTACGGTAATATTATAATACAAACATATTTATTCTCTTATATTTTCAGCTCATGAACGGTCGCACATACAAAGTGCTGTGGAGATGCCTGCTAAAGAAGTTAAAGGAGCGAGGGGCCAAAGTAACAGTTTTAACACTGTTACCTATGCCTCGCTTCTTTCAGGCATCTCCCGAACATCAACTCTGGATAAAATTCCAGAACATAATTAAGAAGTTGCAAGGTTCGTTACATTTACTCTCATATGAAATTTCTTTCTTTTCATTTAACTTATTTTCTTCAGGCGTCACTGTTCTGGGTAAACAAGAACGGTTCGGTGAAAGTTCAACTTTTGAACGGTACTATATATATAGTTTTAGACTTCTAAAAGGCAGGCCAGACTATATCCATTTAAATACCACTGGCATGCAAGTTTTAAAAGAATTTTTGGACAAAAATCTGCCACTCAGTAAGATTTAATTATTATATACCAGTGTGATGATTTAATTGAACATTTTTTTTAGCAAAATAAAGCCCTGCACATCACACTCGCACTGACACATTCAATAAACACATGCAGACATACAATTTCATGTAACACACACAGACAAATACAAACATACATACATACATTCATAAATACAAACATACATACATACATAAATACAAACATACGTACATACATAAATACATACATACATACATACATACATACATACATACATACATACATACATAAATACAAACATACATACATAAATACAAACATACATATATACATACATACATAAATAAATACAAACATACATACATACATACATACATACACACACAAACACACACACACACGCGCGCGCGCGCTCGCACGCACGCACGCACGCACGCACGCACGCGCACACGCGCACGCGCACACGCACACGCACACACAAACACACACACGCACACACGCACACACACACACGCACACACGCACACACGCACACACGCGCACACACGCACACACGCACACACGCACACACGCACACACACACACACAAACACACACACACACACGCACACTCGCACACGCGCACACGCGCACACGCGCACACACGCACACACGCACACACGCCACACGCACACACGCACACACACGCACACACGCACGCACACACGCACACACGCACACGCACACGTGCACACGCGCACACGCACACACACGCACACACACACACACACACACACACACACTTTTACGAAATTCTCATTTAAAAATGCATATAAGCAACGATAGTATCCTTGAAAATAATTCCACTTGAATTTAAAATTGTAAACTCGATATTTATTTCACCCAATTGCTCCATCACTGCTCCAGATCTTCGCCAATATTCTAAATCTTGATGGTCATTCAATCATCCCCATTGAAAGCTGAAATAAGCTACATAGGGTACGTTCCACTTGGCGACCACAACGCTCGCAACGCCCTCAAATGCGTTCCACTTAAAACCGCGGTCGCCGTGGTCGTTCCTCAAAACGTCACGGATGACGTCATTAACAACGAACGTACGGCGACCGCCACGCTCATCCCAACAGCATGGGTCGGTGCGGTCGTTTGGCATTTTGCGCGAAATTTTTAAAAATGATCACATAAAAAGTTTCATGTTTACCTTCATGTGTGTGTGACGATTCTTTCGGATTCGATAATTCCAGTACTACAATTCCAAAAATTACAGTTTTTTTTTCATATTTCTATTATTTCATTTTATGAAGATTTGATTAGATTTTGGTCACCCGCGGTAGTTAAATATCATTTTTTAATAGTTTACGTTATTATAATTATGAAAGAATATTTTATTCTTTATACGATTTGCCTGTATTTTTTCTTTATATTGAATGTATTTAGAGATAAAATATTATAAAGATATTTTATAAAAGACAGAATAAATTATGTAGAATTGACGGAAGGTAATGACGTTGGTCATATCAGATTTTTTAATTTTTTTATCTATTTCTACGCAAAATCAACGCGCCAATGGTAGCAGCAGCCATCTTGTTGTTCACCAACGACCACATCCGTTCCACTAGCGTTCCCGACCGCGGCGTTTGCAAGCAAGTGGAACGGGAAAATTCGCGGTCGTGGTCGCGACCACAACGAGCGCAACGCTCGCAAAAGCGTTCCACTTGTAGCCGCGGTCGCCGTGGTTGCTCCTCAAAACGTCACGGATGACGTCATTAACAACGACCGGACGGCGACCGCCACGCTCACGCCAACAGCATGGGTCGGCGCGGTCGTTTGGCATTTTCGCGCGCAATTGCTGTTTGTTTTGTTATCAGTGAGAGTAAAAATGGCTACTGAAAATTATGAAAAAGTATCTTTCTATAACCCGGAAACGGACAAATTGGTGGAAGTTACACTTGCACCACAAGATGCTCGAAGAGCCGAAAATGGTAAATATTATATTTTTTATTTTATGTTTCGTTGTTTTGAAAAACCTAACCAAACTGATGTAATTTTTCTTCAGATATGCATTTTGCCACTGCAATCATGAATGCAGCTATAGAAAAACAAGAAGAATTGGCTTTAACTGCTAATAATACAGCAGCACATATTACTGATGTAGAAGAGTCATTTGTAGAAGATGATAGCGAAGAAGATATGTAATTTTTTTGTGAACATTTATCTGAATGAATTTAATACTTAATTTTTGTGTACTGTTTTATTCAGTTTCACTCTACAGATGAACAACGCCGTGCGTTTTGTTGCTGTTAGAATCGTACAAAAGCAAATATAAATTAACAAATGGCAAACAACCCCAAAAACGAGAGTGAGAGGAGGTTGCCACACTCTTACGAGAGAAGGGCTACAAGGCGACAGGGCCTCAGTGTGCTGCCAAATTACAGTCCCTGAAGAAGTCGTATAAATCGGTCAAAGACCACAATAGCAAATCAGGGAATGATCGCCGATCTTGGCAGTTCTATGAGGTACGAAAAGTAGAACGTATGATTTAAAAATTATTTAATTCTCCTAATTTGCAGATAACGGACGACATTTTTTCAAAAAAAGCCTGGGCTGCACCTGTCGCCCTTGCATCGTCAAGTGGATTGCATGTAAAGTCAGGTAATGGAGCTACTGTAGCAGGAGGATCGTCTTCATCCTCATCCTTAGGTGCATGCGATGGTAAGTCATATTTTGTAATGTTTCAGACCTGTATATAAGCAGATAAGGCAATATTTATATTTTTATAGAATCAAAGTCTAGTGTCCTTTTGTTAAAAAGGCGAAACGTCATAAGGAGAGGATGGAAATGGACCGAAAATTGTTGGAGGTTTTGGAGAAACTGGCCAACAAAAATTGGAAAAATTCATTTCATACGTTATTTTATATAGAATGTTATTTTTATTTTATTTTTTTACATGTACATGCATATATATATATATATATATATATATATATATATATATATATATATATATATATATATATTATTTTAAATGTATTACTATTCTTTTGAATTATGAAAAATATTTATTTATGATATGTGTGAAAAGTGACATTTTTTTTTCAAACGTAGAAATGGCACTTTTTGTGACTTGATTCACAAGGCAGAAGTTCATTTCTACGCCGGCGGAGTAGAAATAAGCTAATTTCTACACCGCCGGAGTAGAAATAGCTAATTTCTACGTCGACGGCGTAGAAATAAAATCAATATCCATAGAAACTACATAGAATTAGCAAATAAAAAGAAAAGTAGTGCGTTTGAAAAAAAAAATTTAATGTGTCATTCGGAATAAAAGTGCCGCACAAAGTATCACTTTTACTTCTAATAACACAATATACTATTTTAATGCTAAAAACAAACATTAAAAAGCCCACTTTTAATAGATTTATAGAAAAGAATTTTTTTTGTGAGTACAAAATATTGGCAGAGAATTTTAAGTTTGTGATTAAAAAATGAAATTTATTTTTGGAAAATGTATTTTATTATAAATAATATTTTTATTAAATTACAATATTGAAACATCATGATTAATGGTCAGTGGCACCGCTTATAGCTAAATTGACAAAAATAAATAAATATTACATTTACAAATATTAACGTTTCAGCCATTTGTCTGTTGTTTCGCTATAACTAATGTAAAGTGTCCATTATCACATTTCTCTTATGAGCTCCAGCATTTTGTCTAACATGATTTATAACATTTTCATTTTGAGGAGCTGGAGGTAATGTTATAACAGCTATTTCATCTCCTCGTAATGTACAAATGTTGTGGATTACACAACATGCAACAATATATTCTGCCATAAAATACACTATTTGCATTAGTAAACAATGTAATAAACTTCTCATACGCCCTTTCAACAAACCAATACATCTTTCTACTGTCACCCTAGCTGATGAATGGCGATAATTATAATTATTTTGCCTTTCCGTTAAATGGCCATTGTCTCTGAACGGAGTGAGAAGGTGTTGATGTAGTTCGTACGCAGCATCACCGAGAATGTGAGAATCTGCAGGAAACTTATCTTCATCGTTTAAGTATTCTGCTACTTCCGACTGTCGAAAGACTCTCTGATCATGGACAGAACCAGGATGACCAGTATAACAATGGGTTATTAGAGTTCTGTGATCACACACTAACTAAAAATATATTTGCAACATTACATATACAGGGTGGTGGCGGTTAGGGGTGAACATAGGGATTTAACACGGGATTTTAGTTTTTTGCAATTTCCTGCTCTCCTGTTCATTTTACGGCAAAAACTGTAGAGTACAAAATTGTTCAGAATTAAAAATTGCATACAAAAATGTATTTACATTTATTATTATGTTTTTGGTTTCTTCACAATTTTAAAAAGAAATTTCAAAATTTCCTGTTTTTTGTAGCAATAGCCATGGAATTTATTTTTTTCTGGTTGTCAAAAATTATTTATAAACGTCAATCATGCGTTAATCTAACTTAAAAATTAAATAAAAACAAACAACTTTTAATTTTAAAACGCATTTTTTATAAGGTATACCATTTAATAATAAACCAATTCCAAATGTATCAACTACGTAGAATTTTGATTTATCATAGCCAATACCATTTCTTCATTCACTTCGTTATGACGTATTCTATTATTATTGTCATTATTATTATTATTATTATTATTATTATTATTATTTCCTTCATTACCTTCGTTCCCAGCTGCACTAGCTGTGTTCTCAAATTTTTTAACAAGTTTAGAAATTGTTGCTATAATATGAATTGGTGTATTTTCGTACTTTATGGAAAACAAATCACGTATTCTTCTAAAACTATTTCCACCATAATAATTTTTTATAATGAAAACTCGTTCCTTATTCGAATAAACATTCATTATTAAATTAACCTTTTATTAGAGAAAATTTCGAAAATTTGACACAAATTGAATGACATTATTATGTTTAAACATTTGAGTTATAAGTCATGGCTATTGCTACAAATTAACAGATATTTGGAAATTTCTTTTTAAAATTGTGAAGAAACCAAAAAAATAATAATAAATGTAAATACATTTTTGCATGCAATTTTTAATTCTGAACAATTTTATACTGTACAGTTATTGCCGTAAAATGAACAGGAGAGCAGGAAATTGCAAAAAACTAAAATCCCATGTTAAATCCCTATGTTCACCCCTAACCGCCACCACCCTGTATAATTTATATTCAGGGAAATGTTAAATACCTGCTAATGTACAGAATGAAATCCTTTGCGATTTACGTAGTCTGCTGGATTTTCCTTTGGCGCATCAATGCGAATGTGAGTGCCATCAATAGCTCCAATAGTTTTTGGAAACCCACTAGCCTCTTCAAAGCCTCGCATTACTCTAACGGCACGTTCACCAGTAGGCCACTGAATGATCTTTGAAGCGTTGATAAACAAAGCTCGGGTGACTCTTCGTACAGCTCTAAGACCAGTAGCTTTACTCACATTGAATCGATCACAAACAGACCAGTAACAAAACAATTAATTAAACACATATGCTACGCATACTTCATTGTCAAAACAGGGTTGAATAATTATTACTAACGAACCTATATGGGTCCATAGTGGCCATTTTCCACAGAGCTATCATGAGTTGTTGATGAGAAGGAATTGTAGGGCAGTCGTCCTCTTTTCTCACTAAATTTTCACGAATTGTAGCTTTAGACATTCTGCAAAAAGAGTGAATTGTTAAATAAACACGTTGTACTGTCAAATAGATTACAATAACGGATCTCTTACCTAAAATGACTTTTGAATTCATTATCCATGTAACGATTAACAACATCATCGTAATTTCAAATCCAGGATTATGTATACGAATATATAACATACGCAATCGTGGATTATAATTTTAATCCTGTATAAAAATTTAATTCGCTTTTATAAAACCGGGCATAAGTGGCATAACTTGTATTATTTATTATTTTATCAATCATGTGAATTAGAAATCTTCCTATATCAGGAGATGAATCATATTAACATAATAATTAATCGTAGATGAAAAGTGGTAGTGAAGCTGCTGCGAATGATCGGAGTGATCCAATCGCACATACATCATGTAAAACCTGCAAAATATAATATTTGTACTATTGTTAAACACGAACGAAGTACTCACCTATGTTTTAGTTGTTCAGGATACATGAAAACAATTGTTGTAATATTAAAAACTGCAAAAATAACCTGATTAGCAAAGTACAATGTAAAAGTCTCATATAACTTACCAAAATGTAACTAAATCTATGGGCAGTCGACCCGCAAGTTGGACACATTGTTTCCTGATGTTGTAACTGTTTGTAAACATTTATAACAATAATACTTTTGTTTATGTATTACCGCGCCTGGCAGCACTAGCGACTTGATTTATTATTGTAAAGTGTAATTTGTTGAATATAAATTGTATTGTTGTGTGTATATTGTAAATTAAGGAGAACTGTGACTATCTATAATTATCACATATTTTATTAAATTAAGTTTGATTGTAAAACGATTGTGGTGACCTCAAATTTTTACAAAGACATCCCCACTATTTAAAACTAATCGGTTTCCACTTCTACCAGATTTGCCAATTGTTCAGTATAAAAGACCACACATCGCATAGAGAATTCAGTCCCCCAGATAGAGTTTAGTTGCTGGCTCCTCTTGCTCGAGAGTACTCTCTTCGAGCTGACTTCTTCGTAAAGGACCTCGTCCGAGAGTTTGAAAGTAACCGCCGCCGATGTTTTAAGTCAGGTTTGGCGATAGTATTACGCCGCTTGACAACCGCCGTTCTGTAGAATCATTCCATGTTTCATTTCAAGTAGTTCTATTTGCTCTTACCTGCTACTGCCGCTTCACGGTCAATCGTGTGTGCGCCACCAAGTATAGATGGTTCCTATTTTACTATTTTGCTACTGTTATTGTATTTGTACATATTTTTACATAATTAATATTAAACATTGGTTAAGCTAAACATGCTTTTCTGTGCAACCCCCTGGGCCTTCCTCCACAAAGAACAATTCCGGCAACCAGCCGTTTTCTTTTCAGACACCATCACTGCAAGATTGGCGCCCGAGAAAACTAACCGCCGAGAGAAAGAAGACGACGCCAATATGACCCCCGGGGGGGGGGGGGTTTGGCGTCACATATTTTATCAATTATATTTACGAAATAAGAATATAAGTAGGATAGGTTAGTCAAAATCTGTGGGCTTGTAACGAAGCTATTGTATTGTTTTTAATAAATATTTTAATATTCATAATTGGTAACTTCGACATCTACGGCGTAAACAGTAGCCCATCAAGTGTATTCATACGGCTCACCTATAACTATGGAATTAATGTATCGTAAAAATAAACTCTCATTAAAAAGAAAGACACTGCACACGGATATGTAATTTCGAAGAAAAAAAATCTAGCTTAAAAGATATTCGAGAAAAGACGTCTTACAATTGACTCATGCTTATGAAATACATGGAGAAAAGTGTTAATTTGGAGATAGCATTTCGTAGCTGGGAGCTTCACGAATATCCACTGTTACAAAAAACGCAACGGCACACCTGGCCAAATAACACAACAACTCAATTAGAAACTCCACGTTATGTCATCGTTGGATTTCAAACTGATCGTAAGAATAAATTAAATAAAGATATAAGTAAATTTGATCATTGTAATTTAACTAATATTAAGTTGTATTTAAATTCTGATATGTACTCTTATGATAATTTAAATTTAAACTTTAAAAATAATCATTGGGCCATGCTGTATGACATGTACACTCAGTTTCAATTATCTTATTATGAGCGAGCGTGTGAACCTATATTCACACCCCATGAATTTATGAATATAGCACCGCTGGCAGTTATAGATTGTTCACATCAGAGTGAGACTTTGAAATCTGGTAATGTTCATATAAGGGTGGAATTTGAAACTAGTGAAAATGTACCTGAAAATACAGCCGCCTATTGTTTAATTATACATGATAGAATAATTAATTATAATCCTTTAACTAATTTTATTAGTCAAATGTAAGATTACACTGTATTTTTTATTGTAAAATAAAAAAAATTCTTTTATTTTCCGAGTTTTAATTATAAAACACTACTATACCTAAACCCACAATCATTAGCAGATGGAGTAATCTGTTGTAGAAATTTTAACTTATTAGTAAAAATTGCAGACATGTTGATTTACAGGGTCACACTTAAATTTTGTCTAATCGCTATTGAAAACTGAATCGTTTGCAATGTTAACTAAGTCCAATTCTGTGTGTAAGGTACTTAAATACAGTCAACTGCTCCGCATATGTCATTAGTGCATCTGCTCGCAATGGTGACTGTTGCCGCATTAAGCACAACCGCGTTAAAGACACTTGAACGGAATCAAAATTATAAAAACACAAAATGAATGTGTTCAATTGTTGAAATATGTAAATAAATTTATTTTATTAATAAACAGGGCTATAAAACAAAGTGATGATATTAATGGTAATTTATTTCAATTAGAGTCAAATTTGTGCTTATTCAAATTTTATCGCGAAAAATTAAAACAAATAAAACGCGGTATTTATGGCGCTGGATTTCGATTATAATCTAAAAAATTAATCTGGCACGATTTAGAATCGTGTTTCGATTCTCGAATACGCACGGGAATTATTGTAAATTTGAATTATAAAGATCCATTATTATTTTTAAATAAATGCTTTTCTCGAATAAAATTAAAGAAGCTTTGAAATTATCAAATCTAAAAGTTAATTTTGTATTCAGCGCTAATATTATATTGCCTAAAACGAGTTCAGTTGAAACGAAATCTTTTAATACGGCTAATAGCATCATAAACAAAACAACAAATATAGGCGAATGGTATCGTGAAAATACTGATAAAATATTTAAAAAACTATCAGAGTTTCAAGAACGCGATTCGGGATGGAGTTTAATTGAAATTTTACACTTAAAAATTAATATAAATATATATATATATATATATACCTATTCTTGGTGGATTATTTATTGAGTTACCACGGGAAATTAAACGTAAGCAAGCTATAATTAATGTAAAAAATTATAATTTACTGTTTTCTGTGGGCCATAGTTTCCGCATTGTACCCTGCAAATAAAAATGTAGATTGTGTATCATCTTATCCACATTTTAGTAAGATATTAAAATATGATGGTATTAATTTCCCAATGCAGTTAAACGATATCTCAAAATTCGAAGTAATGTATAATTTATCTGTTAATGTTTATACATTAGAAAAATATGGTAAGGAGAAAAATCAAATTGTACCCATATATTTCTCCAAATTGGAGGGTAATAAATTCGTTCATTTATTAGTAACTCATTCAAATTACAATATAATAGACGATAATAATATGGAAATTGACAACGATATAATTCAAGCAATTAAAAATGGCACAAATTATCATTATATGTGGATTAAGAACTTATCTAGATTAGTAAGTAAACAAATTTCAAATTATAATGGTAAACTGTTTTTATGTGATAGATGTTTAAATCATTTTGCTTCACAAATGGCTTTTAACAAACACATAGGTGATTGTAAATTAATAAATAAATGTAGAATTGAGTTACCTAGCGAGGAAAGAAAATATTTAAAATTTAAAAATTTTCATTACCAAGAGAAGGTTCCATTTGTCATATACGCTGATTTAGAATCTATTTTATTAAAAAGTAATAAAATTCAAAATAAAAATTCAATTAAAACTCACAAACATATCCCAAGTAGTATTGCATATTATTTAAAATGTTCATATGATGACTCATTATCATATTTTAAATTAAATAGAGGGCGCCATTGGATTAATTGGTTTATGAATGAACTTTATCAAATTGCTCACTTTATTGACGAAAAATTTCAAAATCCTGTAGCAATAAATATTAGTAAAGAACAAGAACTTGCTTATTTAAATGCTACAATATGTCATATATGTAAAAATGAATTTACACCGTTTGATAAAAGGGTGAGGGACCATAATCACTTTAGTGGTGAATTTCGAAATGCGACACATCAGTCTTGCAACTTACATTTTAAAAAGTCGCATAGTATACCAGTTGTTTTTCATAATCTGAATAATTATGATGGACACTTTATTATAAAAGCTACAGCTAAAAGTTTTCCAGGGCAAACATCTCTGCTTCCTATTAATAAAGAGCTATACATTTCATTCACTAAATATGTTAAATATACTAAAATTAATTTTCGATTTATTGATTCATTCAGATTTATGGTTAGTAGAATTGATAAATTATCGTCATATTTGAAAGATGATGAAAAACTAATAACGCAAAATTTTTGCAAAGATAAAAATAAGTTTAAATTATTAACAAGAAAAGGAGTTTTCCCCTATGAATGCGTTGATAGTTGGGAAAAATTTGAAGAACCATGTTTACCTGATCATAGTTATTTTTATAATACTTTGAAAAATGAAAATATCACCGATGTTGATTTCACTCATGCAAAAAATGTGTGGGAAACTTTCAATTTAAAAACATTAGGGGAATACTCAGATTTATATCTTGCAACAGATGTTCATTTATTAGCTGATGTATTTGAAAATTTTCGTTTAAATTGTTTTGAAACATTTGAATTAGATGCTTTGCACTATTATACAGCCCCCGGTTTAGCATTTGACGCGATGTTGAAATATATAAATGTAACTTTGGAATTATTAACAGATATAGAAAAATTATTATTCATAGAAAAGGGAATACGCGGTGGACTAGTTCAATGTTCCAAACGTTATGCAAAAGCCAATAATAAGTGATTGAATTATACAATTCCGAAGACGAGGAATCTTATCTTATGTATTTTGATGTAAATAATTTGTATGGGGCAGCAATGAGTCATTATTTACCCTATGGAGAATTCAGTTGGGTTGATAAATCTGAATTTTACAATATTGATTTAATGAATATTACTGAAAATTCTGAGACGGGTTACATATTTCAAGTTGACTTGAATTATCTAAAATCATTTCATGCATTACATAAAGATTTACCCCTTTGTCCTGAGAACTTCACTCCACCCTCATCGAAAGAATCAAAATTAATTGCAAACTTATATAATAAAAAGAACTACGTTATTCATTATCAAAACTTAAAACAGTGTCTTTGTTCAGGATTACAAATAAAACAGATTCATAAAATTCTTAAATTTAAACAAAGTCCATGATTGAAGTCTTATATTAATTTAAATACAGAATTAAGAAAAAAGTCTAATAATGAATTTCAAAAAAATTATTTCAAACTAATGAACAACGCAGTTTTTGGGAAAACTATGGAAAATGTTAGGAAACACAAAGATGTAAAATTGGTAACTCAGTGGGAGGGTCGACATCTAACAAAAAATCTTATGGCTAAACCAAATTTTCACAGCTGTACAATAATTGATAAGGACATTATACTTGTTGAAATGAGTAAAAAATCTGTGTTCTTTAATAAACCTATTTACGTTGGATTTTCGATTTTCGATATTTCAAAAACATACATTTATGATTTTCATTATAATTACATAAAATGTAGTTTAGGTAAAAATGTGGAGCTATGTTACACTGATACTGACCGTTTAATTTACTATTTTAAAAATATTAACATATATGAAATTATAAAAAAAGATATTCACAAATTTGATACTTCTGATTACCCTATAAATAATTTTTATAATATACCTTTGGTTAATAAGAAAGTAATTGGACTGATGAAAGACGAAAACAATGACAAAATTATGAGCGAGTTTATTGGATTACGAGCAAAAATGTATGCTTATAAAACTATGTCTAATAATCAGCACATGTTAAGTATGAAAGCTAAAGGTGTTACTAAAGCCACTAAGAAAACTATAAGGTTTGAAGATTATTACAACTGCTTGTTTAACAATGAGTCTATAGTAAAATCTGAAACCTTAATTACATCTAAAAAGCATAATGTATATACAATAAAACAAAACAAATTAGCATTAAGTTCATATGATGATAAACGAATAATTAATTTTTTCTACAGTCTATATACAAAGTAGCCATTTGCGCTCTCATTTGTCAACGCAAAATGTCACTTTGCCGCTCTAGAGCGACAAAGTAGAAAAAACGCTCGCTGTCCAAATTTCTAACTATGCAATGGTGAGAAATGTCACTTTTCTACATTCTTAATGAAAACCAAATAAAATGTCGTTTTGAGTTTCGTGGAAAATTGAAATCTACTCTTCGGACGTCGATTTGTGAGCGTGTCCCGAGTCGCCAACGCTGTTCCGCGTCGCGACGCCGGGCGTCGTTTTTGAGTTACGTGGGAAATTGAAATCTACTCTTCGGAAGTCGACTTGTGAGCGTGTCCCGAGTCGCCAACGCTGATTCGCGTCGCAACGCCGGGCGCCGTTTTTGAGTTACGTGGGAAATTGACATCTACTCTTCGGAAGTCGACTTGTGAGCGTGTCCCGAGTCGCCAACGCTGATTCGCGTCGCGACGCCGGGCGTCGTTTTTGAGTTACGTACGTGAACAGTTGTGCTGCCACCAGCAAAAGTTTGGCGTGAACGCTTCCAATGGACATCCACTTTTCCACTGCACTAGTTTAATGTACTTGAAACAAATAATTTTTTTGTTATGGTGGAGGACCCCATTGTGACGACTGTAGAAAAAATCTTGTGTGTGTTTCGAGCGCAAATGGACATTGTCGATTTCGAGAGAATGCCGCGCTCCTGCGTCGCGCGTCAACAACCTCTTAATCGACAATGTCCCATTTTGCGCTCTTAATACACAAATAGCTATTTTATTTCACGATACCTTTCCACATGGATATAGTTTTACTACATAAGTGCTAATATAAGATTACAGTTTTAATACCTTATATAATAATCTGTAAAAACATATTGTTTTGTAATAAATGCATATAATAAAAACTTGTCTTATTTTTAAAGCCTTCACAATCCATTCCTATACCGCGTACGCGTGGCATATCCTCAGGTGTTTGTATGACTCAGAACCCACGTGTGCATACTGAACCCCAGGTGTCACTTAATTGCACCCTTACACATTCCAGAGCATGGGGGAGGGGGCATTAACCTGTATGCGTGGCATATCCTCAGGTGTTTGTATGACTCACAACCCACGTGTGCATACCTAACCCCAGGTGTCACTGATAATGTCATCAATGCCCCCCTACCGATACCACCCTAGCTCCACCTCACCCCCCTGGAGCACCCACAATTGAGCTCGTACTATTATGACTATACTACTAAGATGATGTCTGACATTTCTAGCAAAATGTGGCGGCGCACCGTCATGCATAAACCATGCATTTTGACGTACATTAAGAGGAATATCTTCTAATAATTCAGGCAAATTATTCTGCAAAAATTGTAAATAATCATTCCCAGATATTATGGTAGAAAGTATGTATGGTCCCAGTGACGATCCGTTTACCATCCCAGCCCAAACATTTAGTGAAAATCTGTGCTGAAAATGACTCCTGACAGCAGCATGTGGATTTTCTTCGGCCCAGTAGTGACAGTTATGAATATTATGTATACCATCACGAGTAAATATCGCTTCGTCGGAAAATATTACTTTTAAGGTAAAATTGCCATCCTGAGCATGTTGGTTTAGAAGCCATTCACAAAACCTTACTCGAGAGTAATGATCGGGTTCAATTAACGCATGTACCCGTTGAAAATGATAAGGATGCAAATTATTATTCCTTAAAATTCTCCAAATTGTCATTCGTGGTAAACCTGATAGTTGACGAGATATTCTCCTTATGCTGATTGTTGGGTCATTGCGTACCAAATCTAAGACAGCATTTTCAACATTTACTGGTCTCCGATGAGCCCCGCCGTCTCTTCCCCGATTAGGTTGCAAAGAACCAGTGTCGCGAAGGCGTTGAGTAAGGCTTACAAATATGCGAAAATTCGGATGCCGTCGTCCTGTGAAACGTTCAGCGTAATAACGCTGAGCTAATCTACAGTTTTGCCCTGCTTCGCCATACATTAGCAACATATCCACTAACTCACTGTTACTGTAACCATTCATATTTGTAACAATAATCAGAAGAGCAATATCAAAACTGTTATAAGAAACACAATTTATGTGGCCGGCTACTAGAAACCTAATGAAATGATTGTATTATGCATTTCTTATTAATTAGATATAATACAACGTAATATTTAATATTAAAACTACTTATTCAACCAGTGTCCCAAAACTGTTTCCTTCAAAAACCTCAAAAACTAATTTTTGAATTTTGAAAAAATTCTTTTTGTTCCGTAATCAGGACATTAAGAACTATATGCCCTTCTAATATGTACCTGAAGTTATGGGACACCCTGTATATATATATATATATATATATATATATATATATATATATATATAGTATGTGCAATTACACAGAAAAACATGATGAGACACAGTTATCACCGAAAACCCATTTTAGACTTAAATAATTCCTTTAATATCAACCCCTATGGGCTCAGATTTGGCTATCCATTAGTCCTTTATCCCTAGTTAATGTATACATAATTTGAAACAAATTGGAGTCAAAAAGTTTTTTTTGCCAAAAGAAAAATCACTAAGACAATAGTTCACTTTTTTCAGTGCCGATCGTGATAATAAATTTTGAGTTATACGCGGCATCCCCTTAATTCGACCTAAGGGATTTCGAATACGGCCTTTGTGTTAACCCGCAATTTGTATATGTATGCATTCTTAAATAATTAACAAATATAAAAATTGAAATTTTTAAGTCTGTTAATTTAAGAATTAATTTAATAAATTATTTTTTTAAAGTAAAGTACCCTTTTACACCCCAGAGTTTTGGTCATTCTCATATGATTGCAATGTTTAATAATTAACTTAGATATAAAATTTCAAATTTTAACTCTGTTATTTTAGGAAATATTTTAAACAAATTTTTTTTTAAGTAAAGTATATCTTTTGTCCGGCTTAGAGTTTTGCAATTTTTTATATGATTGTTAAATAAGTTACGTAGATATAAAATTTCAAATGTATAACTCTGTTAGTTTAGAAAATATTTTTTAAAAAACTAAATTTTTTCAAGTAAATTACCCCTTGAGTTTTAATAATTTTATATAATTACAGTATCAAACATGTAACTTAGATATAAAATTTGAAATTTTAGCTGTGTTAGTTTAGTAAATATTTAAAAAAGTCAATTTTTTTTCAAGTAAAGTACCCGTTTTGTACACCCCAGATTTTTGGTCATTTTTATATGAATAAAATGTTAAACAAATTACGTAGATATAAAATTTTGAATTGTTAGTTTAGGAAATATTTTTAAAAAGTCAAATATTTTTTCAAGTAAAGATTCCTTCTGTTCACCTCAGAGCTTTGGTAATTATTTGTGTAATTGTATCGACAAACATGTAAGTTAGATATAAAATTTCATATTTTTAACTCTGTTTAGAAAATATTTAAAAAATCTTATTTTTGTGCATAGATGCTACCTAGAAGAAGCATCCATGCACGCAGTAATTTTTTTTCGGTGCATAGATGCTACCTTAAAGAAGCATCCATGCACGCTGTAAAAATATTTTTGATGCATAAATGCTACCTGAAAAAAGCATCCATGCAAGCAGTAACATTATTTCAGTGCATAGATGCTACCTGGAAGACGCATCCATGCATGCAGTAAAATTTTTCGGTGCATTGATGCTGCCGGGTAGAAGCATCTATGCATCCAATAAAAATTTTTTCGGTGCATAGATGCTACCTGGAAGTAGTATCTATGCATGCAATAATTTTTTTTAGTGCATAGATGCTACCTTATTGGAAGCAACCATGCACGAATTACATTTTTTTTCGGTGCATAGATGTTACCTTGAAAAAGCATCCATGCACGCAGTTTTTTTAGTGCTTAGGTGCTACTCTTGTAGTATTTAATCCAGAAATTTTATAAACAATTTCGAGAGAAATTGACATTTTATATTAGTTTATAGCTACATCAGCACTATGTATGGTAAGTAATATAATTTGTTTTTAACATATTAGAGGAAGATATTGTCATCCAGTAGACCATATAAAAGTACAAACATTTAACTAAATATATCCAAAATTTGGTATAAATATCTTAATTAGTTCACGTGTTATCGATTTATAACCAATTGATGGTAAAAATTTTAAAAAAATCAAGTTCCTATACCTAAAATTGGGGCATTTATGATTGTTTATTCTGAGTAAATCTTATATTTTAAATAGTTTTGAACAACTTTGGCATGCAACATTCTTCCCTTAAATCGCTGGTTTAGCTGGAAATGACGTCACACCCAAAAATGGGCCGATGTGGAAAAATCGCACTCATATGTTTGAAATTTACGTGTTTTTTCCATACATACCCAAATTTTAATATTTCATATTTATATTTCAAATTTAAAAATTATAAATTTTTAAAAATACTACTTGTGACATCTTATAGTAAACGGCTGAACTACTAGGAGTGTGTCCCCACTATGGTTAAGTGTTCTCGCTTAAACAGTTCATTGATCTGCCGCGAGATGTCAATGACCGGCATGTGTTTCTGCTAAGACAAATATATGCCATATTTTATATTTTTTTAGATAATCCTGGAAGTTTCAGGAAGTATTTCATAAAAATTAGTTCATATATAGATAATAATCTGTGGAATCTAAATTTGCAGGAAATAAGACTGTAGCTTTAATAGTTTTTGAGATATGCAGCGTTTGAATTTGAAACAAATCGGAGTCAAAAAGTTTTTTCTGCCAAAAAAAAACACCAAAAGCTGTCCACCTTTTTCAATTTCGATCGGGAAAATAAATTTTGAGTTAGACACGGCAACCCCTTAGATCGACCCAAAGGATTTCGAATCCGGGGTCCAAATTGGGTTTTGACGCTTAGATCTTACGTAATTCGTGTTTGTTATAAATCGCCTGTGATTTATGTTAACACGCAATTTTTATACGTATGCATTTTTAAATAATTAACTTAAATATTAAATTTGAAATTTTTAAATCTGTTAATTTAAGAAATAATTTTAAAAAGTCGATTTTCTTAAAAGAAAACTCCCCTTTTTTACACCCCTGAGTGTTGGTAATTTTTATATAATTGCAATGGTAAATAATTAACTTAGATATAAAATTTCAAATTTTAGCTTTGTTAGTTTAGAAAATATTTTAAAAAAACTAAACTAAACTAGGAGGAGTACTTTAAATTTTAATCGCCGAAACTGACGCTTCTGATTAACTAGTGTTTCGTCAGGTTTACACTGCACAAAGATTTTATATTTCATGTATTAGTTGTCATTTGTTTGGAGGTATGGAGGTTATCTTTTTCTGTTTTGGTTTTTCGCATTTCTGTGACTTTAAAATAAATCGTTCTTTTAAGAACTAATAATATTGATTGTATCGATATTATTTGTGTTTCTTTCATTTAGTTTTTATATTCGAGTTTTGTTTTTACTCGTGTTTTTTTTTTCATTTAGTTATTTTCATATTCGAGTTTTGCTTTATATTTGAATTTTATTTGAACTTATTTATTTTGAATCATGGATGAAAAGTCTGGTACAAGTACGGAATTTTTACTTATAAAGAAAAGAAAACGTCTTTATTTGGGGCATTTATCTGTTGCCGAAAAGCAGAGCATATTAAATATGTTCAAAAGTTTGAAAAATTCAAATAAAATTATATATTTTAGTGCCATAATAATCATAAATTTATTTCTGTAGGAATAGCAAAATCTACTGTTTATCGTGTAGTTAAAGAATATAAACAGAAAGGATTTGTTACATCTTCTAACCATTATGGAGAAAGGCCTGAACTAGTTGCAACATTTAACGAATATGTAAAGAACTCAGTACGGCGGATAATGCATGAATTCTTCCTTTAGTATTGTATTCTATTGTATAAATTTGTATATAAATAAATTATATATAGGTTATGTGCATATTATCGCTATGTTCAATTCAAAAATATAGATATAAATCAAGTAAGAGTGTTTATTTAGATTACAATTTATTTTTATTCACATATTCAAATATACGGCGTGAAAAATAAAAGCTTACAATGTCAGTTGTATTTTAAAATAATTTCCATGCGAAGTATACAGTATTGATGTGTACGAAATTTTTGTATTTCGCGCTAAAAAAATCTAGTAACTTTTTCTGGTAACTTTCTATATGTAAATCACTTTCGTATTTACTCCTCCTAGTTTAAAAATAGAATATAGTTTAGGAAATATTTTGAAAAAATCGAATACTTTTCAAGTAAAGTACCACTTCTGTTTAGTTTAGAATTTTGCTAATTTTTATAGGAATTCAGTGTTAAATAAGTAACGTAGGTTTAAAATTTCAAATTTTTACTCTGTTAGTTTAGGAAATATTTAAATAAGGTTTTGGTAATTTTATATATTTGCTGTGTTAAATAAGTAACTTAGATATAAAATTTCTAGTTTCTAACTTACTTAGGTTAGGAAATAATTTTAAAAAGTACCACTTCCGTTTAGCCCAGAGTTTTGGTAATTGGTACATGTAATTGTTGCAATATACCGGGTGTCTTAGGCCGACCGACACATGGGCGATTAACATGTAAAATTAGTTAATTGTGAATAGTATCTCCCCAGTGCAACATATTAAGATGAAATTTTGCATGCTTATCCGGGGATACTATTTCTATGGATTTCAATTCAAATCAGTCAATTTACAAGTGTAATATTAGAATAAATTAAGAAAAATTGTAGAAGTACCATGAATGTTATTCATATCTTGAAAATAATAGTATCTAAGCAACAGCTCTGATAGAGTAGGGGTAACGTGCGCTCTTCACAATTTAGAGAGTCGGGTTAAAAACCAACCGGCAGCAATATTTATTTTTTAATTTCTTCTTTTCAAAATAATTTTTATTATTAGTATGTTTTTAATCTTTTATTAATATTTAATTTAATAAAGTGGATACATTGTACGTAACAAGATATATTTATTTAAAAAATATTAAATCGTACCTACTAATTACAACATTAAAATTTAAAAATTATAATAAATATTCAAAATGGCCGCCGCTTTGCGCTAAGCAAAATCCGAGACGATCGTAACATTGCTGTCTCACGTTGCTTAGCTGTCGATTAGAAATAAGCCTACATTCATTCCTTATTGCCGCTTTCAGGTCTTCTAAAGTGGTCAATTCATAAATAAATAAATCTTGTTACGTACAATGTATCCACTTTATTAAATTAAATATTAATAAAGATTAAAAACATATTAATAATAAAAATTATTTTGAAAAGAAAAAATTAAAAAATAAATATTGCTGTCGGTTGGTTTCGAACCCGACTCTCTAAATTGTGAAGCGCGCACGTTACCCCTACTCTATCAGAGCTGTTGCTTAGATACTATTATTTTCAAGATATGAATAACATTCATGGTACTTCTACAATTTTTCTTAATTTATTCTAATATTACACTTGTAAATTGACTGATTTGAATTGAAATCCATAGAAATAGTATCCCCGGATAAGCATGCAAAATTTCATCTTAATATCTTGCACTGGGGAGATACTATTCACAATTAACTAATTTTACATGTTAATCGCCCATGTGTCGGTCGGCCTAAGACACCCGGTATATATATATATATATATATATATATATATATATATATATATATATATATATATATATATATATATATATATTTAAAAATGTCTTTATTATTAATAACATGAAATAGATGAGTTCTTTTCGGATTCGCAAATTGTGTAAAAATACCATCATGCAGTAAAAATTTTTTCGGTGCATAAATGCTGCCGGGAAGAAGCATCCATGCACGAAGTAAAAAATTTGTTGGTGCAAAGATGCTACCTTAATGAAGCATCCATGCATGCAGTAAATTTTTTTCGGTAATTATGTGGGTGACAACGAAAAGGAGTTTTTTAAAAAGATTTCAACTGGACTTTATTGTGCAATTACAGGTGGTTTTTAAATTTACAGACAATAAAGACAATGTTACATACAATTCTAAGCTTATATACTAAAATTTTATGCTGATGCGCATAAGTGTCATTTTCTTGTAAAATAGGCAGGACCGGACTCATAACTCCTCCCGCCTTAAGTGAGGACTGTGGGGGCTTTGGCCACACTGTGCGATAATGAAGTCATCTGGATTTCTTCTTCCTGTGGGCCTTTGACGCCTTTGCGTTGACAATGCTTTCTTAGGAACATAAAATACAGAGAACAACATATGATAATTAGTAAAATGCAACAATATATTACAATATTGTGAATGTTTATATTAGTTGGAATAGTCACATGATTTATTTCATTTAATTTTTGATTTTGTTTGTTAATGATAGGTAAAATGTTTTTTAATTCATCTAAGTTTATGTTCTCTACTTTCAAAGGGTTAAAATGCATAAAATTGTTTTTATCTCCATTTTCTGGGAGAGATAATTTAGGAAGTTCAATGTTTTTAAAATTTGGTTTATAATTTTGATAAGTTTTTATAGTAGTGTCTTTAATTTTTATTTCACAATCGTTGTTTAGTTCGATTAAATAAGTTCCATTTAGAGGTATATTGTCTGTGTTTTTCGTGCACTTTTGGATGGCGACGACACCGTTGGGGGCTACCACGATCCATTGATTTTCTTCGATTTTCTGGATCTTCACATCTGGCACTTCGGTGGATACTAGTTCACAATTTGGGTTTGAGTTGTACTTGAGAAGTTGTATTTCGCAGGGTGCGTTCTCATTCATAGTTGATTTGTGGACATCTTGGCATATGAATTCTTCAGGTATGATTTCTTTGCAGGTGGTGTCAAAGAAGGCGTAAGAGTGCTCATTTTTTATTAAAAATTTGGAATTTGGTATGATGGTTTGGAAGGAATTTTGATTTCTGATTGGCAGGGAATATAAATGGTAATAATGGAAACTTTCAGTCTCCACAACTTTCTTTGATACTGGTTTTTATTTCGTCCCATGTTTTTAATTCAATGCGAGAACCGATAAGGATCATCGCTCGGCCTGTTAATTTTCCAAGAATTGCTCTGACTAGAAAATTGTTTAGAATGACATCGGCACTGCCAAATGTATCGACTAAATTTTGACATGCTTCTAAAAAAATGTTCATGGTATGGGGGTTACCATCGTAATTTGGAATAACATCTAAATGTAATCTAAGTAATTGTAGGCTTGCCGTTTGTTGTGCTACTTGCGGCGTTTGTTGTGTGGGTGATGTCATTTCTGTGTCGTTATCAAGAGTAAAATTGTTTAAATTATTTACTAGGGTTTCTATGTCGTTTAGAGACATATGCTTATATAACTAATGTTTTTTATTTTTAATTTTGAAAGTTTCTACTTGAAATATTGCTGTGAATATGAATGTTTTGTAAGGGTAGGAATAATAATAATGTTTGAGCACTTACAGTAGTAGTATTTGTTTCATTACTTCTCTTAGAACTAGTGCCTATAGGATCGGAAATGTGGTCTTCTCCCAGGACTTCGTAACCTAGTGCTGGCGTCGGCGATGCTTGTCCTCAGCGAGCGTGTGGGTCTGGTGTTGGCGATGTTTGTCCTCGACCAGGGTGTGTCGGCTGGTGTTGGCGATGCTTGTCCTCGACCAGGGTGTGTGGGGCTGGTGTCGGCGATGTTTGTCCTCGACCAGGGTGTGCTGAAATCTTTAACTTCTTCTCGATGTCTCGGTGTTGGATGTTTCGCGACGAACCGATATGCCTTCGATTACACTCGCAAACTCGCGAACCGAAATAGTTATACCCGATAAATTGTTGAAACAAAAGTTATTCGTGCGATACGCCTAACTTCGGGTATCCTACCAAGACTGCGCCAATTATGTGGGTGACAACGAAAAGGAGTTTTTTAAAAAGATTTCAACTGGACTTTATTGTGCAATTACAGGTGGTTTTTAAATTTACAGACAATAAAGACAATGTTACATACAATTCTAAGCTTATATACTAAAATTTTATGCTGATGCGCATAAGTGTCATTTTCTTGTAAAATAGGCAGGACCGGACTCATAACTCGGTGAAAAGATGTTATTGAGAAGAAGCATCCATGCACGCAGTAAATTTTTGTGTTACAAAGATGCTACCAAGAAGAAATACGCACGCAGTAAAAATTATTTATATAAATGTAATGTTAAATAATTAACTTCGATATAAAAATTCAAATTATTAAGTTTATTAGGTTAGGAAATATTTAAAAAAACAATTTTTTTATGTTAAGTACCTCTCCCGTTTAGCTTAGAGTTTTGGTAACTTTTATATGAATGCAGTATTAAATAAGTAACTTAGATATAAATTTCAAATTTTTAACTCTGTTAGTTTAGGAAATATTTGAAAAAAGGCAATTTTTTCAAGTAAAGTACAACTTCTGTTTAGCCCAGATTTTCGGTAATTTTTATTTGCATTCAGCTTAAAATAGTTAACTCAGATGTATAGCGTCAAATATCTATGTTAAAGAAATATTGTAAGTGTCACCGAGATATGCTACGGATTTAACACCATGTTTCCTACTAAAAAATTACAGTTATAAGAAGAATTCATTAGAATGAAATAGTTATATATTCATCTCTCTGTCTAACGTAAACAAATATTTGCGAGTGAGTGTTCACTCCTGCCTTTGTTATTCTATGTCGTGCTGTCCCTGTCTTACATTATATATCTTCCTCTGTCACACTCGCCATTATTGAAGTGGGGAGCATTTGCTAGCCTATTTTTTAAATATTTCCTAAACTAACAAAGCCAAAAATTTGAAATTTCATATCTATGTTAATTACTGAACATTACACTCACACAAAAATTATTAAAACTCTGAAGTAAACGAATGGGGTAATTTACTAAAAAAAAATTACCTTTTTAAAATATTTTCTATACTAATAGAGTTAAAAATTTGAAATTCTATATGTGAGTTCAAAATTAAACACTGTATTTACACAAAAATTATTAAAACTCTGAAGCAAACGAATGGGGTACTTTACTTGTAAAAAAATCAATTTCTTATTAAATATTTCCTAAACTAATAGAATTAAAAATTTAAAATTTTATATCTAAGTTAAATGTTTAACATTGCAATCACATAAAAATTATTAAAACTCTGAGGTGAACGAATACTTTACTTAAAAAATTCACCTTCTTTAAAATACTTCCTACACTAATAGAATCAAAAACTTCAAACTTTATATATAAGTTAACTATTTAACATTGCAATCATATAAAAGTTACCAAAACTCTAAGGTAAACAAACGGATTACTCTACTTGAAAAAAAACTAGACTTTTTAAAAATATTTCTTAAACTAACAAAAATTTGTAATTTTATATCTACGTAATATATTTAACATCGTATTCATATAAAAATTACAAAAACCCTGAGGTGAACAGATAGGGTATTTTACTTGACCCTAGTTTGGCACCTAATATTAGATCTCATAAATATTATTAATGATTGTTATTAAATTTACATAATTAATTATTGTACATAAAAGTAAACCATATAATAATGAATTTTGTAATATATGTGTCACTTAAGATGAATACCATAAAAATTATGTATGTTATATTTTGTTAAAATATATTATTATTATACATCAAGATACACACATATAAATAATATATTTTTCAATTGTTATAACATATTATAACGTATAAATCTAGCGAGGTATTTGGCGCCAGTATCAGATTTCATAAATATTATTAATGATTGTTATAAAATTAACGAAATTCGTAATTGCACGTAAAAGTAAACCATACAATAGTAAAATTTGGAAACTATAATGAAGTTCTTATCTATCGGGGCACAGGCGGGAGTAACTGTGTCACTTAATATAAACAAGATAAAAATGATTTGTTATATTTTATTAAAATATATTATTATACTTCAAAATACATATAAATAATATAATTATCAATTGTTATAACATATAAAAAAGTATAAAACTAGCGAGGTATTGGGCGCGTATAGCCATATGACCCTAGTTTGGCACGCAGTGAGTTATTAAAAAATTAAAAATTAATATCTTGCTGAAATATTTTGCACCGACTGAATATTTTGATATTCATTACACTTATAGCGCTTTGCCTGCAGATTTCAAATTTTCAACCGCATATCTCTAACTCATTAACTTTTAGAGTTATTAAAGGAAAACTTTTTCCTAAGGCAAAAATAAGCAATCTGCGGAGCTAATGGGATACTAGCGCATTAAAATTCAATGTCCGGGCTTTCTTGTATACTTATTGATTCATATTTTCTTTACTAGCAGCTGTTTAACCAACAAAAAGTCTTAAAACTTTCGGCACGTATAGAAAAATATCCACTGAGTTCAAATTTTTATACAACAAATCTGTATCTCTTCTACTTTCTGAGTTATTAAAATAATAAAAATAAATTTCTTGCTGAATTTTATTTCAGCCGGCTGAAAATTTCAATAATTAACAAGCGTATAGCGCCTCATTTGCTGAATCGAAATTTTCAAACCGCATGACTCTAACTCATTTACTTTTAAAGTTATTAAAGAAAAACTTTGTCCCAAAACTAACATAAGCGATCTGAGAATTTTACTGCGATAGCGATCCGCTATCGCAGTAAAATTCTATGTCTGGGCTTTAATGTATATTTATTAATGCATATTTACTTTAATAGCAGCTGTGTTAACCAACAAAAAGTCTTGAAACTTTCGGTATATATAGAAAAATGTCCGCTGAATTCAAATATAATATAATATATGCCCACACACGTAAATGTATAGATTAGTAAACTTAAGTTTCAATGTCACCCACAGATGTTTGAATCAAGAACAACGTAAACATTAGATGTCGAAGCAAACTAAAGTACGAGGTTCCGCTTTACCGAGTAAGTAAAGAAACGATGAAAGTAGTGATATTTCACCGGCGATATGCCTAAACATATCTCCCACTTATGATACACCTCTCATGTCTCCTTACAGTGCCAGACTAGAGTCAAGGTCAACAGGGTCTTACTTCCCCGCTAATTTTTCCAAGCCCGTTTCCTTGACAGTGGTTTCGCTAGATAGTAGATAGGGACAGAGGGAATCTCGTTAATCCGTTCATGCGGGTCACTATTTATATGACGAGGCATTTGGCTAAAGGTAAATTGGCATACAGAAAATTGAAATGACAACATTTCGGCTATACCGGCCGTCGGTAAAATATAAAGATAGGACATTATAAAAAACAGTTAAATATGCCACTATATAGCCTTATCTCCAGTAATGCGCATAGGCATCCTCAAACACCTAAAAAAATATACGTACAAGTACGAGTCAAGGTTTGAACACTAAACCATAGAGGATGCCTAAGATGGTAAAAAATATAAATGAAGAAAATAAGTACCCCGTGGGGTACTTACAACTCGAAGATAAAATATCGCGAGGATAATAAGAAAAACACAAGAACTTTGCGATTTTTCAGAATCTCGTGAATCCAGATATGCGCACCACAATCTTGTTGGTTGACGATTCGAAGAAATGATAGGAGGAATGGACTATGGCCGAATACGACCCAAGTTTCGCCATGTTCTTCTATAACAATCGGCGTGAATCGTCTATCCTCCCTTCAAGGTGTCAAGAACGATCGTTTCTTTTTGTGCTCGTGTAATGCCGAGCACAGACACCAGGGTCCGGTTGTTGTTGCACCACGTACCCCTTGCACCGACGATAAATGGCGCTACTAGTATCGTTTTATCTGCGCCGTATCTCACCCTGATGGCATTTATAAAATTGGCTTCTGAATAGTAGTTTAATTTCCTATTATAGGACGTAGTCAGGGGGCTAGCCCCTTCCCACGCTACAGTAATATCGCTGACTACGACCTCGTTGTCCCTTGTAAATATGAGGTCGGGCACTTTCCATTTGCCATCATTGCAGGTAATACGCGGCTCAAATTCAACCGTAAAACCCTTCTTGACACCAGCTCTTTTCACCGTTTTAGCAACAAAATTGTGCCTATCAATATGGCTAAAGTGAGTCACTTCGCATCCCTGCAGCACATGCGAGAAACCCTCTGTTCTGTCACAGCCAGCTCTGCAACGTCGTAACTCCTTTGGATTATACGCACCGCCTCGCGTTGGAAGCATATTGTCCCTCTGCTTGCCGGTACGCACATAGTTCCTACTAGACCAGTACGAAGGTGGATTAAGTATCCGGCGGCTACACACCTCGTTATTACCGGCGTGGTAAAGACCATTACCGGAATAACCCTTCTCCAGCTCATGTTTCTGGTAGGAAGCAGCTTCGGCCCTAGAGGTGCAATGACCGGCTACTTTCCTCAGGCGGCGCTGCACAGACTGGCCCTGCTTTGTGACTAGTGCAGCCATGGTTAGCTTATCTTCGGAAGCGGCAAGCCTGTTAATCCGCCCTAGTAAAACTAAGGGGATGTGTTTCGCAAGACTGATCAGCCCCAAACCTCCGTCCCGCCTCTTCGCATGGAAATAAGCGTTAGGAGTCTACAATGGCAGATGTAATGTGCGCTTAACACATTTCCTGAATAATACATCGCATTGCTGCAAAGTGGCAGATGTAATGCCAGGATATTGAAAATCCGCAAGAGCTCTCGGCATAATATACTGCAGTAACAACTGCATTCGCTGGCTAGGTTTCAGTGGGCATGCCAGAAGCTTGTCTAAAGCACGCTCAAGCTTAGTCGTCGTGATTGGCTTCACCCCGGAAAAATCGAATTGTTGGCCTAGATACTTAAATTGGTCTGTCACATTTATGACATTTAAGAACTGTCCATCCACATGGACAGTCGGCACTGTTATAGTATAAAGCTTCTTTTTCCATGAGACCAATTTGGTAAGAAGTGCCGTACACTTACCGGGATTGATCTCTAACCCACGTTTTGTTAAAAAGCAGCACACCTGGTCTAGGGTGTGCTGTACGTGGCGATCATCCAGACCGAAGATCAACAGGTCGTCTGCATAAGCCATACAGGCGACCTTATCATTGCTTACCTCCAATCCATACTTATGATCAATCCCCGACAATAGTTCGTCCATAATTAAGTTGAAATGCATCGGCGAGAGAGGGTCTCCCTGCTTAACACCTCTGTTCATCGCAATTTCGTTCGTTCGTGTTTACCAGGCAACCATCAATCTAACGAAAGCCCTTCTGCAAGCAGTGTATCGTAATGCTGCTAAGACGCTTCGCCAAAATTTTATTGAACATTCTCAAGATTAGAGAGGTTATAGTAATTGGTCTCCAATTGTTTATATTGTTTAGGTCGCTCCCTTTTGGGATAAGCGACGTTTGACAATCTTTTAATGACGGCGGAATGGACGACAAGAACAACATGCCGTTGAATAGGACTGTAAGTCCCTTCGCGTCCGTCTTCCTCACGTCGCCCACCCGTATTCCGCCCGGCCCGGCTGCGGTGGCCTTTAAGGACCTAATTACTTCATCAATCTCAGCCCCAAGAATGGGCCGATACGTGTTGTCGGCCCCATAATCTAAGTGTTCTACTGGTTCGCGGTCCGGTGGAGATTTATTGCCAAATATTTTGGTGTAGGCGGACTTAACAGTAACACTTGTTGGGAAGATGCCAGGGGTGTTAAGATCACCCCCGTCGAAGAGACTAGCGACTAATCCCCGCCTGTCCTTCTTGTAGAGGTCTTGTATCCTCTTGTACTCGACTACTCGGCCGTGCGAGCCCGGTATCTATCCGTTGGCTTCGGAGCGGCCGCACCCGGAGGCTTTGCGGTATTTTTAACAATCTTGGCTGTCGTCGACCCGTCGGTAGCGGACATTTGGTATTTATGTTGGAGTGGTTTTGCGATTTGGCTTTCGTTTTTCCCCCGGCGTTTGAGGTTAGCGTGCCGATAAGCTGAGACAAGGCACTTTGCGCGCAACCACTGAGTATGGATTGGATGCACGCCACATAGTCTTCGTACTTGTCAGCTTCAGAAATTAGAATCAAATAATCCCTAACGGGATCTGATTCTATAACACCAATACTTTGGTGTAATGTACCATCATGGCCTACGGGTGTGGACGGTGATCTCTCAGGGTTGCCAAACACCGTGCCATTGTCCCGCGGGCCTTCAGTTTCTATGTCCGAAAAGTGAACAGAGGAGTCGGCTCCATCTGATTCAGACATTGAGCTAACCTCGTTTGTGACTAAAACGCCTACGCGGGCCCGAAGAGCCTGACGGCTAATCGGGCTTGATGGGGGAGTTGCGAAGCCCTATTCATCACTGCTTTCGCAATGAGAGGACTTCTCGTCAGCCTCCTCACTCGACCGCTCATTGCCTTCACGTATTGAAGATACCATGGCCTTACAATCCGCTCTCCTCCTCCGAGCCTTAACAGCCTCCACTGTTCGTTCAATCTGAGAGGCTAAATAATTGTTAATTGTTACAGTGGTGCCTGAGTATCTGGCTTCAAGCTGAGCCATCTGCCGACTCTCAAGCTTAGTCCACCGCCGCTTAGGTCTGGCTCTTTGAGCTTGTGCCTCCATCTCAGCATTATATGTGGTCGGGTGTGCCTGCCTCCTGTGTTGATTGAGGCTTTGTACTGAGCGATACTTTTCCCCACAATCAGAACATTTGGGGAAGTAGTCGCCGTCTAGGCAATTCAACTTCTTGTGCCTACGGAGGTTCCTCGCGTTAGCAAGAGACGCCCCAGTTGTGGAATGGAAACCCTAGCTAAAGGAAATATCTCTCTGCCTTTATAAGCTTTGGTACAAATATCTGGATTCACAAAGGTCCTTCGCTCATAAGTGGTCACGTAATCCGGTGGCTACAATACACAAGATAAAAATATCTAAATACTGGTCGCGTCGCTACTTACACGCCAATAAACTACCTCACGATACTGAATAGTTCCCCCGGTATGCATCCGGGTTCCCTAATCAGGTCGAGCTATACGGTCGAAGGAACTTATAACGTTATAACGGTCCCGTGCAATTGGGTTGCCTTGTAAGCCTTCGTTCGTGGACGAATGGACCTCGAGGAGGTGGTTCGTCCGTATAGCAGAGGTTCCAGCAATGTACGCGTCTCTAAAAAGACGATCTTTGAACGACCAAAATAAATGTCTCGATTTTATCAAACCAATACCCACTAGGTTTTACAAAAAAAATTAAATAGAAAAACCTAGCCGGAGCTAAGTATGGTCTTCAATATCTAGTATATAAACGATCTGTGCACATAATCCACCCATTGGTTACGATATCGCCACTGCGCAAAGTATTAAGAGAGTCATAGTTACAGACAGAGAAGCGGGGAGTCAGAAAAATAGGAAGAAAGAGAAGCGGAGAGTCAGAGAAATAGGAAGACAGAGAAACGGAGAGTCAGAGAAATAGGAAGACAGAGAAACGAGAAGTCAGAGAAATAGGGAGACAGGGAAGTGCTAGGATGGTATGTTTAGAAAGATAGTGTGTACTAAAATAGAAATAACACATGAATAGTCGGTGTAAAACTAGAATGGAGGTATAAATAAATAATATATTTCCCGAAATAATTTTTTTTTTGACACTTAAAATACAAATGTATATATAATCAAGTCCTGAGGAATTGATTTTTTTTTTGTAAAAATTTGTATTTTATCTTCTATCCAAATCAAGATATTGATATTTGTAAACTCACATTTTTAGCAAAAATTAATAAATTTTTAAACTTTACTTTGAAGAGTTTTAATTGGAAACGTAATTACTTGTTCAATGAACATGCGCAGATCAATTCTCCAAGGTTTATTCTTATTAAACTAAACTCTTTATTTGCATATTTTACATTTTTAGTCAAAATTAATGAAGATATCATGTATATTTAAGAGCTTATAATTCTTGAAGTATTTAAAATAACTTCAAATTGACATTATTCTCGTATTCAATGTAAAAATATAAATTAACTCATAGTTTATTATTGCAATCAATACAACTTTTATATAAAATCTTATAATATATTTATTTTTTATATTGTTACAATTTGTTTGTTGTAATCAACATAATTTTAAATTCTATCCTTTACAATATTGTAATTTGTAATTTTATTGTTACTAATATATTTAAAAGGATATCATTTCGTTTTATTTATATCCATAAAATGTCTTTTTATATGATTCTTCTTGAAATGATTACTTCATTTGCAGACATTGTACAAATATTTCTACAGAAGAAAATGCATAAAATTCAACAACTATTTTTAAAATTTGTCGAATATATTCTATTACATAAAAACAATTAATTAGTGTCAAATAATTATTATTGATAATCCTTTATATAATGGTTTCAGTAGAATAGTATTCCATTTAAGAGTTTAAACCGGATATGTAATTATTTTTATACCGCATATGTACACATCAATCCTCCAAAGTTAATTTTTAAAAAACTAAACTCCTTATTTGCATCAGAAATTGTGAAATTGATCGATTTTTATTTTACATTTTTATTCGAAATTAATCAAGAAATCATTTATATTTAAGAGCTTATAATTCTTGAATTTTTTAAAATAAATTCAAATTACAGTTAATTTCGTATTATACAGTGTAAAAATATAAATTAACATAGTTTATTATTGCAATCAATACATCTTTTGTATAGAAACTTATAATTAATATATTTGTTCATTGTATTGTTACAATTTGTTTGTTGTAATCAACATAATTTTAATTCTTCTTAAAATGTTTTCTTCATTTGCAGACATTGTAAATAACAATTTATAAATATTTGTACAGATGAAAATGCGTAATATTCAACAACTGCTTTTAATATTTGTAGAATATATTCGATTACATAATAACAATAACTCATTAGTGTCAAATAATTGTTATTGATAATCCTTTATGTAATAGTTTCAGTATAAAAACATTTAATTTTTAAATTGAAGTTTAAAGAGTTTTAACCGGATATATTATCATTTTTATACCACATATGCACACATCAATTCTCCAAAATTAAATTTTAAAAAACTATACTTTTTATTTGCAACAGATATTTTGATATTGAACCATTTTTATATCCCATTTTTAGCCGAAATTAATCAAGAAATCATATATGTTTTGAGACTACCAAACTGTTTAAAATAACTTCAAATTAACACTAAACGCGTATTATACAAGGTTAATAAATAAATTATTTTCTAGTTTATTATTGTAATCAATATATATTTTATAAAAAAGCTAGTAATTAATAGATTTGTTCATAGCATTGTTACATTTTCATTGTTGTAATCAAAACAATTTTAAAAGTTTAATTATAACTAATTATCTTTCACAATATTGTAATTTGAGATTTTATTGTTATTAATATATTTTTTCTACAGTCTATATACAAAGTAGCCATTTGCGCTCTCATTTTTCAACGCAAAATGTCACTTTGCCGCCCTAGAGCGACAAAGTAGAAAAAATGCTCGCTGTCCAAATTTCTAACTATACAATGGTGAGAAATGTCACTTTTTAACATTCTTAATGAAAACATTTAGTCAGGAACTAATGGCACTGTAGTTACACATTTACCATCTTCACAACACAAGTCAATCTGACATATAACTGCTCTGTCGGTATATTACATAACCAAATAAAATGTCGTTTTGAGTTTCGTGGAAATTTGAAATCTACTCTTCGGACGTCGACTTGTGAGCGTGTCCCGAGTCGCCAACGCTGATCCACGTCGCGACGCCGGGCGTCGTTTTTGAATTACGTGGGAAATTGACATCTACTCTTCGGAAGTCGACTTGTGAGCGTGTCCCAAGTCGCCAACGCTGATTCACGTCGCGACGCCGGGCGTCGTTTTTGAGTTACGTACGTGAACAGTTGTGCTACCACCAGTAAAAGTTTGGCGTGAACGCTTCCAATGGACATCCACTTTTCCACTGCACTAGTTTAATGTACTTGAAACAAATAATTTTTTGTTATGGTGGAGGACCCCATTGTGACGACTGTAGAAAAAATCTTGTGTGTGTTTCGAGCGCAAATGGACATTGTCGATTTCGAGAGAATGCCGCGCTCCTGCGTCGCGCACCAACAACCTCTCAATCGACAATGTCCCATTTTGCGCTCTTAATACACAAATAGCTATTGTGAAAAAACTAGGATACAAACATTCCACCCAGATGTTCAGTTGACGAGGGATTTGGAATTTTTGATTAGGATTCGTAACAAATTAAATTATAAATTATGTATGATATAATTTATCTCTCCAAATATTTTGTAAGTCTTATTATCTTGACGTCGTACTCGAAAGATCAGTTCAGTTCTTTAATTCTAAGAATTGTAAGGTCACAAACAAACTCAGTTTGAAATAAAACATTTGTTTGTAGTTCAGTGAAAACTCCTATCTTTACCCCTATGCGTTAGTTCAAGAAAACTGTAATAGAAGAGTGTTAGTACACCATCAATTGACAGATGACGCCACTAGAGACTCATGCACCATCTGTTGAGCATTAGCTACATTAGCCGGCCTTTTACGCGCTGTCGGGGCGGTAAAAATTGGCCGTTCAAACAAGTTGCAAAAAATACTGTTTTCAATATTTTTTTTTACAGAAAACCTGTTATGATAAAAATGTTTTATTTATTGTAATACATATAAGTTTTCATTAGGAATAACATATAAAAAAATTGAAAAATAGTGGAAACCCCTATTATTGCTGCAATCCTTTTATTAAATGGAATAACAAGTCATACACAATTCGGTATTCCAATACCATGTATTTCTTCTTCACGAAGTACATTAAAATTTAACGATTACAGAGTTGAGCAGTTGGAAAACGCGGACCTAATTGTATGGGATGAAGCGTCAATGACGTGCAAATTTACTCTAGAATGCGTTGATATATTATTACGTGATGTCATGAAGACTCCACATGTACCATTTGGCGGAAAGGTATTAGTTATGGGTGGAGATTTCCGTCAACTGCTACCAATCAAACGTGGTGGAAAATATGCGGGCAGACCCTATTGAGCGTGATTTTGCAGATCAACTACTTTTAATTGGAAGTGGACAACATGAGCGTGTTGCTGACTTGCCAGAAGAATATTTGAAAATTTAATTTCATCGAATAATGCCCTTGAGAACTTTAAGATTTTTTTACTTGGGCAAAAATACCTTTCGGCAACAAGTTAGTAAGTACTCATTGCACGGAATTTTTAATTGTAAACATTTTTTAAGTTACAATGCCATTTTTTGTACCTTTTACTGTTTTTAAAGAATTTAACTTTGTATTGTGGTACTTCATTTTGGCTCTCTCTTTGTACAATACAAATACATCAAGTGCCATAATTATTTTTTTTCACTACTAGCCTACAAACATACCATTATTGACTTGTTATTGAGTCATGAAAATGTTTTTCTCTACCGCTTCCTTAGCAACGCTTAACAACGGTCAATAATGAATTATTATTCACCATGGTTAATTATGCGAACTGTCACTTTTTAAAGAAATTCAAGCTTCTGAAGTTATTTAACTTATTAAACGCAAAGAAAACATTATATTTAAATTTGCCGCCTAATTTCAAGTTGGCAATAGTTAAATTTCAGATTAAAAATCTTAATATTCTACGATCTTATTTCTTATCAAATTTTTCGTGCGTTCACATTATATTTACAATGCGAAATGTTAATTTAGGTATTTATTTATTGTTAAATCTATGAAAAGGTAAGTGTTTATTGTAACATTATTTCAATTATCTTACATTGTACATTTTTTTAGGGTTATAATTACATTTCTATGGAAAAATACAAAACAGGTAACATTTATTTGGTATTTATAGTTGAAATTGATAGTGCAATTGTGACAAGTCAAATTTGTATTGTGTCCTATATTTTGTCTCGTAGGTTTGCCGTGTCGGAAAGTAATGAACACCTTTGCCATATCAGGAGTGTGCCTCTTACTTAGCTATTTTTTAACTATTTCAACCCAGAAAGTTTCTACCAAGACAAATTTTCTCGAGGATCCATTTTTGCTTTTCGTTATATTTATGACGATGATGTCATCCCGAACGTCGACATCTCTCATGTGCATATTGCAAAGCTCATCGGTTCTACAAGCGCCAGCCACTCCAATCACAAAAAATAGCCTAAGAAAGTATGAATTAGTAAGTTTTTGGAATTTTATTACCACAACAGGATACCTTCGTTGATAGGAAGACTTCATCTGGCGCTTCTATGACAAATTTATTAATTTCTTCTTTATAAAATACAGATGACTTTTTTGGCTTATATGTAGCATTTTGGCGCTTTAAAAATGCAAGTAACTTAAAATATTTTGAAATGTCTATATTTTCTCTTAATGAAATAGTCGATTTCAGCATGGAAAATATGGCCCATAAACTTGAAGCCTTTTTATTGTGTGCTTGCTCCTGGATATATACTAGGAGTATATTTTCCGAGATTTTAGTCACCTTTTTTGTTAGACACCATTCTTTAAAACTTGTATACACTTTCATATATATCTGTATAGATTTTTCTGGCAGCAATGTATCAAACTGCACATTTTGTGCCGCTTCTTTAATTTCCGGAGGAGTACAATTTTCCGTATTACTTTCTTCAAACATGTTTACTTATTGTTACCAAAATGAAATGTCAGATATTAAAAACAAAAGAATTTTATTTCTGCCTACTTAGTTTTTATAGATATTAATAAATATTAATGTCAAAATTCTTATGTTATTATTAATATAAAATTCGTTAAATAGAATTTAGGAGCTAGTAGTGAAAAAAATAGTATATAAACCACGGTTGAGAAGATCATTATTGACCAGGCGCCTTGTATCACTCGGGCTTCGCCCTCGTGTTACAATCTTGGCGCTGAGTCAATAATGATTATCTTCTCAACCTTGGCGTATAATATACTATTATGGCTTTAACGTTTGACATGTTTTTCGTGAGAAGAATTACATTTATACGACTTTCCATTCCACTCACAGAAGAATGCTATTCCTTACTACCAGTGTGAATCTTCATATGTCTGGATAAACGACCACTTTGTGTAAATAGTTTATTACATATTGTACATTTATAGTTTTTTATTCCAATGTGACTTTTCATATGTCTGGGTAGATTACAACTATATATAAATTGTTTATAGCATATTGTACACATATAATTTTTTATTCCACTGTGTATTTCCATATGGGTTTTTAAATTATGACTTAGTGTGAATTGTTTATTGCAAATTGTACATCGATAGTCTTTCACTATACTATGAATTTTCATATGGACCTTTAAATCTTTATTTTGTGCATATGATTTATAACATATTGTACACTTACAGTCTTTCACTCCGCTATGAATTTTCATATGGACTTTTAAAATACTATTTGTTATAAATGATTTATTACATGTAGGGCAGGGAAATTTCCTTATCTCAGCATGTCTTTCCATATGTACTTTTAGAACATCATTTCGTGTAAAACTTTTTTTACATTTATCACATTCATATTTCTTAATTCCACTATGTATTTTCACATGCCTACTCAAATCATCCGTTCGCTTAAAACTTTTATTACATACAACACAAAAAAATCTTTTTGATTTAGTATTTTCAGTTTACCGAGTATCATTATTTTCAGTGATTGGATTCTCATATTCTTTGTCACTCTGTTCATCATTATCAGTTAGACATTCTTCTTTCTTAACACTTTGATACAGCTCACAGCACTTGCGATATTTCTTCCAGCGGTTCTTGTTTAATATAAATTTCTTCAAACTTTTGATGATAGTTTATTATTGTCGCTGTGTGTTGGTCTTTTGTAACATCGCTCACCGGGTGAAGTTGAGTGTCCATGAAAGCCTCTTGATTTCGCGGCCTTGATATACAAATAACTATTAAACTACAGTGCTATCTATGATACACCTAGCATTATTAACATTTGCACCTAGTTTATTCCGATAGTTTCAACCCACATGAAAATGGATGGATTCGACCCGATTGAATTTAGCGGGTTGAAATGATCGGAATACACGCATTTTTAGCCGGATTGAAATTTTCAACTCGACGCTAAAATACAAACGGGTTGAGCTTATTCGACCGGATTGACTTTACGGGATAAACACTCAACCTGATCAAAGTACGTGTATGATTCAGTAAATGGACAGATGAACACATGAATTCTTTCCAACTTGATTCTCAAACATAATTTCATAAATTTGTATAAAATCTTTTAAAACTTATAATATTACCTTTAAGTTAAAGTTCTGTATAATATAAACTAACGTTTCGGAAGCTCAGATTTAAAATGTATCAAAAATTACACCACAATTTTACTTTCAATATTTTGTAAGGTTATAAAATATTAGTATTAAAATTTGATCATAGATGGCAGTGATGGTGATAGTTTAATAGGGTACCTTTATAACCAGGGTATGGCCATCGGCCAAGATCGCCGCCATTGTCGGTAATTCATTTTCCTATTTATTTGTAATAAATGTGATATTATATTATAAAAGAACATTAAATTATCACACTGTGAATTTATAAAGGTAATAAAAATTAATTAATTTAAGAGATACACAATTATTATTAAGACATACATTTAGAGATTATGTAGAATATATGACATGGGTTGTTATTATCATATGTAATTCAATATATGTAGTTCTTATTTACATAATAATTGTATATTCTAAATTGTATAATTTAAATAATTGTGCTTAATATTGGTAATTTATAGTTGTTTTCAATACGTCAATAATCGTGGTGGGTATCTTAAAAAACTACACAAGTAAATAAAATAAAAATATTACTTACACTTTAAATACATATTAAAATGATAGTTAAATGTTTTTCATTAAAATAAAACAAATATCCACGAAAATACATAATTTATTTTAGTTTTATAAAACAAAATCAAGATAATTTGTAGTTATAAGTAATCAAGTATTTATTTAGATTTGGCCAACTGTAACATAACAGTATTTAACGGGTCGACTAACCTTTTGCGGCTGTTTTTGACATTTCAATAAGGTTCAAAATCGCTCAGATGATTTGGAAATATACGCGTGACTATGCCTTATCTCCCCCTCTATTCCTGGTCTAAGAGCCACGCCATGGCCATACCGTGGTTATAAAGTTACCCTATTGGAGATTGCAGCTAAGCGATATGACATCTAGCGGCAAATATACGAAACGTTGCAAGCTACATAGTAGTTTGATTGTCATATTGTGGTTATATTTGGTTTGAATAATTTGAAAAGTTTTTGCTTAATATTTTACTGTTATTTTGTGTTTTTGTTGTTTTTCTTCTTTATTGTAATTGTTATTATCATAATTATTGCTTGTCTTTCTTATTTCTTAAAATAATGGCATCAAATTGCTGCGTGCCATTGTACAATTCTTTAAGAAGAAGGAATATGGTTATTAGTTTTCATAAATTTCCTGCTAGTGAAGAGAAAATTAAAATAAAAAATCAACTCGGGGAATATGAGTTTACAAGTAGAAGGAAACTCTGAATTAATAAGTTAAAAATTGGCAAGAAAATCGGTCCTTACATGAGAGTTTGTTCCCTCCACTTTGTTGAAGATGACTTTTTCAGTGGTAAATTTGCAATAATGTCTAATATTTATTGAGACTAAATAAACTTATTTGTACTTTAAGTTCTGCAGCAGAAAAATTTGAAAAGAACAGCAGTTCTGACAATAAATTTGCCAAAAGTAGTACATGGCAGTGTATCTTCTACTGTACCTCCTACATCTGTATCAGTCCGTGAAGAACGATTATCCATAAGAAATCATGTGAAAGATACAGTTACTTTATCACTTACATAGATATTGTGTACTGGAGATTTAGAAGACGAAGCTGATATAGAATTTCAAATTGAAGATGAGGTGGAAGCTGCAAATGCCTTGTTATCATTAATGCAGGGGCAAGCTAACGTTGAAGTGTCTGCCCAAATTTGTACAACGGAGAGCTGATCTATTGAATTGTAATAACTACTGTCTGTACAACACAGTTAAAACACCCGAAAGCACTTGTATACAAATGTTCGCATATGGTTTGCATTTAACCTTCAAACAGTATGTAGCATGCAAAGTTTTAAATTTTCGCCGCTGTGGCGCTGCGAGCTTAAAATCAAACTCCAATAGTTTAATAGATCACTTACTTAATTTTACTTGTTTAGTTGCCGTATTATTTATTTTTATTTAACACTTCACAGTTTATTAACCCCACATCTGACACCAATTGTAACGTTTTTATTTATTTGGGTGAAGTGTAAATATTAGACAATTATTATTAATTAAAATAAAAGTTTATTATAACCATAAATAGATATTAAATATAATTAAAAGATGATAAATATAACAAACGCTTCGATTAAACCAATATTAAACACTAATTAAGACTAAGAATATTATAAGGCACTTAAACACTAAGATTATTTATTTAATAATATATAGATCACTTATTTATTTATACAACTATATTTATTTATGTTTACCACTTGTCGACTGATCTGATTTATATCACCAACTGTTTAACATGCGACGCTTATTTATATCAGACTGTCCAATGCCTTCGCTAACAGTGCTCAGTGCTGGCATTTGTATTCGAGAAATTTCTAGAGCACTATTCTAGATAAAAACTCAAACACAATAGGTTACATCAACCGCGTAATTAAGCAGGTTCCGACAAGTCTGTTGCGTCATCGCTAAAAATAGACACTCGCTCGTCCCTGCGACAGCGGCGGTGACAGTGGCGGCGACGGCGGGCACTGCATATTACATTATGTTATTAGAAGTAGAAAGCGATATTTTTATGTTGAATCCAGTCATTGCGAGCGAGACGCTAACCGAGGCCAGTCAAGCTGGATAAAACGCAAAAAGACCGTTTTCTACTCCGAATTACAAATATTATTTTTCTTCATATGTTTCAAAGAATTATTTGTATTTTTTTTTTTTTTTTTTGAATTTTGTTAATTGTAAAGTTTGCGATTTCAGCCAAAGCTGACTGTGTACACTATAAAACAGAAACGATACCACTGTGAAATAACAATATTCTCTATGGTCTGTGTTGCTGTGGCGACTGCCGCCACCAGCGGTGAACTAAGAAGCTAACATTTTTTTACTAGTAATACAATGAATATCTTCTATAATGTGTGTCCAGTAGCATAATATGAATATTATAAAACGCATGAAGAAAAATAAATAAATATATCGTCATGGCATATTATCCATTGCTCGGTGTGCCAATCTGTTTTATACGCAGATATCTGTAATGATGATGACATATTCTTTCCATGAGGGCGTTTACCAAGCGTCACCACACGGGTATTTATTGCTGGTGTCGAGAGTGCACCTCAGAATCCACTTTTTTGCTAACTACATTCGATTATTTCTTTTGGCGTCGGTCGGGATAGAACCCAGTTTCTCAGATTCGCGACAAGACACTCAGGCACACTGCCACGAGCACCCAATAAAAATTAAGAGATATTTAATCATGTTTTTCATTTCGATTTTGTATTTTTAAAGTAGGATATATTATTACAGATAAAATTATTTAGTACATATCACAAAATTTGGTTTCATGAATTTGAATTATTTATTTATTTAATGCATGTAAAAACGATCGACTTGCAATTGACATTGGCTCGTTTCTTACGTGAAACAAAATATGATTGAAAATGAAGATGAAATGAATCGCTACATATATAAACCAACCTTTATGATACAAATTGTAATACTGTTGAGGAAATATCAGAGACGAGGAAAGATATATACTAGACCGAGCATCCCTCGTGGCGGCAATGTCCAACTTTGTGACGAATTGAACAGATGGGCGCCACAACGAGACGCTAATCCTTGTGTATATACAGTATGTCCCATTTAGAGCTGCCACCATTGGGAACTCAAGAACTATAAGAGATACAATGTCGGTTAAATAGAACTTTTTGTACAAAATAAATAATGATACCGAAGAAGTTTGTTTTTAAAAAGATTTTATTCGATGTGAATCGATACAAGTCAAGACTACAATTGACTGTGGATGGTTTATGAGTAACTCTTATACTACATGATGATTAACAACTAAACACGTGCTGTTTACTTGTAATATGAATAATATGATAAGATATAAATATTGTAGACAGCACCTACGTGTAATAATATATGTCTGAACAAAGGAATTCACATAATAAATGTATATATAACTTGCACCTATAGGCGGCCATCTCAAATGTGATTTTGTTTTTCGAAAAATTCTCATGAGGCATTAGATAATGACGAAAAACTTAAATTGATCGATTTTTTCATTTTGAAATTACTTCTAAACTTTTAATAATCGAAAAGAATGATTCAAAAAAGTTAGATATTTTTATTGTCTATCTAGTGGCGTACAAAAATATTTTTTATAGATAAATTTCCGAGATAGAACACAAAAGTATATTTTTTTTAAATGGAAACAATATTTGATTTTTATTTGGAAATTACTTATTTTCTCTCTTTCGATTGGTATAAAGGTTATTGTATTTTAAATTTGTTTTATTCTTCAAATGTTAGATTTTTCCGAGGATTTTTCTATATTTTTCATAAATTTTCTTATTTTTTTGTCAATATTCTCATTAGTTTTTCAAAATAGTATTTTATTTTACTTAAGTAACTCATTCCATACCTATCTTGCTTCATAAATTAATTTCAATTCAATATTTTTAAGTTAACATAAGTAGGGTTACCAGGTATAATCTCAAAAATTATTTAAAACACAATAACTCTTATATCAATCGAAAGAGAAAAAATAAGTATTTTAATAAAGTAAAAATCAAATATGCATTTCATTTAAAAATATAAGTTTGTGATAAATCTCGGAAATTTACCCATAAAAAATTATTTTCGCACGCCACTGGATAGACATTGAAAATATCTAACTTTTTTATTCGAAACATTTTTCTCGATTACTAATAGTTTAGAAGTAATTTCAAAATTTAAAAATCGATCAAATTCAGTTTTAGTCATTACCAAGTGTTCTATGAGAATTTTTGGAAAAACAAAAGCACATCTGAGGTAGCCCCCTATAATTGCAAAAAAAAAATTCATTTAAGCGACGTTGTATCTCTTATGTTTCTCAAGATCCCAATGGTGGCAGCTCTAAATGAGACAAGCTGTATATATACAGGGTGTAACAGCTAAAATCGCTACCTCAAATAATTTCTGTATTATTAAAAATACAATAAAATACTATAAGACAATCTTAGTAAAATAATTATTAAAAAACTTATATTAAACCAAGTTGATTGTAATGTTGTAGCTGGTAACATTGGCTTGACATTTAGTCAATTGTTTGAAAGTTCATGTCAATTCAACTTGAACAAATATTTTCTAGTACCAACCTTCTGAAACAAAATTTGCGTACCGAAATGAATGCTCTTTAGATACGCAACAGGGTTGCGTAAAGGCTTTATTATGAACGCTAAGTATAAAAATATTTAAGAATGCCTTTTACATTTACTAGATGGAAAAAGCTGTTGGAGATGAAAAATCTATACTAATATAGGAACCGGAGACCCCAAACGAAACAGAAATATGTAGATCTTTTCAAGAGCTAAAAGAGCCTAGAGCGACGACACGAAATGGTAGATTAATAAAACCAGTTATTAAATTAAATTTTTTATTCCAATGTTTTTTCATGTTTGTGGAAACTATTTTTTTCAATATATCACATTAAAAATCGTTTACCTTTTAAGTGTTTTTTCATATGTCTGGCTAAATAATCTTTACGTGGAAACAATTTTTTACATATATTACACTGAACACTTTTTACTCCAGTATGTAATATCATATGCCTGGTTAAGTTTGGTTTGTTTGAAAGCCATTTTTTACATACATCACACTGAAAATCTTTTATTCCAGCATGCATTTTAATGTGTTCAACTAACTGTGATTTTCGTAAAAACCATTTTTTACATACATCACACTGAAAATCTTTTACTCCAGTATGTATTTTACTGTGTCCGGTTAATTGTGATTTGCGTGAAAACCATTTTTTACATACATTACATTGAAAATCTTTTTCTCCGGTATGCAGTTTAATATGATCGGCTAAATGTGATTTGTGTAAAAACAATTTTTTACAAACATCACACTGAAAATCTTTTACTCCAGTATGTATTTTAATATGTTTCACCAAGTTTGATTTTCGTAAAAACCATTTTTTACATTCATTACATTGAAAATCTTTTTTACCAGTATGAATTTTCATATGATCATATTTTAAATATAATCTTTTATAACTTTTCCCACAAACTAAACAAGGATAAATCTTACGACCAGCACTACTAGCAATTAAAATATTTTCATCAAGGCTAGTTTCACTAATATCAGAAATAACATAGTTAAGGTCATCAGAATGCTGATTACTTTCGTCTTCTATGTCAGCGCTGCTTTCTTTATGCAGATGGATGGCTGTTGTTTGCCTTGGGTTTTCCTCCTTTAATATATCTTGTAGTGCAACACTATATTCTCTGTCGTAGGGATTTTCTGGTAGCGGGTCTTCTTTAATTAAAATATCGTCTACTAATTTTACGTTACTCTTATCTACCACTTCCTGTTTATCACAAACTTCACCCATTGTATTCACATTTGTTTCGGATGTCTCACCCTTCTCTGTCGCATCCATATTATCCTGTTCCTCCTTGATCCACGTTTCGAGAAAACGTATGCTGTTCTGCACACATTCTTTCTTAAATGTACTAAACGAATGAAGTTTCTCTTCGCAAATGGTACAAATGCGTAGCGGAATCCTCAACTTGATGATTTCCTAAATCAAAAATTTTCATTGTTAATACAGGATGCCCGAATTAAGTGGCATACCATTGGGATCTCGGAAACTATAAGAGCTATGGAGAAGTACGCTTCCTCAACTCACTCGGCCACTGAGGCGGCTTTCAGGATATTAACAACACCTTTCCCATTTTAAATAGGCGCCATATTAGATTTTTACTCCAGTATGTATTTCAAAATAATAATAAGAATGAAATTGTTTATTTTGCGCGATGAAAAATACAGTTCTATACAAAAGTAGTGATTGGTATCATATTTTATAATTTTAAATATTTACAAAATTGCTGAGAAAATATTGTACGTAAATTATAAGTAATACCAATATTATAATATAATTTTAATGTACTTTACAAGTTTAATGCAAATGCGCGTATTCTTAATTACTTTTTAACAAAATGGTAGATGTCATTTATCTTCTCTTTTGTGCACTCTCCCAGAAAAACCGTGATGTCATCGGGGATTGAGGTGTGTTTTTCTTTGAAAGATGTCCTTAAAGGGCTGTACATTGCACAGAGAGAAGATGATGTAAGTCATTGGGTCTATATGTGTTGTATATATTACAGATATCCGTGCTGTCGAATCTGTGACTGGTTCCTCCTAAATTGATATAAAATAGCTTCGGATTTATGATTCTTAATTGAGCGGATTTTATACGGAATATCAAATGCTAGGTGGTTTTATGTAATGTTGAAATATTTGAAGTTTGTGTTATATGATGAATCTTGTATTCTTTGTGTATCAATGTTGAACAAGACTTCATTGTATGCCATAAGGATATTATATTTTTGTTTTGTTTTGTACATCATGCAGCGAGCTCGTCAAGATAATAACATCGTCATCATACTGAAGAGAGAATATGTCTGTTGTATGAATAATATAGTACCTTTCTAGATTTCTGCTTCTGAGGAAATTTTCCATATCTGAGGTAGAGAGGGCGAATAGTAACGGACTGCTCGCCCTGTAATACACTTTTGTTATACTTATTTTTTTCTGATTTGTTATTATCTATTTTGATTTAGTAGTAGTAGTTTTTCAAAATAGTATTTTAAAAACTTATTATTGAAATAGATGATTTTTATTGACCATTATATTTTTAGTCACAATAAAATATTTTTTCTTCAAGCGTATTATAATATTAATATTATGCTACTGTACATACACTATAGAAGGTATTCATTGTCTTACGAGTAAAAAATGTTGTTATTGTTGTACTAGTAAAAAAATGTAAGTGTCTTAGTTCACCGCTGGCGGCGGCAGCCGTCACAACAACAGAGATTATACTGAAAATTGTTATTTGTCAGTTGTATCGTTTTTCTTTTGTAGTGTACACAGCCAGCTTTGGCAGAAATTGCAAACACTACAAAGAAAAAATTCCAAAAAAAATATCAAAAAAATCTTTGAAACACTTGAAGAAAAAATAGTATATGTCATTCGGAGTAGAACGCCCTTTTTGTGCCTTGGCCGCAATAGCTGGGTTCAACACAAAAACACCGCTTTCTACTCCTTATAACATAATATACTATATTTTTACGTCTGTTAAAAAAGTATACAATTTTTCTTACGTCTGTTAAAAAAAAGTGCACTTTTTTCATTAAAAAAGGTTTATAAAGTATCTTTATTTAATACATGAAAGTGTGAAAAAAGTGCACTTTTATAACGCTGCGGAGTTAAATAATGAAATGCTATGGCACTTTTTTCACACTTTTATTGCAGGCGTAAAATAAATTTATATGCAATTCGTGAGTAAATTATTATTTTTTTTTCACATGGTACATAATTAACTATTTTCTACAACTGTTAAAAAAAACATGACATTTATACGTCGTTATGAATACGCTAAATCTGTGTTTTTTTTACGTGTAAAAATATATTTATTAAATATTTAACTGAATTAACAAAACTTTACTTATTGTAAATATGTAAATTAATAGTGCAGTTAGTACAACCAGAGCCTCCAAGATACTATGAGCCTACAACTGGCGCGCGTGACGTCACACTAGTGGCCCAACTTTTGTACAGTGTTTAATGGGAGATACACAGTTTTTTTCAAAATATTGCGAAAACTGTGGCAGATATGAAAAAATGTATAGAAACAATATTATAGATCATAAAATTATTTATCAAAATTCGTTAACAGAACATATTTATGTTCTGTAGTTTAGCTGTAGAAAGCGTATAAAATAACAAGGTCAGATGACACATCATAACATTTTTCAAAATTTTACGAAAACTGTGACAGAGATAAAAATATCTGATGTGGCCAGCACATTACCTTCCGTCAATTATACGAAAATTCTACCGGTGAACTGTTATCAGTAAACAGCTGTTTATCAGGTTGTAGCTACCGGAATCGACATTTTTAAGAACGCAAGTGGTAAACAGGTTAGATCCATAACCTATAAAAAATTGTAAACCTGAAACAGGTTAGAAATTTGATACAGTTAACAAACTTTTAACGCGCGCGCTTCGCTTTGCATCACTACCTATTTTTTGAGATTAGATTCTTCATGAATCCGGTAAATGGATCTGGTGGATATTATACAATTTTCGAACACGGTAACTTTTTACCACTCGTGTTTTCGAATAGTCAGTAGATGCGGTATCTACCGGTAGAATTTTCGTAAATGCCTATGTATTTTCTATAAAATCCATACAGAAAGTTCCTAAAAAATAAAATAAATAAATATATCATCACGGCATATTACCCATTGCTGGGTGTGCCAATCTGCTTTATACGCAGATATCGGTAATGATGATGACATATCTGTACCATGCGGGCGTTTACCAGGCGTCACCTCACGGGTACTCATTGCTGGCGTGGAGAGTGCACCACAGGGGTCAATTTTAGTGCCATTTAAAATTCGAAATATTTGGCGTCGGTCGGGATCGAACCCGGTTCCCCAGATTCAGGCACGCGGCCACGAGACCCCAAAAGATTCTAAATTTCTTGTATGTACATTACCTTTCGACAGTTGTATGTATTTTACACAAATTCCATGCAGAAAGTTTCGAGGAAAAATATACAATATTTCAAGGTTTCGAGTAAAATTATAACACCAATATACTACGAATATGTCAATTGACACTGACATATTTCAATCAGAATTTTATTAAAATAGTAGCTGTTTCTAGCATAGCTAGCTAATTTATGAAATTTAATTTCTTTATAAATTTATAACTCTATATCTATTTAATATGAAGTATAAAATGCAGTCAAATCGTATAGAGAATACAATGTTCTTTAATATTTAAAAAAAACATTAAATGTGAAAAAATTATATTTAACTTTTTCAAGAAAAACTGTTAAAATCTTCAAATGAGGGTACTTCCGGTTGATCGTTTATAACCAAAATCTAATCAGCTCTTCACATGGATGCAACGAAGAGGAATACGAAAGAATTATAATTTTTGGAATTGTAGTAATAGAGTTATCGTAGACGAAAATTTTGTTACACACACACACACGCACGCACGCACGCACGTACACGCGCACATGCTCACGCGCACACACGCACACACGCGCACACACGCACACGCACATGCACACACACACGCACGCACACACACACACACACACACACACACACACACACACACACACACACACATACAGACATCATCGTAAAAATAGTAAAATCGTATTCTAGGGACCTTAAAACGTGCTTATTCATTAAAAACTCACAACCGAATTTTTTGACCAAAGACAATACCTTCCTTACCTAAAGGTGACGGAAGGTAAAAAATGTATATAAACAATATTATAGAACATAAAATTCTCTAAGAAAGTATGTTAATATAAAATATTTATGTTAAGTCATTTAACCGTAGGAAGCGCATAAAATAATATATGTAAAGATACATATTGACTCTTTGTTTTCCAACTTAGAAATTTGCAAAAATTCTGCCTGTTTCGGTGCTAGAATGTAATTACAAAATAAAAATAAACGTAAATAATTGAAAAACATTTATTTTTACCAAAATAAGCCACAGGGAACTTAAAAATTAGAAATAAGTAATATAAATATTTTATATTAACATACTTTGTCATAGAATTTTATGTTCTATAATATTGTTTATATACATTTTCTCATATCTGCCACAGTTTTCGCAATACTTTGAAAAAACTATGTATCTCCCATTAAACACTGTACAAAAGTTGGGCCACTAGTGTGACGTCACGCGCGCCAGTTGTAGGCTCGTAGTATCTCGGAGGCTTCGGTACAGCCGTAGTTTATATACTGATTCGGTATTTAATTTGTTTTTCAATACTACGACGCATGTAGCCAAAATGGATTTTTTTACTAATTACATTATAAACAACTACGAAATATAAACACAACTTGAATAGAATTAGAATTTTGATGACTTCCTCATATTTGAAAAATTAACTAATTACGAACGCTTTCTATTTTGACGTAATGAATTTAGGAATATTTGGAAAGTACTTCAAACTGCCTTTCTAAAGATTCCATAAACTCAATAAAAATAATGCCGCTGAATTTATTCTTGTTACATTTTGAAGCCAACACTGTCAAATGGAAATATCATTGCTGCATAAGTCTATCCCTCACAAACACTCAACCTGGATTTATGCGCATGCTCGTAAACCTTGACTACTATTGGCTAACAACGACGTCACTGTCACTTTTATCATTTAGATTGCGAATCAGCCAGAAGGAACACGGCTGATATGAGTTCAGATTTTGTAATTGAAATTTGAAGAATTAAGTAATGTACCTAATATTTATCTTGTGTGCAAATTCTTCAATATAAATATTAGTAATAATTGAGTATGGACATGAGTGGTTCCCGCTCTATAGTGATATAAGGTCGAAAATCGCTTGACAGTGGAGGACAAATAAATGGCCGACTTCTTAAATGACAGTTGTGTGTAATGCGGTTGAGTTGTATTTGAGTATGTTGTTGCGGTTTATTAAGTGTTTTCTTTCGTGTTATGTAATTCTAATTAACATTGGGCATCATATTGTGTGGTACGCAGTTTTAGAGATTTAAATGCTCGAAAATATTCGTCTAGTATGTTTTAAACTTCATATTTTTTTGTTGTTTAATTTTTATAGAATATCTTTTGAAATGTTATACTGTTCGAATAGAGGAGAACAAGGGCTTCTTATGAAATATTTTCCAAAAAATCTTCAACAAAGGAAGGATTGGCAAATAAAAACGAAACTAGTTAATTGGGCACCAACTGAATAGTCAGTGCTTAAGCCTATGGCATACTTGTCGATGAGCATCAAGGAGCATCGATTAAACAACAGTACGCACCCGTCATCGATGAAAAATGCGGCGCCGCTATTTTCATCGAAGAGCATCGATGAAACGAACGTATCCCATTTCAGACGTATCTTTTGAGTCTCATTTCACGTTAACGTCAAAATAGATTTTAAAAAAGTGTCAAGTGTCTACCCTAAATCGTTCTTTTTAATAGAGGATAAATGATCTTGTACTACCAATTTTCATCGTCCCCGCCTCCGCGAAGCACCACCTTTGAAACAGGATCATATAGATCCTAAACTGATCCCGAATGTCAATGTCATGTCAATATGACTGACTTGTATGTATTTTGTATTTTTTGTAAGTATTTGATATTAAAATGACATGAATAGAAGAAATTAATTAGTTTGAAACGTTATATCATATTTAATTATTATAAGAAATACATCCACATTTAAATACTCAAAGGTAAAAGAATTTAATATGTCAAAATCAAATCACATATAGGGCGCGAGCAGACACGTGACTCGGGCGTTCTTGACGTACTTGGAAGCAGGTGATTTGTGTGCGCATGTCGTTTTGACAAGAACAGTGTCACTTTGACAAGACCAATGTTTTGACTTATTTTGATTTTGAACTGTTAAAATGTTATTAATGTACAATTTTCAGGCAGTAAAACACATGAAATTAAAAATAATAACTTCACAACAGTTCAAAATTAAAATAAGTCAAAACATTGGTCTTGTCAAAGTGACATTGTTCTTGTCAAAATGACAAGCGCACACAAATCAGCTGATTCCTAGCACATCAAAGACGTTCGAGTCACGTGTCTGCTCGCGCCCTATACAACAGACTAGCCGTGTTCCTTCAGGATGTGATTCGTAATCTAAATGATAAAAGTGATCATGATTAAGAAGAATAATGTTTTTACGTTGCCTATTCGTTATCCCCACTTTCTCATTTTGTGATCAGTAGACAACATTCCCCCTTGCCTTCAGAATCAACCTTTTTGAGTAATTCACATGGATTCAGTTCAGAACAAATTGAAAATATGCTATTTCGAGAGTAGAAATTTACGAATGTGGGGTTTGTGGCATCAAAGGAAATAAGATTTTTCTACAAAAGCGCAGTTGATTATTTACAAAATATAAGTAGGATAGTTTGCATTAGTCTGCATATGACATTGACACTAGATTGTGTTGTTTTCTTCCTATAATTTTTAAATCCTGTTTCAAAAGGATCACGATTAAATTAATCAGGATTCACAAAATCACAATCACAACCCGAAGGAACACGGCTACTATAATCACAAGCAAATTCATCATATTTAAAAACATAACATTTCACTGGTATTATTACCAACATAACTTTTTTACGTCACAGAAAAAATCGCTGTATTTGTCAACGATGAAATTGAAAACCATCGATGACGGGTGCGTACTGTTGATGCTCATCGACAAGTGTGCCATAGGCTTCAGTGAATAATTTTTAAATAATTTTCAAGTAAAGTATCACTTCCGGTTGTCCAATTTTACTCAAAATCTAATCAACTTTATATATGAATGCAGAAAGCTTAAATACGGAAAATAGAAAGTTTGATATGTTATAATGGTACAAAAAATCATAACACACCCAGACAGATAGCCAGACATCATTGTAAAAATAGTAAAAACGTGTTGTGAGGATCCTAATTCGTGCTAATTCATTGAAAACTCACAATCGAATTTTTTGCCCGAATTCATTACTTCCCTTACCTATGACGGGAGGTAAAAACATAACTGTACTTTTTAGGAGCAGTTCAGTTTAGTCCAATACGAGGTAAGATCAATTCATTTTCCCTCTAAAAACTCTAAAGCGTTCCGTATTTTCTACCTGGTGCCGGTGACTTTGTAACCGCGGTTAAACCGTTCAATTTCGGAATACACTAAAGTCAACACACACAAAATCTTTGAGGTTAACCTTTATATGACTTCGTATTTCAATATAAGTTCCTAAGTTATTCAATACCTTTAAAGGTTTAAAAAATAAAGTAAAACATAGAATTACTTACAATTTCAGGCATAAGATATTCTACTTGATTAATCATTTTGTTGTCCACAATGTTGCATTTGTTATTGTTTTCATTTGAGCACATAAAGCACAAATTATTCATGGAACGCATGTTTTAATCACTTTCACTAAACAAAACAAAACAATATTTATTAACTAATATTATGTAGTAGTTACAAGAGAAGTTAACGCATGTTGAGCAGGCTATGGAAACTTAAATAGTTGACATTTGGACCGTATTGCATTGCCATCTCTTGACTGCTTCCGGAAACTTCAAAATTGAAAATGGTGAAATGATACCCCATCGCGCGAAATTCAAAATGACTAAAATGGTTTTTTATTTAAAATTGTGTAATGTAATATGATTTCTTCGTATACACAGATAAAAAGGGAAAAATTTGCCATGAAATCAAAATAGTTTCAGTAATATTTGTACGTATTTATTCACCCAAAATAATATTTTAAATATTATTTTTAATATATCTCCAGTTCAAAACCTACAATTTTGATTAAATTTGCTCTAAATGTTTAAAACAGGGCAAGGAATAAAATATGTGAAAATAAAGAAAAATGAGTTTCGAGAACAATTTTAAAAATTCAAAAAACCTACTTTTTTCATACATTTTAATGTTTTTCTTCTATACTAAACCTACAAATTTGTTCATACTTTCATATGAAGAATATTATTATACATAACATATAAAAAAAATCATAAATTAAATTTCGGGAACATACTTAAAAAAAATAAAATGTTTAATTTAATTTTTTTCTCAAGTCTGTGAAAGTTTATTCCTAAACTTTATTTAGTATTACGTACTGTACACATTTCTGTATTGCTTAGGCAAGTATTTTAAATATTTATCGTTTAATATAGAAGATTTTGATAATTAAAACACATTCGGTAAGTATTTTCGCCAAATATCAGGAAGTGGCGCTATGAGTAGACCTAGCGGTGCATAGATGAACTATAATGAAATCGGTGACTCCATGGAAAATTGAAGTGAATAACAAGTAAACTATTATTCACGAAAGATGACTATTCAAGGTCATTTGTGAGCTTCTGATATAATATTACTTGAAGATAATTTCATTGTATTTCATATGCATAGGCGTGCAACATGAAATATTTATGGACAAATTTTAACAGAAAAAATAAGAGTAATTTATTTGAAAATTATGTTTCTTTCTAAATAATGTCTTTCTGAAAGATTATGTTTTTGCAAAATACAAAAACATAGACTTAACTTTGTTACGGTCTATTTTTGCCCCCGGATTTTTTCTGTAGTTTACTCTAAGTTTCTATCGTGTACGTACCTTTCTTTCGTTCTAAATCTGGACTATCCTCTTCTTAATTTATGTATAGTCACTGTCATCTCCTTATATCTCTATAGTTCCTTCATTGTTATATTTTCTTCAGCTCGTGTTGTCCAATAATTTATTTTTCTTGCATGTTTTGCACTTTATTCCTCTTCGTTTATGGGTTATGTTGTGTGTTTTATTTGTACCTATAACTATTTATGTAATATTTGTCTCACTTGTACTTTGTAACTCACTGGTATTCATATCTTCAGTAGTATTGTTCGATTTATATTTCATTTAGTATATTACAATCCTTGTTTCGTACTACTATATTTTGTTTGGCGGCGACCTCGTTGAATTTTATTCACGTTTATTTCACAGGTTGTGAACGGTTAATTAGTGTCAGCGGCGTCTGATTATTTTTTCTAAAGGTATTTCTTCTTTTTGTTAGTGTTTCTTCTTCATGATTTCATTGTTTCTCTTATGTTGGTGGAATATATTTCCGGTAGCGACGGGGGGGCTTCCTGAAGAAAATCTTGAGATTAGATGGCTTGTTAGCACGTTGCGCGGTCGAGACGTAATTTTTTGGATCGGGGTTTTGGCACGAGGCCATGGTTGATGTGAAGTTTTAATCAAGTTTTTTTGGAAGTGGTGTAACACAGAGTGTTCGACAGCTCGTCTTTTTAAATCCATTAAGATTTTTTTTGGTTTCGCCTTGCGCGGATTTTGACGACGTCGAAGTGCCTTTGTGACTGTCCAGTTGTGTGTGGTGGTACTGAGACGGGTGGATTCCCGAGCATTACGATTTCGTCTGGACATCATATCTCCGAGAGAGGATTTGGTCGCTCTGTCCTGGCACATGTGTGGTTGGGGACATCCAGCATCTACAACTTCATCCATCGACATCCGCCGCCTCCAACGCCCTTTATCAACCCTGAATACGTCACCGAGCTAAGTACCTAATGTTATTTTACCATCGCTATTCCGTTTTGTCCCGAGTATAGCTTATGCTAGTGCAAAGTCATTGTTGCCGTTGAGGACTGGGTTAACTCGTACGAGCAGTGTAATTTATACCCTGGCGTGTAGTAAAGTAATGTTCATTAAGATTCGTTATTGCTACATTAGTTTTTTTCTTGTTTGATTTATTACTGTGTTGTGCGACATTGCTAAATATACTTTTTTGAATCGTTACTGTCAAATATTCACGTCCTATTTAGTTCATATCTTGGACAAACAAAAACTTTTGTAATTTACCATACTATCAGAGCCTTCAGCTCCATACTGTCAAGTATTAGGAAGTATTATTTTTTGTAACACTATTTTTGACAATATTTTTAAGTTACCTAGTATTGTTACTCATTGTTGCCGCTGGTAATCTGGCGACGTCTGCCTGCGTCAACTGGCTTATACGCAGTGGCGGCTTGTCAGGGTAGGCAGGTGAGGCAGTGCCGCACCAGAAAAGAAATAAACCTGTAAATAATGTAAATAATAATAATAATAATACGTTTTATTTACCCAACAGCAGGCCAACGATCCGCCTTGTCTTGAAGCCAACCTTGGGACATGGAATGGCACACATGACAGCAGATATGGTGCATCTATATAGTTGTGGAGAAGCATCCAAAGAAATCTGGAACTACAGGCTTCTCGTCTGAAAACTAAAGAAGGTAAAGAATGACGCTCTAGAAGAGAATTTAAATCAACATCTCTGTCTGGATAAATATTATCTTCTTTAAATGAAAGATATTTCAGGAATCTTCTATGGATGCGATCTAGTTGCATATTTTGACTGGCATACGAAGGATACCAGATTAGGCTGGCGTAATCTAATTTACTTACAACAAACGCGAAATATAATGATTTTAAAGTTGTAACATCATGGAACATTCTGAATATACGAATAATGAAGCCCAAAGTTTTACTGTAAAGTAGTATGTAAATTAAATTTCAACTTATTCCGCAATGTTTGTCTTTATAAAAACCAATAGAATAATTTAACCAACCACCATAACTAATCTGTAATGCAGTTCACCTAATTTACACTCTGTGAAGTGCTACTCGCAATGAGGCACCGAGGAGGCACCCAATGCCTAAAGCTGCCCAATGTTTTTGATACGGACGTGTGCTATACAGAGCTGCTCGAGGCACTGCTTACTGCTTCAAATGCAATGAGTGCGTAAAGCATAAAAGATAGTAGTTACTTTAATTTCCACACGGCCCTATAGAGGCCGAGACCGTACATGAATACAATCAAACGCCGCGTACTGGCAAATTTTGTAAGTAGGTTCACGACAACTACTATATATTGTTGCAAGCCAAATTAAATAATATTCACTGCGTAGTGCATATTGCGTACGACATAAAATTTATATAACCTTTCTAGAATTTTTATTCCCTGGTTTGCGACTTCGATACGTATGGTAGTAAGTATTTAATTCTTTTATTTTTTCATTGTTTTTATAGTTTACCTACGTAGTGTTTTTCTATTTTGAATTTTAGTTGAAAACAAAACAAGTGTAGTAATGGCTTCGATTGAAAATTTAAAAGATAAGATCAATATAAAGAATAATACTGAAGATATTGTTAATTCAATTATATTCATGACCTTCATTCCAATCTTCCTTTTAAGATAAAGAATAAAATGAAATTAAATGAAGTATTTTACTCAGTTAATATTTGATGGCTTGTTGCAACAACTGCGGCGAACCGTCAATCTTGTATAATAGTCGCGCCAAATTCTCTTGGGTTTAGACTTTATACACATGCCCGGTTTTATAAAGAAAATTTAATCTCGGAGTTCAAAATACGGGTTTTGTATTTATAATAATATATACAAAATCCTGGATTTTAATTATAATCCTGGATAAAAATTTAAATCGCTTTTATAAAACCGGGCATTAGACAGTTAATCTAGGTAAGTCAACAATCCGTTAAATATATTCTCTTTTCCTCGCTTTTTCCTAAAATATTCTGTGATCCGGCAATTTATTTTTGTACATGATAATGGGAAAAACATGCAGCTGCACATCCATTGAAAAAATGTAACTTTCAATTATAAGGAATTTGACCTTGCTGGATACCTTGCCTCACCAAAGTTTTAGTGCACGAGCCGCCACTGCTTATACGGCCCACTTTTGTTGTTGGTACCAAAAATGATCGTTGTAGGTGTATTGCGGGTAGCCGGAACTGGGTTACGGGTATAGGGTCAATCTCTAGGGTGTTTATTTTTATTATTTTCACTTGTCAATTTCATGGTTATGGCATTTGCCATTTTGTTACCATTATTTTTGTGTCGTATCCGCTGCACGCATTAACCGGCAGTTTATTAAATTCAGTTTTACCAATTTTTTTGCTTTTCTTTTCACAAGCCCGAGTCGTTTTCAGGTAACAACGTCACGGTAGGTAACATTCCTTTTAGTATTTCGTGGTACTGTCATTTTCGTAATTTTAGGGTTAAAAATTACGTGGCGCCCTTTTTCCCTTTAATTAACTATTCCGGTGGTTATCAACCCTGCCCTTCTCCACTGTTTAAAAGCTGGCGGCCTCCCAACCGAACATCTAGGTGGAGTATCGTGACACATTATACCCATTTTAGGGTGTAGCAACCCCTTAAGGTGGCAAGTCGTACGCGATAATATGATTCGCATTCGATAGATGGCAGGACAAGACATCATGGGGAAATTAATTTCGAGTACATTTTGAGCATAAAAGAAAACCCGCGAAAATATGAAGTGATAATAAAAATAACATAAATCATGTGTTGCTTTATAAATAAATAAATTAATTAATTAATAAGCTTTTGAAATATATCAACAAATAACTTTGTTTCTAAATCATTTTTCGAAGGATAATGTTATTTTGGAAATAATTGATCATGTAACAACTATAAAGCTCATTGAACAAAGTTCAAAAAATGCACCAACAAGGCTTAAAATTTAAGGTAGGTTTAAAAAAAATAAAGAAATGCAAATCGAAATTTTGACACAATGTATTATAATTAATCTGATATTTCATATCGATGTAATATTATCAATTTAAGCCGAGTTTAATATTTAATTTACGTTGGTGCAACCATGAACCGGAATTTAAATTTAAACTACAAATGAAGGAAACTAATAATAAGTGTAGGTATAGGTAAACATTTTATTTTATTTGTTTCTTTTTTTTCTGTATAGCAACTAAAATGTCATCAGGTTCTTTACATTTTTTGTTTCGTGGGATTCTTTTTAAAATTATTTCCGGGAGTATGCAGTCTTTGTAGAATTTTGATAATTTTGGTAACATAATATTTTGCCATAAAGTTTTATCTCGCTCTATGATTTCTACAAATATTTTGTCTTCCTTGGACGTAAATACAATAAGGTAACAAAACTGTCTTCGGCAAATGTTTAATTGCCCTTGAATCTAGAAAAAAAAGATTTACAAAATTAATGTAAGTATATAATACATAGTAATTAATAAAAATTACCTGGTAGAAATAATTGTGATTTCTTTTAAGCCTTAGATCCCCATTTAAAATTTCTAAACAAAAGTTTTTTTGTTCTGCAGCTGCTTTTTCAAGTGTAATTCCTTTTTCAACAATTGATGGTACACACTTAACTTCTATTAAATAGTTTTCTCCTAATAAACCTGAAGATATATACATACATATAACAATGAAAAGTAAAAAAGCAAAAATTCACTAACCATCTGGGCTACAAGCAAGAAATCCATCCTCGCTATCTATGTAAAGACCGCTAGGATAAACAGTGACATCATAAAGTTTTTCAAAATTTTGTATTGCTATTTTTTCATTAGCTTTACCAAAATCAACATAGTAATTATTTTTAATTTCTTTAGGATATAAAACATCCTTTACTAAATTGTGGCACGATGTCGAACATTTTCTCTTTATCACTCTTCCAAAGAGAGATGCAGTCAATCGATCTCTTCGTTCGGATTCAAAAACAACATTTCCAAACTGTCCAACCGTTTTTTTTGCAATATTATCAATTTCACTACCAGAAACCTTGAAACAACATATAATGTGTCAATGTATAAGGTATAACAATATTGTAAAATAATTACTTGAAGTGATTGAAGTTTGCGTATACATTCTGCTTGTAAGGCTTCGCCTTCTATTTCTACATCTTCTGCAGCAGGACCGTAATTAGAATCTGATGTTACACATATATTATTTGTTTTTTTTCTGTTTGTTCTATCTGAGAAAAGTGCCCTACGAGCTTTTCTGCAGTTGTTTTGTTGTACTTGTCTTTTAATGTAACTTTTTGTTATTTTTCCTGGACTAGAACCTGCCAAAATTAATTAAAAAAATTATTTCTACTTTACATTTCATTGAAAAAGCTTCGAGTAATCACTAAAAGTAGTTATTTTATAATAAATGTGGAAAACTTTTGATTTCGAAATGAATGTATTTGTTACACAAAAAAAGGATAGCCTACTTCTACGTACTGAGTTCCTAAAAGTAGACTAACATTTTTTTAGTACGGAAAAGTAACAATTTTCCTCACTGAAATACAAAAAAAATATATGTTGGCTCTTACCAAATCTTGTTTTCCATGGACTTGAATGCCATTCTACACCTGAATTAAATCGTAAGGCAGATAAATAGCAGCGCCTCTGAAATGAACCTCTTGAAATTAAATTTAAACGTTTGCCAGAATTAAATCTAGAAACGATGTTCATATACGTTTCTGACAGGTTATTTGTTTCATTATATAACAACCGTGGTGCTTTTCTTATTACCAATTCTAGTGTAGTAATTATATGCTGCCATAAGCCACAGTCTTTCAAATATTCAGTATGATTTAAATTCACATCATTTGTATCACAAAAGTAATCTCTACAGTTACTGTGATTTCCGAATACGTGACACGGTCCATTTTCTAGATCTTTTTGTAACATAGCTACATTACCGTTTCTTGCATTATACTCTATTGCACCTTTAACAGCACCTTCCAATCTTTTAATATTTTTTGAATTTAATAATTTTCTTGCAGCAACAGGAAATTTTGTGTCGTTTGCAAGTTTGTATAAATTCTTTCCATATGATTTCACTACATGGTTTGTGCATTCAACTTTTTTTATCTCCCTACCATAAGTCACAGACTGTCTTAATTTCGCGTAAACATTCGAGTCACCATCACCAATGAACTGTTTAAATCTTAAACCATGCATTTTCTCACTCAAGCGAAATCCTTCTACTAAAATATCAGATTCCATCCCACTGGAACTTCCTTCCCAATTTTTAAAACAGATGTGCTCTGGAGTTGCCACCCCTTTACCAGTTGATCGAGAACAAACCGAACAATATTTGTTACGAATACCCACATATAAGCATTTTTTTGTATATCGGCCAATAATAATTGCCTAAAATAGTAACGACTTCTAATGAAAAAAGTTATCATGTTATGTTAATCATACCACTCCCGATTTTGCGTTAAAATTGTGCCCATAGCTCCTCTTACTCCATCCCCCATCCACCATTACAGTTATCCAGGGCACATTATCTTCATCAATTTGATTTCTTTTAATGGCTTCTTCTCTTTCAAGTTTTCCTGCTCTTTCCATGTCTAACCAGAGATAATCCTTCCAACTCTAATTTAAAAAGTAAATTATTATAAAATATTTGTATCGTATGCATGAATAATAAATATATACAATGGCCGAAAGTTAGCACCCCCACTTTGCGCAAATAAAAAAAAATAGTCTATAATTTAGAACTAATTTAGTACTAATTTGTACCAACAAAATTAGAATTTGTACCCACGTCTTCGCCGACTCGAGTTTTGTGCGATTTAAATTTCATAAAAAATGAGTAATTTTAGCCTCTTTTGAGTTACAGGATCCAACAGAACTCCTTCCTAGTTAAAACCACGGTTCATGGAGTTCTTGCCGTCCCTGAAAAGTTATAAACATTGTGGGTACAAATTCTAATTTTGTTGGTTTTAAATTAGTTCTAAATTATAGACTATTTTTTTATTTGCGCAAAGTAGGGGTGCTAACTTTTTTTTATCTAATATATGTATACCTTAGATAAATTATTTTCAATTTTATTGAAGGAGAATCTCGACATAAATTTTATATTTGCCACTGAAAATAATTCTTCGATACATCCATAGGTGCTCCCTGCTGCTAATGTACCCCAAACAATGGCCTCATTGATGGATGGGCTTTGGTTAGGATTGAAAGTGGTCTTTTTATAGGACCTATGACACACGTCACATTCAAAAAATAATGTACTGCTTAAACCATTACGGTACTCCTTCTTTAAATATAGTTTTCCAGTTGTACATTCCTTTGTATGATTATATTGGAGATTTACAGACCAATTCAAAAGATAACTCAAATCCACTATTCGATTACCTTCAATTGGAAATTTGTTTTCCTGTGGTATTCTGTCTACTTCCATAATTAAGTTCTCATCGAAAACACTAAAAACGATGTTTTTCGTTACAATATATTTCAATGAAAAATGGGCCCATAAACCATAACAAAAAATTATAAAATGTACACTTTATTCTTAAAGTACTACTCAATAAATAACGATTAAGATAAAAAAAAACATTTTTTAATAATTACTTTGCGAGATATTTGAATTTATTTCCAGTGTCACAAATGACATCAAACTATTGGTATCTTTCTCGCGCAGCCTACTGCAGAAACTGACGTGAGAAAGGTAGCTATAGGATTCTGTAAAAATCAAATGCAGTTATACTAAAACAATTATGACTTTAATACTATGAATTGCTTCAAAATTAAACGAACTTTCGTTTCAAAAAATAAAAAAAAATTGTTTCATATTCTCGAGATACATAAAGGAAATATTTGCAAATTATGAAAAACAAAAAAATAATAATAAAAATGATACTATCGTACTCACTTTGGACTAGGGGATAAAAAGTGAAAATTGTAATCGTTATCCTAAAACAATGACAAGTGGTTAGAGAAATAAAAATTGAACAAACAAAAATCTCATTAATATTTTACTATTATTACTACATATATGCCATCATACGCACATACGCTAAATAGACTCTCAATTATCAGTAATTAAATAAAAAAAAAATATATATATCATCACAGCATATTACCCATTGCTGGGTGTGCCAATCTGCTTTATCGCAGATATCGGTAATGATGATGACATATTTGTACCGTGCGGGCGTTTACCAGGCGTCACCTCACGGGCACCCATTGCTGGCGTGGGGAGTGCACCACAGGGGTCAATTTTGTGCGATTTACAATTCGAAATCAGTAATTCAATTAATTATAGCACTAATACTACAATATATTTACCTCCAACAATACGTTTGTATGTTTTTCAACCGCAGGAGTATCATTAGTAAATTTGCTAGTAATATTATCCGCATTATTTTCCTGTTTCTCTTCATTACAAACTTTTGACTGAACTGCTTCGGATTGCTGAACACTTCTGAAATAAGTGAACATTTCAAAATGTTAAATAAATACAGTATTTTCAGTAAATGACAAATGCGAGTGAAGAGCTAAAGATAGGTCCCGAATATAGAAAAATATGTCCAGTCTAACACATCTTTTATGCCGGATTTCATAATTATTCGAGAATTTCACTTTTTTTTGACTAGTTCGTTAAAATATTGTCACTGTTCGATAGTAATAATTAGAGGTCATTCATGTTAGTAGCGGAATAATTTTGAAAAACTCTCGAGCAGAGATTAAGTAATTAAATTTTCTTTATTCTTCTTCTGAATAGTATGAACTAACTACAGGAATAAAACACAGCGAGCATAAATATGGTACATTTTTCTCGATTATTTTTACTAATAAAAGACAAATAAAGAAAAGCATGAAATGGTCTCTATTTCGAAAACAGAAGAGTTTAAATTTACATTAAAGCGTAATTATTATATTTATTTATATTATATGCCTATGTATGTTCAATGTTCGTGAAAATATTAAATACTGCGTAATATTCATAATATAAAAATTCATTATATATGTCCTTACCTTTGAAAACGAAGTCTAGCTAATCTTGATCTTTTAGAATATTTTCTTCTATTACTCCACGACTTATTCACAATTTTACCAGAAGAAACCAATCTTACTTTAACCATTATTAAAATTGTACAGAAAGCACTGACAACATTCCACAAACCAAGTAGCAAGTAACGCAAAAGCGCAAAACGCAACGTGCTAAGAAAGAAAGTAGTTTTGATTGAACACGATCTACACACGCATCACACATCGCCAAGTTACATCCATCTAGCGGTCACAATAATAAATATAAATAACATGGAAGCTTATGAGTATTAACTTAACAACGATTACATTAAATAAACTTTTAATAGGGAACCTAGTTTTTGATAAAATACTATTCATTTAAAACTTACGCAAAACATATTATACTTTCGTTGGCTATTTTTCTACAGTGTCATGGTAAGAAAATAAATAGATATCACTTTTCACGAATGTTGTATAATATTTATTTGTCTGTAAAGTACAATTAATTCTGAACTCAAATTGTAATATAATGTCCAAGAAGGTTCAATAAATGTTTCATAAAATTTTTACACTCAGAAGTTACATATTTTAGGAGATTAATAGTTGTTTCTTCTTATGTAAAAAATGTACAGTGATTTGCCACCTTAAGGGAAAATTTCGTCACAACTTATAAACCAAAGAATAATAATTTGATTTGAACGTTAACGCTACTGGGTAAATATTAGCACAGAGGGCTGGGTAGTAAATAATTAGGTATCTGTAATTCTACTACATACGTCATTAATATTTATAGTTTGTTAGAAAGTAAAGTCACTATTTACGTATACCTGTTACACCACATAAATTAAATGGACATACGTCAAATAATCTTTCTCTTTCTAATACAAAATGTTGCTAAGCTACTTCTGTAAAGTGATGTGTATTATTTCTTCGCACAAATGACCTTGAATAGTTATCATTCGTGAATAATAGTGTACATACGTTTAATTTAGTTTTATTATATTAAATTTATACGCCGATATGTATGTGTTTTATCTAATCATGGAAAAATTGCAAATTTGTATTAATAAAGTTGTTTTGTAAATATGTCAATAATGACGGCTGCTTGTGTGTCGGATAATAGGGTAGGCGACACAACAAGCAATAACAAAAAATTGAAGGGAAAAATGTGTACAGCAAGTATATACGGAGTGTCTACTTTTTTCCCGAATATCGGAAATTCAATGTTAAAACTTTAATTTGGCGATATCGCTTTACCTATCAATTTTATAAAATAATATGTAAAGAAGAAAAATGTTCAGAATGAAAATGTGCATCGATGAGTATCAAATTTGTTTTTAAATTGTTTCTTATGTACGAGTTACTAGCAAAAGAAATTGCATGAATTAAGGCAATTATCAAAGTGCCTTGAAAAATAAGACAATAATATATGTTTGATGTTTCTGACATATATTTCATTTGATATTAGAATTTGTGATTAATTTTTTACTTCTAGATTAAATTTTCCTATTATTCTAACAAGAATAAAATTTAAAAAATGGCAGATATGTCAGAAACAACAAACATTTGTAAATTATGTTAGGAGAAGAAAGCGGTCTTTTTGTGTTGAATTCAGCTATTGCGGCCAATATTCAATATGATGTGTGTTGCTGTGCTGTAGCGACTGCCGCCGTCAGCGGTGAATAAACACGCTAACATTTTTTTACTAGTACAATAATAACAACATTTTTGTACTAGTAAGACAGTGAATATCTTCTATAGTGTGTTTACAGTGGCATATGAATATTGTAATATGCTTTAAAAAAAAAATATTATTGTCTTATTTTTCATGGCACTCTAATAATTGCCTTAATTCGCATATTTTCTTTTGCTTCTAACTTGTACATAAGAAATAATTGAACAACAAACTGGATACTCATCCATGCACAAATTTTAACATTAAATTTCCTGTTCGAGCAAAAAGTAGACACCCGTTATGTTTAATTTAATATTCAATATTAAGTAATTATTTCTCTAATGATAATAACATTAATAATGAAAGCGTAAGGCTAAAGGCTAGAGCAGGGAGCCAGGGAGGAGCGATAGGCTAGGCTACCTGCTTCAAGGAGTACGTGCCAGTCGTTACCGACAGTTCCGAAATGCTACGCCCCATAAATGCTAATAATGCTATGCCTCGCAAATGCTACAAGTTCTAAAGTTATCCCCACCGCCAGACCCGAAGTTTCCCGACCACACAATGCTACCATTTATAATGTGGGACGAATAGGGACAGGATGGAGAATATGAATAATTCACTATAGATCGCTACATAACCGTACCCATGTCGCATTTCGCCTATTAAAATATGGATGGCTAATTTATTCCAACTATAAAAATATAAACAATTTGAAATTAAGTAAATAATATAAATATAATTATAATAATATAAATAATAAACACGTTTCATAAATAATATTTTATTCATTTTAATAATAAATTTTCTTAGTAGGACTGATTTATATAATAATACTAAGAAACGAAACATTATACGTTAAATCCTAAGGTAATTTATAAGCAGATCTGATATTTATCACATTCTTCATTTCTAAAATTTTCTAAAGTTCATAATCTTAAGTCCTTGAATTTAGCTGGCAATAATTTCTATACTCGTACAATTCAATTCACGCTTCTTATACTTTTTCTTCTCTTCATTGTCAGTTATTGTTGGATAAACGACAAAGAAGTCCCCTTATTGACTTGATGCACAAAGTTTACAATAAAAATGACATTTATTACCAGAGAAAAAACAAAATTGACTACTCAAAACAAAAACCTGTCAAATCCTACTTCAATTCTGTCTCCGTCAATAATACAGTTCTCATATGATTATTACATTACATATTTGTACTATATTATACAATTGGCTGCATACATTACGCAATAACTGTAACAACATACCGATGAAGTCACTTATATTTGGAAAATAATATTGTAACTTTTAACTTTAAAATAGATCATACACTCCGAAAGTGATTTTATTTTCTTTGGAACTAAATGTACTTGAACATGTAAACCAGGTCTAAGAACATAAATTAAAAAAATAAATGTTGGAAATATTAGTGAATGAGAGGGAGAAGAAAATAATATTTTTTACAGTTTTTATTCAGTACATGACAATATTAATTTGTTATACTTATGACGAATGCTAGTTTTTCGTTTCATATTTTTCTAAATAAAATTTACATGTATAAACTTTATAAATTCTGATCTGTGGGGAAACAATTTATATAAAGAATTACAGGTCATAATTTACTTTCTCATATTTCTGTGATTTTATCGTAAATAATGGAAATAAAAACATAAATTCAAGCATTGAAATAAATGAATGATCTAGAATTATTGAAAGCCACGTGAACAGAGAAAGTTCTGTTTATGATCAAAATCACCTTCCACGGAAGAAAATAGTATCAATTTACCGGCAATGTTAAATTATATTACCTATATTACCGACATTAAGAAAAGTCTGCGGCGTTAACGTGTAAATAGTATATCAATATTTAAAAAGAAATGTATTATACATGTGAAAAATTATATATAAGTTGTTTTAGTTAAATAATTCTTTGATTATGTAGTAACTATTATGTTAAATAAAGATCTATTATTATTATTATGAATTTTTGACAATTTAATACGTCATTTTCTTTGCCTCATTTAAATTTAAGATCTAGGGTTGGTGACACCACTTCCATAATACAAAATTTTCAGTTGTGCGATTTGTTTTTTAAAATAGTTTCCTCCTCTTTTTACCTCTCGCTAAGAGAGGTATTGAATTCATGCTAAAAATCTCATATCCAGATTTTAGTGAATAAGCACGTTTTAAGGTCCCTAGAATCCGGTTATAACATTTTTACGATGATGTCCGTATGTGTGTGTGTGGATGTTGGTTCCACGATTTCTCAAATACTATAACACTAAGACATTTTTAACTACGGATTCCTCAATCTAACAATAATGGGAAGAGTTAATTAACAATTGGGCAACCGGAAGTAGTAGTTACAAGAAAAAAAACATCTAAACATTATTTATCGAAAATGTATGTAAATACTTATATTAAAGAACGTTAAATTCTTTTTCTATTTTGGTGCTTTAATGTGTACTTTATAAAACCCATTTGGGTATCATAAAGTACTTCATTATGACATCCAAATGAGTTTTATAAAGTACACATTAAAGAACCGAAATAGACATTCCTGAACATGAAATAATGTAGTTTTTTTTTGAAAAAATGACCAAAATAGAAAAAATACTATAAAATACACGTTTCATAGGACATTTCAGCGCACTTGTTCTCTTAGAAAATAAAATCATGTCTTATGAAACTTGTATCTTAATGTACTATTATTCGATAAATATAAATTCATTATTATATTTTCTATAGATTTAGAGATCAAACTATTTCAAGGCAAGAAATTCAAATGTTTGTATTTGACACATGAATGTCACAGTCGAAAATATTTGTATGCCACTGTCAAAAATATTTACATTATTATGAAGATTATGAAAATAAAAAAAGTCAACAACGCAAAAGAATATACGTAAAAAAGAATATAAAAGGAAAAATGACGAATATAAGAAAAAGAAAAGGAAAGTAAAAAATAAAATTTCAGGATATTGAATATAGAGAAAATGTAAGTATTGTACATAATTTATATTAAAATATCCCATAGATTTTGCAAATATATGTGAGAATTTATTTTGTAGTGAGACATGCATGAATATATGTATTTGTATTGTAAATATTTTTCGTTTTTTTCGTAAAACCAGGGAAAATATCTGGCCAGAGGTTATGTGCTGGCCACATAAGATTTTTTATTTGTCATTTTAAATCAAAGTTCGTTTAATTTTGAAGGAATTCGTAGTTAAGTGCATTTGATATTTAACGAAACCTATAGCTATCTTTCTTTCACCAGTCTCTACTGTAGGCTGTGCGAGAAAGAAAGCAATAGTTGCGATGTGACGTAAATATATGATACTTAAAATCTCAAATATATCAAAAAGTAAAAAATCATATAATTCTTTTTTTATATTACATGCATCATAATCGCTCTTTAAAATACGCAGAAGCGTGCATAAATCGACCATTACAACACGCTAATTTTTTAAGTTACCTAGGTAACGAAAAATGACAATAAATATGAATAACAACTAAAATATGAATAACAACTAAAACAATGTTGGTGCCTTTACCTTCATTGACTATCTTCAAAATGGGCCAGTACAACATTTTCCGATACTTTACCTATCTTTTTTCTTTCCGCACTATTCGCGAATTGTAAATAACACAGTATTGATCTTTTGATCGTACGAGCAAATAGTATATTACGTACCGTGAACTGTAAGTAATAGTTTTTAGGTCGAGAATGTAGTTTGGGATGTCGAGACCCGTAGGGTCGAGATTTCCTAAACATTCGAGACCTAAAAATCACTTACAGTTCGAGGTTAGTAAGCTATTTTTTGCAATACCTGCGAAAATAGAAGAAAAGAAAAATCGGTTTCAGATTAACAGCTGTCAGATTGATGTCAAAAATAAAATTTGAATGATAGGTGAGGCAGAGGGTGCTATGAACGTTTACGATGTGGTGGAAACTAAACAAACGAAAAAATTGTAAATAAACAATTCTTGAAAAATTGACGTTTGGCGAAGGTGTGAGGTTTTATTTGCAGCTTCTTTGAGTAAATAAATAGATAAGATGGATATAGAAGGAACTGCCAGTGTTGCCTTTGCATCGCTTCTACCTGATAGATTGAGAAAGAGGTACGAAACCACTTATAATCTTTTTCGAGAGTGGTGCAACGGAAAGAAGGTGGATATCCATTCCAGTGAGACAGTTTTACTAGCATATTTTTTAGAAAGATCTACAAAAATTTCTTGTCCTTCGAGTTTATGGTGTGAATATTCGATGCTCCGGTCTACTATCACTCTAAACGATAATGTTGACATTTCTAAATACGCCAAATTAAAGGCATTTCTGAAGAAAAAAAAATGTTGGATACCGTCCCAAAAAGTGTGAAGTATTTACAATGAAAGATATTATAAAATTTTTGAACGAAACGCCAGATGACACGTTTCTAATGAAAAAGGTTGTTGCTGTAATGGGCATTGCGGGAGCTTGCCGCAAAGACGAATTATGCAAGGTAACTTTAGATGACATTTCAGATAAAGGTAGCATAATACTTATCAGAATACCAGATTCAAAAAATCACGAACCAAGAAGTTTCATCATCGTAGACAATAACAACAAAAACTTACACTGTCTGGAATTATTTAGAAAATATATGAGCCTGCGACCAAAAAATTCAGATAATAAAAGATTTTTTCTTAGATATAAAAATGGGAAATGTGTTAACCAACCGGTTGGGAGAAACATTTTTACTAAAATACCTACCTTCTGAAATTGCAGAATTTTTAAATTTGAAAAACGCAAAAAATTGTACGGGATACTCATTTCGCAGAACCTCGGCCACACTTTTGGCTAACAGCGGAGTCGACATTATTGGGTTGAAAAGATATGGCGGCTGGAAGTCGTCGACAGTAGCCGAAAGTTATGTAGCAGAATCTTTGTCGAACAAAATTGAAGTGGCTAAGAAGATATTTCACAGAAGTAAAGAAGATTGTGCATCACACCAAGATGATTCTATGGTGAATGTTCCAGTTACAGATGACATACCCAATAATGTGATGAGTGCATCTCTCGATGATCCTGATTTAACTAGAGGAATAAATAAAAATTTAACCTCAATTCTTACTGCTAATAATATAACTAATTGTAATTTTCACATTACCATAAATAAAAAAGATGAACAAAAATTTTGTATTCAATTCTGTATACTACCTATTTGTAAAATAATAATAAAAAAATACTTAAAATTTTGTATTCAATTCTGTACTATACATATTTTTAAAATGCTTGATAATAATCTGAATTTATTTTCCTGAAATTCTGCGTAACTAACAGCCATTATATTTTATGTTTACTTACCGTCCACCATGAACGGTAAGTGTTTCATCCACCGTGGACGGTAAGTAAATGATGTAACCTAGGAAACCAATTGTGCAATAAAAGTTCCACTTGCTGTGTTTAAATTTTGTTATTAATGGGTAACTTACAGTACAGGTATTGCAAAAAGATTATTAATTGCAACATAGGTAATCTCATTCACTTTTTCTGGAATTTGAATATCGCTCTCTGAATCCATCGGAGCTAAAAACAAATTTATCAACAACGTATTGACAAAAGAGATAACAACCATAACAAATGTCACTTTTCCTTAGTTAATAATAATATTCTCCACTTTCTTTATACTGAGCATTTCAAATTTGAATTGAAAAATTGCGCGGTCCACTTGGCGCATGGCATGCCAATTGTATAATATATATAATATATAATGTAATAATTATATGAGAACTGTATTATTGACGGAGACAGAATTGAAGTAGGATTTGACAGATTTTTGTTTTTAGTTGTTAATTTTGTGTATTTGTCTCTGGAAAGAAATGTCTTTTCTATTGTAAACTTTGTGTATCAAGTCAATAAAGGGACTTCTTTGTCATTTATCTAACAATAATTGACGATGAAGAGCAGAAAATAGTATAAGAAGCGTGAAAGTAATTTTAGAAAATGGAATTGTATAGAAACTATTGCCAGCTGAATTCAAGGACTCAAGATTATGAGCTTTAAAAATTATAGAAATGAAGAATGTGATATGTAATCTGTTTATAAATTACCTTAGTATTTAATATATAATGTTTCGTTTCTTTAAATGAATCAGGCCTACTAAGAAAAGAAAATAATTTATTACTAAATTGAATAAAATTTTATTTATGAAACGTGTTTATTATTTATATTATTTACTTAATTTTGAATTGATTATATTTTTATGGTTGAAGAAAATTAAAATATAGTTATCACCAAATTTCAAAGTTAATGTATAGGCACCTATATTTTAATAGGCGAAATACGAATATGTAGCGACCTATAATGAATGATTCATACGTTGAGAACATTCTTCATCCTGTACCTATTCGTCCCACATTATAACTGGTAGCATTGTGTGGTCGGGAAACTTCGAGTCTGGTGGTGGGGATAACTTTATAACTTATAGGATTATTACGACTGACATGAACCGTCCTCAATCGCACATCATAGATAACGAAGTCAATCACACTACACTATCTTCATTCTGAACTACATTCTCCCGCCAGGTGTATACATGAGTTAGTTTGTGTTTGAAAATAGTATTCAAAATGAAGAAATTTCTGTCCAAACAAAATGAAACAATCACTAAAACATACCAATACAGTTTCAGATACACTTCTTTTCACACCCAGCCATCCATTTAAATCATCACACACTATCACTCTTTCACCCGGATCACACAAAACAATTACATTTACCGAATTCCAAAACCAGAGCTGGGCAAAGTACCGGAAAATAGTAGAAGTACTTTTTTATTTTCCGAAGTACTTGAAAGTACCAAATGTTTGTAAAAGTACTTGCAAATTTGGGTGCAAGTACTTTTTCAGATAATTGATATTTTTCTGATTATATGGACCTTAAAGGTAATTATTGACAAAAATTAGAATACCAATATTTATTGGGTTATTTAAAACAATAGTTCCTCGCTGGGACTATCGTATCACCTAGCGATCGCATGACATAAAATTGACATCATATGATTGCCAAGTGATAACAAGAAGGTGTATCGAGATGTTAGAATGACGTCATGCGATCGCCAGGCGATACGGCAAAGTCCCAGCACTGTAGTTAGGTAATATAAACATTATGGCTGGTAGTATGGTCACGGTTTTATCCCCGGTTGCAACTCTGTTGTAACTAAAACCATGATAATGTCTTAAAACCAACTTACAACCAAGCCTAGTACGGTCACGGTTTTAAACCGGTATTAAGATATAATCGAGAAGTAATAAATTTAATTTGGTGACATTGCAAACACGTGTCATAATTTACGTCAAACTGTCAATTGTTGAGTTTTGACGTTAATGTAGATTGAAGGTTCGTGAATCTTGTGGCAAGTTTATTATATTTTATTAAAATATTATTATAAAAATAAACTAATATAATATTTTTTTTTGGGAAAAAACTATAAATGTCTGGGAAAGAAGTGAAAATTGGGCAACAGAGAAAAAGGAGTTTTTGTTGGAATGTGTAGGAAAATATAAAAATATAATTGAAAGCAATAAGTTTGGTTTTAAGTTTGACAGCGTTGCTATGGCAAATAAAACCACACATACTTACAACACATCTAAAACCGCACCTTACTACGCTTTTTAGTCTAAAAATTACAACCGGGGATAAAACCGTGACAATACTACCAGCCTATATGTATATGCAGTATGCTTATTAGAATTAATGCCAAAAAAAAATGCAAATATATTTTTACTATTTATCTTTTAACACTACACCACTGCAAAAAAAAACTCTGACAGACAAATAATTTTCATAACATTGCTAACTTAAGTATATGTGAATAGACTTACTTTGTCAAGTACAAAGTACTATAAATAGAAAGTACTTCAAGTACAGTACTTGAAGTACTGAAAGTAATTGCAAGCCTAATAAAGTACTTTTCTTGCAAGTATTGCCTAGCTGTCCAAAACTAATATTTTTCAAGGTCATTTTCAGACTGCAAACGGACACAACGAAGATTCGTATATAGCCTATCTAGAATCTCATCCAAGAAATACAGCCATGAAGTACAAACAGCTTCATTCTTTCAGACACAAGTATACCTACACCATGCTTTGCATGTTTATTTTCTCGAACGCACGAACACAAACAAAATATGCCTTCTACTTCTCCCTTACAACATTCTTTCCTCATTGTGTTACACACAAAACATCTACACATTCACACCTCTAACATTCCAAATCCCCGACTTATACATTCTTAATTTTTATTAAAATAGAAAAGAAAGAAAAACAGTTAAAGAGGTGATAGGTACAAAATAAATAAATAACTAGTTTAACAGTTTTTATTTTTCTTTAAATTTTCGATCATTTATGTTTTACATTACACCAAATTAAAAAAAAAACACTTAAGTCCACTAAAACCTAAAATAAGTACAAAAAAACAGCCCTGTTACAAACACATCAAGTGGAATTATATTCAATGCTATGAACGTTGCTCATATGCTTCGAAAGATTCTGACTATGTTTAAATAGTTTATTGCATATTGTACACTTAAAGTTTTTTTATTCTGCTATGAATTTTCATATGAGTTTTTAAATTAATATTTTGTGCAAATGATTTATTACATGTCGGACATTTATATGCTCTAATTCCAGTGTGAATTTTGTTATGTCTGGCTAGAGTACTACTTTGAGTAAATCGTTTATTACATATTTCACACTTATAATCTTTTATTCCGTTATGAATTTTCATATGGACTTTTAATCCATAATTACTAGTAAAGTGTTTTGCGCATATAGCACATATAAAGTGTCCTTTCATATGTGCTATTAATTTTGTTTTATATTTAAATTCTTCGTTGCAAATTGTGCACTTATGGTCTTTTGCACCCTTGTGATTTTTCATATGCCTGCTTAAATTACTTTTATATGAAAAATGTTTACTGCAGATTGTACATTTATGGTCTTTTGTTCCACTGTGATTTTTCATATGTCTAATTAGGTTAGCTTTATGTGTATATTGTTTATTGCACATTGTACACTTATACTCTTTTATTGTATTATGAATTTTCACATGCTTTCTTAACCAAGCTTTCTATGGAAATGATTTATTACACGTAGCACAAATGAATTCTCTAACTCCTTCGTGAATCTTCATATGTTACATCAACCTTGATTTGGAAGCAAAACTCTTATTACATACGACACAACCAAAACCCTTTGAATTAGCATTTTTAGATTTTCGAATATTATTATTAGTATTCGGGTTGTCACAGGCTTCATTAATCTGGTTATCGTCATCTGAAATACATTCGTAGTCTGAGGAATTTTCTTCCATCGGTTCCGTGCTGCTCTTCATAATTGCTTCTTGATTAATTAGTTTCACAAATGGAACAGATGACAGATGAACACAAGAATTCTTTCCAACTTAACAATTGTCTGAAACATAAATTTTCATAAATTATTTAAAAAAATCAGAACTCGTACACTAAAATAAAATAACCTTTAAGTTAAAGCTCTATCAACTTTTCCGTTGTATATATTTAAAATCTACATGTGTAATACGTTCACTTATCGTTTTAATATTTTGTATTTTATAAGGTTAGTTATAGATGGCACCGTAATATAAAGCTTGGTTTACACAATTTTGACATTCATACTCTAATAACTTTAAATTAAGATAATTGGAATAAATATCACTTATCAATCCCTTCTATTTATATAAAATGCTTATATAAACACGAAGTTATACGATTCACTTAGCGGGTTCCGATGAGAGTACCAAATAACTAATTAGATAGCTAGGCAAAAGATATTTAACGTACACATATCGTACTCATGAGATTCCAGTTCTAGTGCAGTAAATGAAGACCAAAATTGAATTTTCCCTTACAAAACGTAGGGTACAAATGATTTTAATATTATGTTAGTTAGGTCAGGACACTGATGAAAAATTCAAATTTTCGACCTATTGGCGGGGAGGGTAGGGGTGGTGGAAGCCGCCATCTTGAATTAAAGGTGCAAGAGTTTTTTCTTAGGTTTTTCGTCATTTTATCAAAAACAGTGGCCCGTAATTTTTTGCACAAAAAGTGTCGTTATGTTTTTACCTATACCTTGTTCCATTTAAACCATTCAGTATTGCGGAACATAGGGAATAGTTTTGGCCTTTCTGATTGGCTGAAATTAGAGACAAGTTTACCCAATGTAATCTCGGCTACTTCAGACTTGCGCTGTTGCCAGTGCCATCTACTGAATGGCTTAAATTGAACAGAGCATATATAACGTATACGTATGATATAACATAATGCTATTCGCAATCGAAATTAACGATAGAGGCGCTGATTTTCGAAACAAGATGGCTGCCATACGATGAGTTTGACATATGACAGTTCACATTGTTCACTGTGTTTCGTTGACTATGTATACAAACCGAGTTTAAAAACTTATTTATATGAAGGCGGTAAGTTAAAATATTTAATTAGTAATTACTACACTACAAACGCAGCTGTCACTTATTTAATATGGCGCTTGTACGATTGCTTTTCGTAGTACTGATTTGCGCCACTAGAGGGAATTTTTTTTATCTACGATTGCGAATAAATGTAAATAAATGTATAGTAGGTTATATTTGAAGTTGAAACTGACTGACAAGCATATTTAACCTAATTCATATTAATAATAAATTTATCGGTTGGTTGGTAACGTGGCGGGCTACTTGACAAAACCGCCACATTACCCCCCTCCCTTATAAATACAATTAGTCCAGTGAACAGAGGTCGAAAAAGGGGGTTACCTTACAAAAGGTCGGGTAGTTCTGAATTTTTGATATGTCGTATAGGATGGTTGGATAATGAGAAATCCAAATTTCCACAGATCCCCTTCCTCCGCTCCCTCCGCCATCTTGTAAAAACCACCAGAAATCGGTACTTTTTTCAGTTTTTCGCCTATAACTTCTATCTGGTGAATTTTAGCGAAAAAAAGTTATTTGGTGACGTAGCGGATGGAATTTTCCAAAAATTTGATACAAAAGGTTTTTTTCCACGATTCATAGCAACGGAGCTATGGAGCTCCCAAAAAGGCAGCAATTGCGCACTTAGCAAAATATTGAGTTTCTTTCCACTTTACATCGCAATAACTCCGTAATACTTCATTTTAACGTAAAAGTCTTCATAATGAATCTTGTAGAGAATTTAATTACCTATAAACTCCATTTATCAAATTCTTTTTACGACCAATGCAACAGAGTAGGGGTAAACTTACAAAAAAACGAAAAAGTGTATTTTTTTCAAGTTTAGTGCAGCAACAGTCTTTGGCTCATTATTTCTAATTATACAACTTTTATTTCAAACAGGATATTCTATATTGATGCAAAATAAACGTAATTATGTGTTGGGGAACGTCAGTGAAGTCTTGTAGGGCTTCTATAAAAAACTGTTATAAAACAGCACTTACTTCTTCTTCTTACTTCGACATGGGACATTTGTCGTATATTATATATACAAGTATAGTATCAAAAATAGGATACAACGTTGCTACACTAAAGATAAAAAAAAAAACACTTTTTCGTTTTTGTTTTTTTTTGTTAAGTTTATCCCTACTCCGTTGCATTGATTATAAAAAAAAAATGACACACGGATTTTGTAGGTAACTAAATTCTCTAGATTTATTGTATGGACTTTTACGCTAAAATGAAGTGTAACGAAGTTATTGCGATGTAAAGTGGAAAGAAATTAAAAATTTTGCTAAGTACGCAATTTTAGCCTTTTTTGGGAGCTTCATAGCTCCATTGCTATTAATCGGATCAAAAAACTTCAAATATAAAATTTAAAGGAAATTTTGTCCTCTACAAGTCGACGTATAACATTTTTCGCGCTAAAATTCATCAGAAAGAAGTTATAAACGAAAAACTGAAAAAGTACCAATTTGCGGTTGTTAAAATATGCATAAAGGAAATATGAAAATGGATGTTTCGCGGTGATCTGTGTATTCTATATATTCTCCATTTTGTAACGGTAGAGCTGAGTATAGCAACTAAAACTATATAATGAAATTTTATGATAATGATTTATTTATAGCTATGAAAAATGGGAAAAACCTCAATATTTTTCTAATATCGCTACTTTTGGCCTTATTGAGAGCGGAGCAGATCCACCACTATTGATTTGACAAAATACATAATATGGCAAAGTTTTAGAAAATTATATATATATATATATATATATATATATATATATATATATATATATATATATATAATATACGGCAAATGTCCTATTATTGGAAATACTGTAGTAGGTCCTTACTTTTTACCTCCACGTTTAAATTCAGAGAGGTTCTATAATTTTCTAAATAATGATTTAATGGAAGAAGTTAGCTTAGCAGTAAGACGAAATTCTTGGCTACAACTGGTTGGCTGCCATGCACATTATGGGAGACAACCAAGGGAGTGGTTAAATTTACACTATCCACAACGGTGGATTGGTTGCGGAGGATCTGTACCGTGGCCAGCATTTTCGCCTGATCTAACACCTTTAGATTTTTTTGCTTGGAGTGCCATAAAAGAAAGAGTTTATGATGAACTGATAGATAATTTGGACACTCTACGTAGAAAAATTATTCAAGTTTGCCAAACCATATCTCCCGAGCAATGTTACGCAGCAACCAGTGCAGTTTGTTTGCTTGCACCAGGTGCACATTTTGAACAAATGTTATAAAAAAATGATATGTTATTGATTTATTGTAAATAATAAATGTGTTTGAAATCATTAATAATTTTCATATTTTCACTGACATACAATGCAAATAAACTAAATTTTGTAGTGAAATTAGATAATAACCAAATCATTTATAATGAATGTAATTATTATGTCACAAGTTAATAAGATAATATTCCATTATGAAGTTGATTATTTAAAGTAGCGCTGCGCTAATGAGAAAAACATGAATATCTCTGAAACTAAGCATCTACGGACATTTGCTGAAATGAACTTGTCACCTTATTTTTACGTGTATATATATATATATATATATATATATATATATATATCAGCTTCTCTCAAATATCGTTCTCAAGGCTCGCACCTGGTGATATTGGCACACGTAGTAATGGATAATTTCCGTGATACATACATACATAAAACAATAATCACTCAATCTTTAAACAACATTATTACCAACCGGACATCTTAAAACAAATATTCCTCTTAACATATTAAAGTGACCGATTTCCGGTAGCGAAATACCGCATCCGGATCACAATAATAGTTACAGAACAATCATCCTTCGCCGTACATATCTTTCGAAGCACACTTCTTTCGCTTCGGTCACATTCATATCCCGTGATGATATATTTAAGAAATAGGTGTACAATTATTATTTTGACATACATTTACTGCCATACACAAATCTTTCGTTTTCCAGCGATTTTAAGCCTGAAAACTACAAATAGACAAATAATTTTATTTTGTACATTATGACATAAATTTTTAAATGGCGATGAAACTGAAGAGTCAATTTTATCAATATAAAATTTTTTTAAATCTGAATTTTGTGCATATATTGTGTCATAATATCCACGAAATATTTCCTCCATTTTACAAAAATAATTGTACGTCTGTAAATTGCAATAAAATAAAGCATTTTGTTTGTATGCTCGTAAACGACATAATAATGAAAGGTTTGCTGTTTCTTTATTGTAAACATTTGAACCCAATGCAGAAACACAATTACTGCATGTTTTGCATAATTTTATTATTCTGGAAATTATATATCCGGCAATGTAGTATAACTTATTTTTTTCACTATTATTTAAATTAATTTTGTGAAGTTTAAAATTTGATGGAATATTGACAAGCTCATAATATAAATTGTTCTTAGGTCTAATTTCCGATATAACTTCTGACAAATATTCCCGATCATATTCATCATAGCTACTTTTTGACACATCTTTTAAATATTGTGACACTGCTATTAGTTTCAAATTATTTTTAAATTGAAGTGATGTAGGTTTTTCTTGTTTAGCTCGGACAGTACTAAATGAATTTTCCAAACAATCTTGAGCAAATCTAGAAGTTAGTAAAAAGAAATATTTTTTGTCATTTAAAAATTCGTTCTGTAAATCTAAAATGGATTTCGTGGATATTAATGCGCCCATTTGCGATGGTTTCCAAGATTTATTTATGCCAATAAACAAATTTGTTATAATGAGTAAAAAATCTTGCAAAAATGTTATGGTACTATTATATTTATTTTCCGAATGCTTGCTTATTGCTAATGATGGATGCCTTGATGACATTATTGAAAACCACTTGTCTATTAGGTTTATATACCACGCTGTTGTTTAATACTCCGGTTTATTAAGCTGCTCAGATACAAATTCTAATGCGCTGCTAACGTCTTTACTTATAACATTACTTGAACGGGAGACTTTCATTTTTTGAAAATGATCTGGTAATAAATCACTTTCGGATAATTTTGGGCATAACAAAAATTGGTAATCTTGTTGATATTTTATTAATTCATATATATGTTCGATTTTAATTTCGGCAGTAGGTAAATTAAATTTTTGTTGTAAGTCAGTTGATTATAAATTAATTTGTTCGTAACAAGCATACTTTTTATGTTTTTGAACAAATGAGGCACATCGGCAATAATAAATATTTTTCGGTTTTCTGCAAAAGGATGTGGGATGCTATTTTGAATTAAACTAAATCTACTAGCCACAATATTCCAAGATTTCCATAAAGAAAGATCTGAAGATCCCATGTCTGACGTAATACTAGAAACTCGCAATCCTAATTCTTCTGATATAAATTAAAAAACTACGTAAAATTTAACAATTTTACCTGTTAAATAATATGCAACTATTTGTTTCCATCTGGATCCTATACCAGCTAGCATAAACACAAGTGCTTTTGTTGCAGTTCATGTATGTTTTGGCAAAGTTACTTTTCCAATATATTTTCTTGTCGAAGGGTCAAACAGATTAGATAAGGCAATGGACATTTCGTCTAGAACAATACAGCATTCTTTTTCAAATTCAAATATTTCATATAAGATACCAGACTCAAACTTAAAATTTTCCAAACATCTACGCAGAGTTCTTAATGAAGGTAAACTTATATGTTTTAATAATTCTTGATAACCAGTTGTGCCACAAGAAAATTTCAATTTAAGTGCTTTTTGTATTGTTATATTCGACCATTTTTTAAATTTCATGGAACCTTGCATCGCTTCTATTTGATCTTCGTTAACAATTTTTTTTAATAGAAACAAATACTTATCTTTATTCGTTTCTTCTGTAATTTTTTTCAACTTAAATTTCAACTTCTTGTTTTCTCTTCTATCACTTCGTGATTTATTTTTTAAATCCCTATTTCTCAACTCTAATCTTTTATTTTGATTTTGAAGCCGGATAAGTCGTTGTAAATATTCATAATGTGTGTCTCTGCTGAATGTTATGGAAGTTGATTCAGGTGATTCGAGAGTACTAGTATATGTACTATTCGAGGTACTATTTAATTCAGAACCAGAAGCACTTGGTTCAGGAAGAGGTACAACTGGATTCATACTTGAAGATGTAGTAGCTGCTGAGGAATCTAGCATTATGGAACTATTTTGAATCGGTATTGATAGTCTTTCCTTTTTGGTTTGTTTTTCGTAAAAAAAAATTTGTGGGGACAGCATTTGGCTTCAATTTTCTTTTGCCATCTTCTATGGTTTTCTCCCACATGCTCGATTTAAAATGAACCTAGATGGACACAATATTTTTAACATTTAACCATTAAATAAAGTATCATAATGAAATGTATACCTCACATAACACAGAATGTTCATTGGTGACCACTCATCTCTTTTCATGTTTATAACCCACTGTTTTCTTCTGGCTGGATCTCTTGGAAAACGCTTCATGAAAAATCCTCTGTCTCCCCTATTACTGCAACCAACAGCTGCACAACCACCAGTCATCTTGGCCCTGTCAAATGTGTATTTAATCATTTATTTACAGAAATGTATTTATTGCTATTTAAAATTATTATATTCGAGAATGTCTACCATACTGAAATGTTTAATAGAATAATGATTGTTACTTAAATATTCAGAAGTACCATATATGTCTTTATAATTTGAACCAGTGCTTGTAGTACAAGCAATAAAATTTTATCATAGTGATTATAATTTAATTAAAGTCAACGGAATCGGATTAGTTAAAACGTGGAACTGATTTCCGAATTCAAGCGAGGTTATGTTTTTTACGTATACGATCGTATATAATATTAAACTAGTTCAATATCGGTAGTTATTACTTATAAAATAATTAGATATTCTAAACTTACCTTTTAAAAACTTAAATGTTAAGGCTTAATATTGGTAACAGTTCCCTGTTTTCAATATTATCTGTATCTTAACACAATACTTACACGAAAATTACATAAAAATATAAATTATACTATAAATAAACATTGAAACTATATCTAAATATGTTTTTCAATTAAATTAGAACAGATTAAAATTATGTTATGCACAGTACAATGTAAAACTGTCATAGTGGCCCGGTAATGGCGGACGAAAAGCGAGCCATGTCATGGCCATACCCTGGTTATAAAGGTACCCTAGATGCTAAAATTCATTAACGCCATCTATTGTTCGGTTGTAAAAACTTAAAAGGCAACCCTCGTAATGCGAAAGTTTTAGGATTATATTTACAAGAAAACTTAAAACGAGATATTCACAAACACACTAATAAAATTTATAGTACATCATCATCTTTATGCTACGTTATAAGAAATGTTAGATTAATGTTCGACATATTAACTAAAATGTTCTATTTTGCTAAATTCTACTTCATCCTGAGTTATGGCATTATTTTTTAGGGTAACTCTCCTTCTGCAACTCGTGTTTTTAAACTGCAAAATACACGCTTTTAGAAACATATTTTTGTTAAATAAGAGAGCATCCTGTAAGCTGGTATAAGAAACGAAGGATTGTTAACTTTACCTTGTCTATATATCCTAAATACTATCTTACAACGAGAAAGATAAGTTACTTACATTATTCGAACTTCATAATTACGGTACTCGTGGATAAATCAGAATATAATCCACATTATTATGGCCTAATTTTTTATAGTAAACTTCCTCAAGCACTCAGATTTTGAATCCATAAATAGTTTTAAATATAATTTATTATTATTATTAATATTATTATAATTTGTAATATCTGTTGAAGTGAAAAATTATTTATTTAAATCATTAGACAATTGTTAAACATAAATTACTAATAATACCTAATAAAAACAATATAATCTAACTTGACAGATAAAACGTTAAACATTTGTTAATTTATTTCTTTACATTCCATGGCTATTGCTTTTCTTTAGGGTGATTTTCATTTTCATATCTAATTTCTGTCGTTACAGTTATTGATTCGGATGCAAAATTTTATGCTCTACAACTTTAATTTGAAGCTTGTGACGAACTTTGGGTTGGGCACAAGGTATTTGGCGCAAGTTTGCCTCGGGCGCCAATCTCGGGTAATCACAGTCGGGTTATGTCCAGGGTTATAAATAAAACTCAGGGCTCGATGAAGATGTGGTCTTTTATTCTCACAGCCTGTTTGGGATTGGTTCTTTGTGTTTTACTCAATGATTAAACACTCTGTTTTAATCTAATAGTGGACTGTATTTTAATCACAAAAACAATATGTACAACACATAAATACAAAACTTATATTATTAACCGCAATAGTTACGAACATTAACAGGTAATTCTCTTTTATTTTCTCAAAATCAACGCTGCTGACAAACTTCTCATTCACTCTCTTTTTCACTGTTGCCAACTTAGTATTTCTAGTGAATTCCAAGATTACCAACTTAGTGTCTCTAACACAGCGAATTTCCTACAGTCGCTTTGACTCACAAAGAATGACTACACAGTTCCTGAATTATGGCCGGTGCAAGCTTAATGGTTTGATTAATGACGGCGATTTCTCGACACGATGGTTCCTTTTGATCTAACTTAGCCCCACCTGGGTCTAACTCCAAACCAACGCCCGGCGTCGCGACGCGGATCAGCGTCGGTGACTCGTTACACATGTTCAAATTGAATATCGAAATCGGTACTTCGGTACCCCGAACGGTTCCCGAGTTTTAGACGAAAAACCACATAATGACGTCACTGGTACGATCTCCAGTAGGCAGAGACGTTATTAACTCTACTGGGCGTCTTCGATGCTCGCCGGAGCCGACGGTCGTTGTTTTAGTCTATTCTCCGAGGTATGGTAATCTCTCCACTCTAACGAGTCGAGGTTCTCTCCGAGGATTAGTCCTAACTCAACGAACGTTCTGAACACCCAACTTTGGGCCGCGACAGAAATCTCGCGGCAAACGTGGCAGCGTCGCGGTCCCTGGTTTGGGAATCTCCACTGAGGGTTATCGATGGTCTCTCCACTCAACGAGTCGAGGTTCTCTCGGTGGGTGACACAGGGAACGTGACGCTTTACACCCAAATATTGGGTCGCGTGGTTTACCACCGGACTACTCTACCCAGAACTTCGGTTCTGTCTAAAAAATCCCGTTTTTGAACTTTCCACAAAAACGCTATTTACTTTACCTGCACTTTCCAGCAGTTTTCACGGTTTATCAAACTCTCTCGGCTTCTCGCTGAGGGTTGCCATATTCTTCAGAGCTCTCTGCTTCTCGAGAAGGAACACTACTCTCCCTACTTGCAAAACGGCCCCGGCTTTTATAGCCAAATCTTAAGAAACCAAATTAAACTTGCACCAAGTGGTCTGCGAAGCATGTGATAATGGTAATACAATGTAATATTTGGAACAAGGGTTGCTACCTAAGAGACCAGGTTTACAATAACATGATTCGCAAGCCCTTGTCCTCCTAACTCCGAATAAAAGTTTTCATACTAAACGGCTTACTAGTACTAGCTCTATAATCAATTGAAATTGCGGTTTACTGCTATTAAACAAAATAAGGGTTGCAAAGGTAGTTTCTCAATACTTTACAGTACTCCCTGCAAAACCGTGACAATACCCTGCTACACACAAATTTCCGTAGTACTACCTCAACCAGTACTACTTCTAAGTGTCTCTGAACCGATAACATTCCAAAATGTAACTTAGAAAAATGAATGAAAATGAAACCCTGATGTAAAACAACATTAAATACTTTTATTTATTATCTAAAAGGAAACAGGTAATTAGGAAAGTATGATTCTATATTATGTTAAATTCAATTATCTTTGGTAGTTTCAGATACCATCCTGTGTATTTCGATGTCATAATTATTCTCAGTGAAAAAGTGTTTATTTTTAATTTAATAACGGAGATATAAGATTTTCACAGTTGCTGAGTAGTCATTCCCTTTAGAAAATGATAGAAAAATATCAAAGTTAACCAAAAATGGAGTTCCGAGGTTTTCTCATGTAGGCAACGATATTTGTAATGAACAAGGCATGAATATGTATGTTGTGGTGGGAGGTAATGTATTCGCCACATTATATTTTGTCATAAAGTTATCAGAAGAACTGTCAAACACAATTGTTAAAACTTTTACAGGTCTTTTCGTTTTTTATTGTTTATTATCAAAAACGAATATTCTTTCAGTTTATCTTCATTGCATCTGTTTTCCTTTTGACTTAGTTCATTATATTCTTCATACTCTGTAACAAAACAAATAATATTCAACTTCATTTATTAAATTATAAGTTGTTTTATTCTTTTGATTATACATTTTATAAATATAAATATATATATATATATATATATATATATATATATATTATAAATTATATCGCTAATGTTTTACCAAAAATTTAAAAAAATAAATATAGTAATAAAATAAAACACAAACAAATATACTTTCTAATCGGTTTCGGTGTTATTCACCATCATCAGAGACAAGAGATATACACATATAACGAAAAATTATAAATATAACTAAGAATTAAATATTTGACATAAATAACAAAAGTTTAAAATACAAAGTAAGTTGGTATAAAATTATTTAAATCTAAAATTATATTAAATTATAGAACAAAATTGAATACAATCAAATATAATTATATTAAAAATATAATTAAAATATAATTAATTTAATAATGTTATAATTACTTAAAATTTTGTAAAAATTTGTATTACATCAGTCATAATTTTGGTTTTAAATACCACCACACCAAAAAAGGGTTAAAAATACCCATATTGTTCTATGAAATAAGTTATGATTTTTTATGTTTTGGAGTAGTAGATAATTTAAGTTTTGGTAATATTATATTTTAGGCATTTAAGTAATAAATACAACGTATGTAGGTACAGGGGCGGCGCTAGGCGGTAAGCGAGGTAAGCACCGCATCGGGGCGCAAAATGTCAGGGGGCGCCCCGATTTTTTATACAATTTACAAAATTTAACAGATCTAAGCGATGAAATACTCAAGAGAAATTGTGACCAACTTAGAAACATATCTTAAAGATGAAGAAGATAAAAACCTACAAACGAATTGTTTAATGAACTAAATTCTTTTAAAGATGCATTTCTTTTGAAATTAAAGAACTTTTCAAATCCTTTAAAAACTTTGAATTATATTTATTCAAATAATTTGGATTCTTCATACAGGGTGGTGACTTGGAAGACGCAGCGTACGGGTTTCAATGGTAAAATTCTAATGTGCAGTTATTTGCTCCCCTAATTATTTTAGAGCAAAATTGTATTTAAGTTTTTGCTACAGAAAAAAATATTGCATCCGAATATGCTATTGCTTATAATTTTTCAATTTCCGGAACCGTAAAAATAGTGAAAAACAATAATAACATTTTTTACAAAAATCATTGAGCCATGGAATAATAATTTAAACAAATATCACATAAACAATTAGCAAATGTCAGACAAGAATTTTACAACAGATTGGGGTATTGTTTAATGATAAATGGTGGTTTGTGATATGTTATTTTATATTAAAATAAAAATCCTTTTTCCCAATACGTTTTAAGTCTTTTAATTTAAATAAATGAAGGGTCGTATTCATAGTCACTTCTTAAAGAACTCATAAATTTCAATTTCATTCTCTTCAAATTATATTGTTGTAATCAACAATTCCATTGTTGTAATCAACAATTCCATTGTTGTCATCAACTACAATAAAGGTGTTTTCATTTTCCCAGTTTTCAAAATAAGTTTAAACGTCAAGAATCTATGACAGATGTTTACGCTTTTTTTCAAATTTTTGTTCCATGACACCAATGATTTTTGCAAAAATGTTATTATTGTTTTCGATTATTTTTACGGTTCCGGTTCAAGTTTCATAACATGATTTTAGCGCACGCTTCTTTGTTAGAAACGAGCGGCTTGCCGCGAGTTTTCTAAGTAGACAAGTGCGCTGAATTGTGTCATGAAACTTGTATTTTATACTATTTTAGTCCTTTTGTCAAAAATGTTTAAAAATATTCGTCATTTTATGTTTAAGAATTTATATTTTGGTTGTTTAATTTGTACTTTATGAAACTCATTTGGTGATAAAGAAGAACCAAATGGGTTTCATAATATATATTACAAAACCAAAATAGAAAAAAAAAGTATTACCTACCTAACTACATCTGTTATTCCTTCTTGCTCTTTTATTTTTTTATTATGCGTTTACTATTGTTGCATTTCAAACATGTATTTTGAAAAATTAAAAGTTATTTAAAATTTCCATATTTTTTTTTTTTTCGATAAAAACCTTTAGGGGCGACATATTTGAAATTTGCAGGGGGGCGTCAGGGCATATAGCGCCGCCACTGTGTAGGTACATATTTCCAAAGAACGAGTATCCCACCATACTTCGCCTCCACAATTCTTATCTTCTTATAAACATGCATTACAATTAAATTTTAAAGAATTCATATTTCTATTGACAATCCGTCATGCATTTATTCAATATGAAAATTTAATTCTTTTTTCAAAATATTATTTGCCTGATAAAGATATTTTTTTTAAATTTTCATGGTATAAAACGTTTCCTAACATTTACTTACTCAAGTATACAAAAAATCGTAGCCATGAAACTATTATTCTTTATCTTTAGTTTTTTAATATCATTTGGTAAGTTGAATAGAGAATTGACTTTCACAAACTTTAATTATTATTACATAAACATACCGTCAGCTTGAAAGAAGACTTTTCACAGAAAAATCATCACATCTGTACTTACTATAGTAGTTTGTCTACAGGGTGATTCAGAAAGATTTGCCAAAATTAACACTCAAATTGATTATTGACTCCTTCAATATATGGGGGTCATTTTGAGTACAAAAATGGTATATGAAGGCATGCCCATAAACATTTCGTTGCAGAATTACCGCTTATGGAGGTGCCTCTCATCAGGCACATATTCGTTAATAACTCTGCACTTGTTTATACTTTCTTTCGTATTTGTATCTCAACCAGAGTCGTCTCATATGGGGAAGTTTTAAACGATGTCCGGTTTCGAAGGCCACCACCATTGAATACTGAAAACAATAAGAGTTACGACTTCGGTTTAACGGGACATATGGAGCGCACCTTGGGGGGGGGGGGTTAGATTATCTTGAATGTGCTTTTGTTTTGACAAATATTCTCATAGGTTCTTAGAAAGTGGCGAAAAACTGAATTTGGTCGATATTTTCATCTTGAAATTACTTCTAAACTATCAGTAATCGAAAAAATGTATCAAATAAAAAAGTTTGATATTTTATTGCCTATCCAGTGTGTACGAAAATAATTTTTCTATTGGTAAATTTTTGAGATATAATACAAACTGGTAAATTTTCAAGATATAATACAAACTTACATTTTCTTAAATACTGTCCATATTTAATTTTTACTCTAAAAAATACTTATTTCTTCTCTTTTGATTGGTGTATTATTATTGTGTTTTAATTTTATTTTACCCTCAAAATCTTAGATTTTTCATTATTTTCCATGAAATTCCTTATTTTTAGTTTATTAGTTTTTTTAAGATAATATTTTATTTTGTTTAAATTACTTATTTCATAACCATAGGCGCCGACTTTGAAAAATTTTGTCGAGTGCACTCACCGAACGAAAATTGAGATTATATATACCGTGATTTTTTAAACAGTGGACAAGGGCGTATGTCATTACCATAGTTACACTTAAAATGATTGACAGCAATGTATTATCGCGTTTTGTTTTTAACTGGACATAGGGAGTTGCCAAAGTCATCAAACTGTCATATTCCAAAATGATGTATTTCAATGCGATGTGCATATTTGTGCATATTTTTAAAATTTTACGTAATTTTTATCAATTTCAATTTTCAATAAAATTCTCATGCTTTTGAAGAACATTGTGGTCACCGAAACAGTGCTACGCCGTCAAATATTACCCAGAATTTCATTCATGGCTGTAATTTCCTAATCCACTAGTTCCCCTTCCCCGTTCTACACCAAAAAAATCAAAGCAATCCGGCGCTTGCGTAGAGCTATTCTTACAGACAAGTGTAGCTACGTATGCATATATATATATATATATATATATATATATATATATATATATATATATATATATATATATATATATATATATATATATATATATATATATATATATATATGTCTGCACTCGTCCAATGTCAGTCTCACAAATCTCACTCCCACGAGCAGAATATTTTAGTTTTATAGGTACTCGTATATTCCTAATTCCTTACAGAGAAAGTAACGGTCAGTCTAGCTTTAAATTTTTTTGCCGGTTATGTATAAACACATACTGAGTGACAGAAGACAATCATTTAAAATGGGTAATTTGGAAAAACATTTAATTATTATTAAGCATGTAAATATAACTGTATTTATAAGCAAAGAAATTTGTTAAAAATATTATTTTGTTCATATTTTACAGAATAATAATTCTATGTTGTATTTAAACTTTTCACAGTTATTGCACAGGTGAGTAATTATTTACTATATTTTTTCGTATTCTGATACTGCATATTTTGCATATATTTTTGCATATGCTGTACACCTAACTGCATATTTTCCAATAAAATCCTGCATATATATGCGCATATTCTTCTTATTTTCATTGCATATAAATCCGAGCTTTATTCATAACTATTCTCTTTCATAATTTAATTTTAACTCTTTATTTTCTAATTCACGTAAGTAGGTATAACAAGAATGATTAAAAAATTATTTAAAATACAAAACCCTTACACCAATCGAAAGAGAAAAAAAAATTTAATGTGGCCAGCACATACCCTCCCGTCAATTCCATGTTTAAAATAGCAATGAGCTTCCGATTGATCGTTTGTAATTGGGGCGATTCTGTTCTCATCTGTAAGATCTGTAAGCAAATCTATAAAGCCTGTAACCACTTACGACCAAATTGCAATTCTGATCACATTTGTAGCTTACAGAAAATCTGTAAATTTGTAAATTCTTATGGTGAAAGAAACCCTGGCCGTAAGCTTACAGATCATTCTTAATATATTATGAATCAACAACAACGATTAATATTTACTGTTTTCTTTTTTTTTTTTTTTTTTTTTTTTTTTTTTTTTTTTTTGTTAGAAGAATATGAGAATAGGTAGATTTGTATAATAAAATAGTTATTTCGGTAACTTTTTAAACAATATTAATGTATTTAAGGATAATTCCTGTGAGGTTGGCTCGCAGCACACATACACTTAAGAAAGACATCAAATACTTTTGAAACTCCAGAATATATTTTTTATAATGTTTAAAATAAGACAACGGCTTTTGAATTATCTTCATTAAAAAGTAGATATAGATTTTTTTATTTCAATGTCGGCTTTTACCTATTAGTTTTAAGTTCTATAGCTGCCCAATTTCTTTTATTTTGGCTTTGAATCGTATCAAAATTTTAGTTGCAATAATTCGATTGCTATAAGTCAAATCAAACTTCTTTAAGTCTTATAATTTTTCATTATTGCTGATTTTGTATAACCCCAGAAGAGAATAAAAATTTATAAAGTTGTAAGCATAGCAGTAATTGTTATTGTTATTATTTTTGTAACAAATGCTGAAACTTACTTAAGATTTTATGAAAAATAGTGACTTCTCCGATAACTAACGCGCTTCACTCTTCTTTTAAGGCCGCTCCGGAGTACATGCGAAATTGCTTAAAAATGCTATACATTTATCTGCTGTTCTATAGGGCCAAATTTAATAAAATTTTATATAAATGATGATGATATAAAAATATTAACATTTGTCGTTCAGTTTTTTGATAAAGTTTATAATAAGCAAGATATAGCCATTTCTATGTTTAGACATTAGTAAACTTTTCAGATTGCAGAGCATTACAATATACAAATTATATATAAAATGAAACGTTATGAAAAAACCAAACTTTTTACTAATTAAATTTATTTAAAAATGCCCCCTTCAAGAGAAAACAGTATATTTGTTTTCGATTTTCACATCATATTTCTTGGTTTTAAACCCAAATATACAAACCTATGCAACCAAACTAACATCTTGTGCCCTCAGCGACGATGGTTAGTGAGCAGGTAGATTTTTATTGCGGGGTCCACATTGACTGCTTTACTACTTGAACATTTATTTTATATTTTATAAAAAGAACAGGGATCTTTGGAATCTGACCACATACGACTTGAAGTCATTTTACAGAAAAATTTTCTTGATTGTGTGAAACAAAAATATTGTAGAAAACTGTTTTATGATATAAAATGACAAAATTTAATATAAATTTACAATCAAATCATTTTTGCATGTTATGAGATTATCAAAATCTATGTATATTATCTATATAGTCATACAAATAATTTATCATTTTTTCAAATTAAAAAATGAAATTAGTAGGTAATCCACGACTATATCTAGAATCAACTAATTCGGGTAACAAAGAATTTTGATAAAATGAATTAGTTTTGGAACCATTATTTCTTCCCAAAATACAGAATTCTTTTCTATTTTTTCAATATATATGTCAATATTTGTGTATATTACAAAGTAACATAAATTTCTATTAGAAATACTTAATTGACCCTGTATCTCTATAATAATATAAAATTATCGTTTTTTTTTTAAACAAACAACATACCATTTCGGATTTCTAAAAATTTTATATATTTTTTCTCTACTGCTTCAACAACTGTCATGTCTCGTGCACTGTATGGACATTTTATTTCACAAATTTCTTCACAGCCGATCAGTCCATCCGGCGTCGCTCCCAAAAACGGTATGGATTCATGTATGAAAAATCCACTTCTATTATTTTTTTTAAGCATATCTTCCAGGATTTCAATAGCCTTACTTTCATTACTAATGCCATATTCTGTTGCTTTAGAACCGGTAAACTAATTATATAATATATTTTTAACTACATTCGCTGTGGACGTTCCTTTCCGCTTTTTGCAAATCTGTCCGAAGTGTATGGAACGTCGTTTGACTTTTTAGTCAACATGATATTCATGTTTCTAATTGTTAATAGGATGTCGAACCATATTTTTATATATTTATATTTTAATATGTTTCTTATATTTTTCATGATTTAAATATATCACAACCATATTTTTAAATAAATAAAAATATCATTGGGATTCATTTAATTTATTTAAAATGTTCTCAAGCATATTTGTAAATATAAATAAATAAATAAATATATCATCACGGCTTATTACCCATTGCTGGGTGTGCCAATCTGCTTTGTACACAGATGCGGTAATGATGAAATATTTGAACCGTGTGGGCGCTTACCAGGCGTCACCTCACGGGCACTCACTGCTGTAAATATGTTTGTGATATATTTAAATCATGAAAAATATAAGTAAAATATAAATATTTAAAAAATATCGTTCGACACCCTATTAACAATTAGAAATATAAATATCATGTTGAATAAAAAGTCGAACGGTGTTCCATAGAAGTGCGAGGTATTATAAGAGCATTATTTAGATATTTTACAACCCCTAATAAATAGACCCTCGGCCGGCAGACAGTGGTTTCAAGAACAGCAACATAGAAAGTTCGTGTGTTTAACGGTTGCATAAGATTTCGGGGCAAATACGAAATTTCTATTCACTCCGGAGCGGCCTTAAGTTATTAAATATTTGAATCAATTATAATAAATAATCACAGATTTCAGATTCTAGTTAATTCCAAAATTACAAGTATAACCTGTCATGCCCAGTATACAGGCTCTGTCTTTGATTCTGCTACCTATATGGCAAACGAGTAATATTATAAGATATTTTATGCAAAAATTTGAGGATAAATGTACTCATTTAGTAGGTAAAATCATTCAAATATTTTAGTAATATTGAAATATAATTTCTGAATTTCATAAACTTGTCAAATTGAATTTTTTGACGTTCAAAAGGTTTGATATGAAGATAGCTCCAAGAAACATTTCACAGAAAACTTAAGTTTTTAAGGTCTGTAACTCAGCTCCTTACAGATATCAGAACAGAATTGCCCTATCTGTAAATTTGTAAACTTCATATTTACAGATCAACCGTAAGCTACAAATTTACGAATTTAGACTTATGAACAGAATCGACCCAAATCTAATTTCTCGTTCCAATAAATAGAAAAGTCTGTAATACGAAATTTTGGATTATATTCTATCATGTTTTTCCTCGAAAATCTGTTAAGAACTCCAAATTAAGTACCACTTTCGGTTTATCATATAAGTATACTATTATTCACGAAAGATGAGTATTCAAGGACATTTGTTCGAAGAAAGAATAGGTACATATCACTTTATAGCAGTAGCTTAGCAACATTCTGTATTAGAAAGAGAAAGATTATTTGATCTACGTCTATTTAATTTATGTGGTGTGACAGATATACGTAAATAGTGCCATTACTTTCTAACACACTATAAATTCTAATGACATATGTCATAGAATTACAGATACCTAATTATGTACTACACACTGCCCTCTGTGCTAATATTTACCCAGTGGCGTTGACGTATAAATCAAATTATTATTCCCTGGTTTATAAGTCTATGTTTTTGTATTTGCAAAAACAGAAGTGAAGAACAAATATTTCAAAAAGGCATTATTTAGAAAGAAACATAATTTTCAAATGAATTACTCTTTTTTTTCAGTTAAATTTGTCCATGAATATTTCATGTTTCACTTTCGGTTTATCAATTTTAGAAAAAATGCAATATGTCCTTCTTATTAACATAAAAGTTTTAAATACCAAATTTAAAAACTTTGGTATAGATCCAAATATTTTTCACGAAAATCTATTCAGTGCTTCAAGTAAAAGATCATTTCCGGTTTATCAATTTTAGAAAAAATCTAATATGTCGTTCTCATTAATGTAAAAGTTATAACACTTATCACGTCATTTATTTATTTAGTGAGGTAAACAAACTACAAAAAACTCCTGAGAATAAATTTACAAAGAGAAAAAATAAAACACTCAATACACATCCTACCTCGCTCACTCATGGCAACCGACTGCCGACTGTCTGCTCTCCATAGCAACAGACCGCTGGTGGGGAGTCACATGACCAGCGAACAGGGATGGCTTGATTGGAAAGTTGTGGGTCGTTACAAAGTCTTAAATACCAAATTTGACAAGTTTTGAAATATATTATAATATATTTATCACGAAAATCTGTTCAGAGCTTCAGTAAAGTATCACTTCCGGTCTATCAATTTTAGCCAAAATCTAATATTTTGTTTTCTTTCATATAAAAATCTAAAATCCTGAATTTAAAAAGTTTTTGAATATGTCATAATATATTTTTCACGAAAATCTGTTCAGAGTAAACTATGACTTTTGTTTTATTAATTTTATTCCCGTTGGTATGAAAGTCTTAAATAGCAAAATTGAAAAGTTTTGGATTATATTTTAATAATAGTTTTTCATTAAAAACTGTTAAGGGCTTCGAGTAAAGTATCACTTCCGGTTGTCCAATTTTACCCAAAATTTAATCAACTCGTTGATGAATGTAGAAAGCTGAAGTTTGTTGTAAGAGTTATCGTGGACGCACGCACGCATGCACACACACACACACACACACCCACACACACCCACACGCTCACACACGCACACACACGCACACACTCGCACATACACGCACACACACGCACAGACACGCACACACACACTCACTCGCTCGCACGCACAAACACGCACACACACGTACACACACACACTCACTAACTCACTCACTTGATCGCACGCACGCTCGCTCGCTCGCACGCACGCACGCACGCACGCACACACACACACACACACACACATACGCACACACGCACATGCACGCACACACACTCACTCACTCACTCGCTCGCACGCACGCACGCGCACACACTCACTCGCTCGCAGGCACGCACGCACGCACGCACGCACGCACGCACGCACGCACGCACGCACGCACGCACGCACGCACGCACACACGCACGCACTCACGCACGCACACACACACACACACACACACTCATTCACTCACTCACTCACTCACTCACTCGCTCGCACGCACAAACACGCACGCACGCACGCACGCACACACACACACACACACACACACACACGCAAACATATACACACTCACTCACTCGCACGCACGCACACACACACACACACGCACACACACACACACACACTCACTCGCTCGCACGCACGCACGCGCGCTCGCTCGCACGCACACACGCACACACACGCACGAAGGGGAACAACATATTAGATTTTAGATACAATTGATAAACCTGTAGTGATACTTTATTTGAAGCTCTGAACAGATTTTCGTGAAAAATAAATTGATACAATACAAAACTTTTCAAACTTTGTATTTAAGACTTTTATATTAATGAGAACGAGATATTAAATGTTTCCTGAAATTGATAAATTGGTAGTACTACTTTAAAGGAAGCTATAAATAGATTTTCTTGTAAAAATATATTAAAACATGATCCAAAACTTCTCAAATTTGGTATTTAAAACTCGTGTATAATTTAAAACAACATTAGATATTGACTATACCTATATGATAAACCAGAAGTGGTACTTAATTTGAAATTCTTAACAGATTTTCGAGGAAAAACAATAAAATATAATCCAAAATTTGGTATTACAGACTTTTCTATTTATTGGAACAACAAATTAGATTTTGTTTACGAACGATCAACCGGAAGTGATACTTTACTTAAAGTTCATTGCTATTTCAAACATGGAATTGACGGGAGGTCATGTGTTGGCCACATTAGGTTTTTATGTTTGTGTTTTTCTTACTGTCCTTCGATTCATTTTATTTTTATTTTGGAATCTATTACTCGTGTAATCATAACAAAAATTCAAAATTCGCGCTTTTAAAACCCAGAGGTAGAGCAGTATGGCGGTCTCCTATGATGCGCGCAAATTGAACCTTAAAGCGAGTTTCCGTTTATATTTAGTTCAGTGACACGACAACCATTACCTTTCCAATATCTATTATCACAATATATGCATATTCATCAGCACTAATAGTTTTCAATTGAAAGATTTACGAATAATGAAAACAAAATTAACGATAGTTATAATGAGATTTATTATATTTTGTTCTATGAAAAAAATGTTAATAGATAAAAAAATAAGGATGAAAAACGTTCAAGGCTTCCCCACGACTTCGCGTAATCTAAGACAATGTGTAAAGAATATAAACTATGTAAACTTTGTATATATTGCACATGCGCACTAGCGAAATACGGAAATACGCCTGATATCTTTCTTAACCTGACAATCCAGTGAAAGTCAGTGGTGAAAATGGGAGGTATAAAAAGATATAGAAAAGCAATCGAAAATTTTAAAATGTTAAAATACAACACTATACAATGTTTGTTTAAAAATGTTTTCAAATACTAGTGAATCTCGACTCATTAATAGTTTTTTTTTTTAGAATTTTACGTACTTATGATTGGTGTAAGTCACTTTTTTTGTAAAAATTCCTGCTATTTGCATACGACGTTAGAATAGTAGTTAGCTACATACAGGGTGAGTCTGGGAAGAAGCCCCCCCCCTTAACTTTTTTATTATAAGTAATAGAAAAAAATGGCTCATATAAAAGTTTTATTATTTATGTAGATAATTTTTCGTAAAGTCAGGTTTACAAGATACGACTATCAACTTTTATTTTTCAAATGGCAACCTATAATTATTTTACTAAAATAGAAACCGCCATTTTTCTGTTTTTAACGATGTATTATTTTTTATCAATGTATTTGAAAAATTTCGAGAAAAATGAGATGATTTAGAAATATTAGAAATAATTTTTAAACAAATATTATAGGTGGCTATGTGAAAATAAACAAAACGATTGTTTGAATAATCGTACCTTGTACATTTTTGTGATTTCCATGCAGGGTGCATTTTTTGGGACATCCAGTATAAACTACTTCTGTTCTTAAAATATAATTTACTTAAATAATAATAAAAAGATTGGAGATTACATTTCATAATTTTAATTTGTTAATTATTCTAACTTTGTTTGAACAAAAACAGTCAACAATTTGCAATTATAAATTTATAGTCATAGTAGTGTGAACAAAATTGTTCACGACACGACTGTAGCAAGGGTTGAAAAATATAATAATGACAGTTATGTAAATAGTGAGTGACGAAAAATGTGTAGAAAATAAAGGTGTTGCAAATATCAATTATTTAATTTATTTGTTGTTCACGCGAGAACAAAAAAGCTTTCTTTAACTTGTGTTACATAATTATTATTCGATTCCATTGAGTGATTAGCATTAAATATTATCTCAGTTTTAGGCAATAAATTCTAAAAAATTATTTGGTTGTTTTATATGTTACTTTCAATGGAGTAATAAATAAAAAAAATATTAATTTCGTTTAAAGAGAAGTAAAAACTAATTTTTGTTAAATGGAATTGTTTTTGACTTTAAAATATTTGAACTAGAATGAAAATGTCGGACAATCGCTGTACATAATATTTAGGAAAATAATAGAAAATGGTCTTTTAAAAATATAGATATCGTTAATTTCGTCATGGGACACCTGCGTAATATTTATGGCCGACGGTTATCAATAAATGAACTAATATTTCTTACAGCCTTGGGAGATCTTTCAATTTGTTTGTTACCACCAATGAGGTCGGCAATTTCTTGCTACGCTTCGTTTAAACGTTGGACTTATAATCCTCGTACTGGAAATTGCGATCGTTACATTTATGGAGGTTGCAACGGAAGTGCCAATATCTTTGATTCAAAGGAGGCGTGTCTAAAAGCTTGTAAAGGTATAATTATTAACTTAAACATGTTCAGAGTCGGTATTTTTGCTTCTAGTTAATCTAAAATAACGATTAATTATATTTAAACAATCTTTTTCAGTACTTTATGTACAGATTTTGATTAAATTTAACAGCAACGATTTGCTTTACTGTGAAGTAAATAGTCAAATATAATGAATTGTAAGTAATAATTTATAGAAAATTTAAAAATCAATATTAAAATTACGACTCTTATGGCCGGTTTTATAAACAACATATAAATAAAGTAAATAAAATTTAGTCCTTCAAATGACAGTCGATCTTTTAACAGTAAGATATACCGTCATGCTATAAAATGATTAAAATTGATTCGAATTTGCTAATTCTAGGTAAAAGTACCGGTAGTTGGCATAGCACTAGTAGTTGACACTTTGATTTTAAATTACATTGAATAAACTAATTTGACTGTCTTTTCTATTGTTGTTTTTTTGTTAATACACTATTGTTTCCATCTGTGTTGAAAATTTGTAACATTGATTAATGCCAAAACCATCACATTGACTAAAAGTAGTGACTCATTGAACAGTGGGAGTTTTTTGTATCCGACTTGCTAAATTGTTGTATAAACACTTAAGACGATAAGTTAATAGGTATATTATAATAATAAATTGTTAATAATACTTTTTTTTTAAATTATACCCATTATCAATAAAATTTGATAAAAATACTGGAGCCAGTTATTTCGCAAAACATTATATATACGAAATATTGTACAAGATGTCCACTACTACTATCCATTTCAGAATTATAGTCAGTTGAGTTTGAAACTCAATAACTTGCTTAAAAAAAATCAAAAATTATGAAACACTTTCCATTGTAGACTATACATTTATATGTAATTGTACTAATTTTCATATTTTTATATTAATTAATATAAAAATAATGATAATACAGGTGTTCCAAAACGTACCGGCAATATTTCAGGGATGAATTCCAGAGCTTATTTAGAGCCGAAATGTTCATATCTCCTAAATGTATAGTTCGTCTAGGGATCATTTTCCGAAGACTCGTTATCGTTTTATTATGGGTGCACAATAGCTAAACGTGCAATTCCAAAATATTTCGGTCCGTACAGTCGACCAGTTCAGTATTTGCAATGCTGGTATATATTTTACGCCCAGTATTCGACTGTAGACCAAGACTGCACTTTCCAGATTTTAATGCGTTAATCTTTTGAACTTAGAATTTCCCTAATTTTCTTACAGCTTATTATAAGGTCTGTGAACTTGTCTCCATAGGATTATAAAACCGTTATTTGTGGCTATGTAGGTATATAAATAGGTGGTGAGTTTAATTATTTTCACTTGTCATTTGTACCTCCTAATTAGTGTAGTAGTGTGTTTTTTGTTTTGTTAAATTAAATTCGACAGTCAACAACGTTAACAATGTTTCGCCAGTGGGAAGAAAACGAAAAATTAGAAAGTGCTAGTAAAAGTGTATTACCATCGCCTAATATATTTAAACCTTTTTTGCACGAACATGGACAACAAATCGTGTTGAATGTTTACAATGGACTTTTGGAGGAATATGAACAATCAGTAGCTCTTAAGAAAACTTGCCAACTAACAAAGGTATGTGATAAAACTGTTAAAAAAATTATCAGAATAGGTGGTCCGGTACCTAAAAGAGTTCGAAAAGATTCGGGTACTGACCAAATTCAGTAATAGTCATGGATAATGCCACCTACCATTCGCGACAAGAGAATAAAATTCCGACGACAGCAACAAGAAAGGCTGAAATAATAGATTTTTTAGTAAAGAAAAATATGCCAATACCAGAAAGGGCAACAAAAAATGATTTTTTATTTTAATTATTACTGCCTCTTGATGAGTACCACAAATTAAATATAGATATTAAATATTATAAATAAAACACATAAAATAAAATCTTCTTATCGATTTCGGTTTATTAAACCATCTTCAGAGAAAAAATACATAAACAGAAAAATTATAAATATAAATATAAATATTGAAATATTTGACATTATAACAAATAAAAAAAAAAATGATTTGCTTAAAATTATAAAAGAGCAGAATTTTGATAAGTCTTACGTCATAGACAATATGGCACAACAGGCAGGGCATAAAATATTACGTTTACCACCTTATTATTGCATATTCAATCCGATTGAGTTAATTTGGAGCCAACTAAAAAACAATGTTAGATCAAAAAATGTATCACCACAATTAAATTCTAGTGTAGTTCAATTAATCAGGGAAGAAGTTGAAAATATTGGCCAGCAACAATGGAATAACTGTATTCAACATATTATAAAAGAAGAAAATAAATTTGTATCACTTTACAAAGACGTGAATCCATTAATTATATCTTTAAGGGATTCAGATATGTCCGATAACAATTCTGAAGACGAGGACGAGAGCACTATGTCCGAATAAATATTCATATATTTTTTTAAATGACATGTGGTTATAGACCACTTGGGGAAATCGCCACTATAAACAAAGATTAACGGTCCGCAATCAGTACCTCCTGGGTGGTCACGGAAATCTGATTATACAATATATTTTTTAAAACAGTTAAATATTAAACAATTTTTTTTTTACTATTTTGGAAAGTCAAATGTGTGAAATAAAATATTTCAAACCTCTACTCAAATTTTTCATTACAGCCCTGGCACATGCCAGGCTATTGGGACACTCTATTGTACTGCCGTAATAAAACGATAACAAGTTTTCGAAAAATGATCCCTAGACGAACTATAACATTTAACGAGTTATTGTTATTTAAAATGTGAGTATAACGGTTTTCTGATATACTGATCTGGTTGCCATGAGCACGTCTTTTGTATTTCATGCTGATTTCAAATTTTCAAACCGCGTTATAGTGTCTTTAACCGGGATGTAGATGCATTTGTCGGACAGCGTTGAAAAAATTATTTTAAAATCATCAATGATTTACTTCTTTCGATGCCATAACGAATATAAACTGTTATAAATAGTAAAACATATTATACTAAATATTAAATTTTTTCACATAACTCTTTGAGAGTTCATCCTGGGTAAAAAAATGTAACAACACTTTTATGTACAAAAAATTACTAGCTTTAATTTTGTATTTTGATACGGAACACTGTTTTAATGAAATAGCCAATAACTCGTGTTTCACTGCTTTGATCCAAGATGGCGGTGAAATCCGAGATTGCTAGAGGGTGCAATATTAATATCTCTTTGGAGATCCCAATAAAGAGAATAAAATTTATTCTAGCCTGTCACCAATTATATCCACAATAAAACTTTTGCGAACTGGCCTATCTCCTGTACAAGTTCAGAATTTGAATTTTATAACTAAATCATCGGTAAAAACGCAATCACTATTATCATAAACACTCTGAATAAAATATAGAGGTAGGTAAAAAATATGTAAGCAATTTGGTATTTTTTGTAAAGTGTACTTCAAAAATCCTTAAAGGCGATCGATTTCGGCTTTTTTATAATGTCATCATCAGTCCAAAGCTAAAATATAAATTATATAGTATTATTACTATCTTTTAACATATGAAGTATTATTATAATTAAGATTTATACACAAGATTTAAGGTTAAGTAGGTGTGAAAACCAGTAACCTCTATATAGAGGTCACTGGTGAAAACAATATTTTTTGTCTTTTTGTGGTATACGTACTCACTTAACCTTAAACCGTATGAGTCTTTGAAATGACCTGTTTTGATATTTCTCTTAACAGCAAAAATTTATTCGCATTTTATTTGTATACTCAAGGAGGATAACGTAAAATAATTTTGAAATATAAAGGGTTTTGCATAACGTCTCGGCGAGAATTGTTTGGCTTTTTTAAATTGAAAACCCTATATCGCGTGGCGCTGGAAATCCGTTACGTAGACATTTTTTTAACATGGTAAAACAGTTTTTCCTTGCGCGTTGTCCCCCAAATTATTTTGGAAAAACATTCTTCAAATAAATATTGTAGAGCATATAATTCTTCTTATAAATTAACAAACAAAATTCATTTCGTATGTTTAGTAATTTAGAAAATTTCTCTTTAATATAGAGCTAGCCGTGGAATTAAAACAAAAAGACAAACAAATATTTCATGTTTTAACTGCCAAATGTTAATTTTATTAAAAAATAAAAAGTTAATTAAATTTTATAACAAAAAATCTTTCAGTTGTTCTGCTTTTTGTTTTAAATCCATGGCTATCATTATTTTTGGCGTGATTTTCGACATTTTCATATCAAATTTCTGCCATTACAAAGCATGCAAAATTGATTTTTTTCATGATCTACAACTTTTATTTGGGGAATTGGAGTATTTTTCTCTAAAATAATTTGGGAAGGAAAAATTGTTTTCCCATGTTAAATGCCTATGTAACGGATTTCGAGCGCCACCCGACATATTTTCATATATTTTGAATTGTATATAATCACCTATACGCATATTTAAAGTTTTTCTAATTATCCACTGTATTGCCAAGTAATTCCGTTTTTCTCTAAAAAAAAAGACCTAACACACGCATTGCTTTATAAAGAAGAGTCTACTAAAGTTATTTCAATAATGAAAAATTAAGATGAAATCTATAACTATACGCTTATGTTATATCTTTTTTTGAAAATATTATTAAGCGATTCACTTTCAAATTCAATTTTATTCAATTTCAAATGTCTAAAACTCGTCATATTCAAATGGAAGACCCTATATTTTAGTATTCAGTTGTGCTTCATTTTGTATTATCTTTATATGTTATTAAGGGTATCCTATGCCTAAAATCATAATTTCGGAGTTTTTTTTACCAATTTTCTCTAAATTTATATAAATTAAATATAGTATACTAAGGAAATTATGTTTTTAATAAGATGTGGCCAGCACATGATCTCTCGCCAATTCCATGTATAAAATAGCAATAGTTTACACAAATGGCGGCCGAACTGGACTCAACAGCCATAAACAGCAAAAAAAACGACAACAAAAGAAATGCGAAATTTTCAGGAAGGCAAGGGACCATATGTTTTGTTTTATATTCTTATATTTATTGTAACCTGCTGTATGTCATACGAAAAATAAAATAAAAAGCAATGAGTTTATCTGTTTATAGCTTTAAGTATAGTACGATATCCGGTTTATCAATTTTCGAAAATATCTAATATGTCGTTCTCATTAATATTGTAACGTTTTTTTAAATTTATTTTGGTGAAGTGTAAATATTAGACAGATTATTATTAATTAAAATAAAGGTTTATTACTAAATATTAAAAAGGTAGGCATTAAATAATGACGATTACTAATATTGAACATTTATTAAAAATTTCTTTAATTGTGTCAGCTCTTACTTAATATAAGAATTATCGTGGACGAAAAAATCGTGACACACACCGCACACCCACACTCACACCTCTACCTCCACCACACGCACACACACACACACACACACCATCGTTAAAAAACGTGTTGTGGGGACCTTTATTCGTGCTTATTCACTGAAAAACTTATTATCAAATTTTTGGACCGAAAACATTACCTCTCTAACATTCGGTATGGCGAAAGGTAAAGTAAAAATTACAATGATGGACAGTAGTTTGCATAAGCCAATAAATAAAACTGGTTATTATTAATATTAGTGCGATCAGATAATAATAATTTATTCATATGAATCTTTCTGAAGAACTGTACTTCTAACGACAAAAGAGATATCGCAGGTCATTTCAAAGACTCAAACTGTATAAATTTAAATTATAATAATACTTCATATGTTAAAAAATTGTAATAATACTATATATATATATATATATATATATATATATATATATATATATATATATATATATATATATATATATATATATATATATATATATAATAACACAAACATCCAAATACCTGGTGGGAGTCGAATCCACGATCCCGGGGTCCAAGCGGTGAAGATCGCTATGGGCACTGCCGGACGCTTCCTCAATACAATACGCTTGACCACCGAGGCGGCTAATACTTTATGAAACATATCAGATTCCTTACACATTTTTTTACCTACTTATTCAACCATGCATTCTGAAATGGAGAATTTCATTCATAATCCTGAATGTATGCATACATTTTATATAAATATTTAAAATTTGGTAATCATTATAATTTATAGGTGTAGGAAAAATGCGAATTCAACATAATAATTTCTAAAATTTGTATAAAAGAAAGATTTACAACAATTTCAAATTAATTAGACAATATGACTATATCTACTAATATAGTAAGTACATACTTTATATTTAACACAATTTAGATGTATACATAATAAAACACTTATTATTGCAGTTCATTTTGTGGCACTTCTATTCTGGCTCACAATTTCTAGACGTCAAATACGCAAGTATGGTAGGAATTATTGAATAATTCCAGAAAAGAGACTTCCTAGAAATCATCTAATGCACATTTTATTATAAATAATTGTATGTATTATAAAGTCCTACATTAAATAAACAATATTGCACAAGTTATAAATATCTTTATTTATTATTATATTGTAACGTTACCCTTCTTTCAAATCTAGGGTTGAATATAATGTCGACCGTGCCAGCGTATCCAATATATCGTCTTTTCGGGGTAATGTACAATTTTCTTTTTTTGTAACCTTGTTAAGTTGACGGTACCTAAAACTATTATAATTACCTTTTAACCTGAAAACTAATTTTAATAAAAACTAAATACGTATTTCGAGAACTAGTTCTCATCATCAGTAGTACAAAAAGGGAAAGTTAAACAGAGTAGTCAAGATTACTCTGTTTAGTTTTCATTAAAATTATATTTAAGGTTAAGGAGTAATTATAATAGTTTTAGTTATATTTAACCTTAGACTCCATCTATTTTAAGTTGGCGACCACTACTGGTAAAGCCAACGGCCTACTGGATGATACCTACTTTTTCCATGTCACGAATAATGTTCTCAGTTTCTTGTTTCTTTTGTTTTGGCCTATGGTAGTCTATTTGGAGCTTGACGGACGGGGTGCTCATCAGCGGTATGTATTTGCTATTGGGTTATATTAATCCTGCCTTAGGTCCCACAGCCGGTGTCGAAACCTCTTGATATTTGAAGATTATATTCGTCAGTTTAGTATGCTAATCCTGTTCCAATCCTGACAATCCAAGGCAGATGAATAAGTAAGTAAATTGGACTAGCTCTTCGGAAATTAAACGTTGTATAACGGCTGCTTCTCTGATAATCGAGGTTATGAGATGAATAATGTCTTACGATAATAAATTTTTGTAGGATAACTGGGTAATAATTCATGTTTTCCCATAAGTATTTCTCGAATAAATGTATCGCCGTGGTTTTCTGCTTCTAACATCATGCTGAAAAGCACACGAACTTCGTTATACCGGCGAGCTTTCAAAATCGTCTTGCTTCGATCCGATACTATAGTATCTTCGGTAATCGTCACACGTACCGTTTCCTTCCCTTTCGGGTGTAAAACCATCTCTTCGCTATTGAACGACAATATATTTAATTTTTTTTCATATATATTTCAACGTGGTGTATTCTCACATTGTTTATACTTGTTTACTCTTTAATTAAGGCTTGTCATTTTTGTTCGTCTACTGGGTGCTTGCTTAGATACATATGTATAGGGTGTTGGATCTTGTTTGCTATTATTGTAATACTAAAACAGATGAACACAGCAAATTTAGTTAGACGTTATAATTCGCGTGGGGGAAAAGCGGTTTGGAATTGTCCAAATTGCATTAAGTTCGGCAATGAATTGGAAGGCTGAAGGAGTATCATCCTCAGTTTGCAGAAAGATATTTTAGAATTAAAAAATAATAACACTGATGCAAATCAGTTTTCTATATTTCTAACAATAACAAATAACAGAAAATATTATACAAGAGATTCCAGATCGACAAAAACGTTCTTACAACCCCAAGCAACACAACATCGACGTGTCGATGGACGACGTTTAGGCGACGTATTTTTAACGTAAAATTTTTGACGTTTCTGGTCTATGCGACGTCGTTACTTGACGTCATTATTTTGACGTTGAAGAAACGTTCGACACACGTTTAATATTGACTTGTCAATGTTCACGTTATAGAAACGTTCAGCGACCGTCTCAGTCATTTGTAAATTATATGTATAGCTGTTTTAACCAAAAAAATATTATTTTAGTATATTTGATAATTACCTTTATGTTTCTTGAACCTGAAAGCATTGATAAAAGTTTTAAAAAAATTGTAAAATGTACTAAGCCTTCCTTGAATATTGTGTCACGTATGTAATCTTCGTCTATGTAACGTCTATAAACGACGTCAAATTTTCCGTCGTTAAACCACGTCGATTCGACCCACGCATAATCGTTTTTGTGACGTGAACAAATTGCGTCATATATATCCGTCGATATCGCGTCATTTGGTTGCTTGGGACATTATGATCTATGGCTTTGTGGAAAAGAATTCTGTCACGAAAGATCAGCAGCAGATCAACGTGATTTTTCCATGGTTAATTCTTTGCTGGCTGATATTAGTATTAATTGTAATCTAATTAAAACCTCATGTATTGGTAGCATTAACAACACGAAACCACTTTCACGTCCAATTAAAATTCAGTTCTTTTGTATTGATGACGTAATAAAAATTATTAAAAACTCTAAAAAATTAAAAAGTAGTGATAAGTGGGAACACTTGTCTATTTCTAGAGACTGAACTAAGACACAAATAGATTTCTACAAATCAGTTAAAACAGAACTTAATGCTAGACTTTCTGCTGGTGAAAATAATTTAATTATAAAATACATTAATAATATACCAAAAATTGTTCCTTCTTTAAACTAATTTCTCCCAACAGCTGTCCAATTACATTTAATTTATATTACCAAAATACAAGAGGTTTAAATAGTAAAAGTCATACATTTTATGTTAATTGTTGTTCTGCGTTCTATGATATAATTATTTTGTCTGAAACTTGGTTGCATGATTCCTTCCATAGTTCTGAAATTATTCCATCAACTTACAATGTTATCCACAGATCAGAAATTTTTCACTCATTGGTCGGAGTAGAGGTGGTGGTGTTTTAATCGCCTTAAAAGAGCCATTGAATTATAGCATTGTTAATACTTCAAATATTAAAAAATTGGTTCCATTAATTGATATCATTGTCTGTAAGTGTTATTTTAGTAACTCCGCATTCATTCTCTGTGCATTATATATACCTCCTGATGTGAATGAGAATGAACTTGAAATTTTTATATATGCTCTTCAACTGTTGCTTCGTAATGAAAATATTTTAATTGGGGATTTTAATCTTTCTGATTTTAGTAACAACTCCAACTCCTCTAGTTGTACAAAATCTTCATCTTTGCGTAATATGTGTGAAGTCTTAAATCTACAACAGTACAATGTAGTAAACAATGCATACAACACCATGCTAGACCTAGCGTTTTCTAATTTCACAGTATTAAATTCAGCGAAGTCCGATTTCCCTTTTTTCCTGAGGATCGATATCATCCAGTTTCTAATGTTAAAACTATAAATTTTCCTTCAGCAAATAACTACCGTTATAATTTTCACAAAGCTAACATTAGACAACCATATGATTACATACATGGGTAATAGAGATTGAACTACAAACGATTTAGAATATGTCAGAAGAATTGGTCATGATAAAAATAGGACAAGGCCTATTCTCGTAGAATTCAGGTCTAAAAAAAAAACCAAAAGAGCAATTCTTTCCAATTTAAAACACTTACAAGGAACAAATATTCGTATTGAGCATGATTTTACAAAAGAAATTATCAAGGAGAGACAGATATTAAAACCCTACCTCAGCAAAGCTAAAAAAGATGGCTATAAAGCTTTTTACGTAATGATAAGCTAGTAGTCAACGGCACAGTTTATTCGTCTGCTGACCTTTCTGATGAACTAAATTTTAGTACTGAAAACTGTGTACCAAATAAAAGACCTTTGGGTCCCAACAAGAATTATACACAAACAACTCTGATCTTTTCAACACAGTAACTGAAAACGAAACAGAGGAAAGTATCTTCACTGCAAGAAAGATTAGAAACAAAGAGAAATTACAACCCCCTTCAGTGGGACCCCTTGACTTCCATTTTGGAACCAAAATAAGATCTCAATCGACTAGTAATAATACAGCATCAAAAAACTGAAAAAACATGCAGCGGAAAATGTTTCCTCCATTTTTTGGAATGTCCAGGGTTTCAATAATTTATTTAATCTAAATCATGAAAATGAAATTAAATTACAAAATTATGACATCATCTGTATTTCTGAAACATGGACCAATTACGAAGTCATTAATTTTCCTATCTTCTTAAAGAATTATGATAGTATCCAATAAAAAGTAAACAAAGACCGTAGAACAGGTAGCGCCATTGGAGGGATAATAATACTGTACAAAATGAACCTCGAGAACACTAAGATAATAGAGAAGGAGTTACATTGGATATTTCTAGAGATTACAACTTCAGTTGAAAAGATTATTCTAGGCACAGTATATTTTTCTCCTTCATACGAGTACCAGACCTTAATAGAAATGTTCTCACCAAGTTTAGACTTTCTTAAAGAAACATATCCACAACATTTTCTTATAATTGGTGGCGACTTTAATGCAAGAGTAGGACTCTTAAATCAAGGGGACAACTCTTTATTTGCTGATACAATTCTGTCCCCTCAACGAATAGTACATGATTATATAATAAATAATCGAGGAAAAATGTTACTGGAGATTGTGGAAAACAATAACATATACGTTAAACGGCCGAACGGGGAACGACTCCCCCGCCAACTTTACCTATGCAGGAGCCAGAGGCAAGAGTACGATAAATTTTATATGGTTCAATGTAAATTACTTTTCGCTTATAAATACCTTCAAAGTTTGTATGGAAATTACAGTATCGGATCATTTTATATGTGAACTCACCCTATTGAATATTCCAAATTCACCAAAAATTCATAGAATAAAAACAACACCTCCAACAAAAATAACAAAGCTCAAATGGGATACTGATAAAGCAAATGAGTTTACGACAGAACTTCAACATAAGATATCAAACATCTCTACAAAAAATGCGGAACAGGCATATGAACAATTTGTGACGTCAATAATCACAGTTTCCGAAAAACTCGATATGAAAAAAGAGATAATTATCACAAAAAATATTAGTAGAAACAAGCAATGGTATACAAACGAATACAAAAACCTTAAACAGTTAATGAAAAAGAGCCTTAGAGAATGTAGAAAACATCGTTTTCAAAAAGAATACCTTCATAAATTTATTCAAGCGAAAAAATTATATAAAACTCAATTATACATAGAAAAGAAAAAATACAGAGAAAAAACGAAACAAAGCCTGATAATCACTAAAAATCAAACCGAATTCTGGAAAGCAGTAAAAACATTAAGCCCAAAATAACAATTAACCAGCGACATAAATATTGAAGAATGGACCACCCACTTTTATAAATGGTTTAATCTAAATATATACAATGAAGCTAACTTCATTGACGTGAGACATCCATTCTTAGATTGTGATATAACTATACAAGAACTAAACTATGCAATCGGCAAAAGTAAACTAAACAAAGCTCCGGTTTAGATAATATTTTGAATGAGCATATGCATAACTTACCATATAATGCTAAGATATACGTCAAAAACCTTTTTAATACTTTTCTAGATGAAGAGCGTATTCCAAAATTTCTATCTAAAGTTAAACTAACAATGCTACATAAAAAAGGAGACCGAACCAGTTCAAATAATGATCGGCCAATTGCACTTGTAAGCTGCCTTCTAAAAATATTCACTTTTATCATTAACCGGCGTTTACAAATATGGATAGAAAGTTACAGCATCCTCCCTGAAGCTCAATCAGAGTTTAGGAAAAATGGATCGTGCATAGACAATTTGTTCATTTTCAATACCATAATACAATCACGCTTTCTTACCACTAAAGTTGGGACCTATGCTATTTTCGTAGACTTTGAAAAAGCTTTTGACTCTGTATCACATGAAAAGCTATGGAATAAGATTTTCGCCCTAGGAGTAAGCGGGCGATTTACACGCCTCCTTAAAAATATGTACTACCAAGCCACTATTCAAATATCATCGACTAACTCCTTAAGTGAAGAAATTAATGTAACAAAAGGTGTACTCCAAGGCGAATCCACCAACCCACTATTGTTTGCATGGTATATTTCTGATTTAGAAGAAAAAATTGAAGATTTGAACCTAGAAGATGTACATCAATCATAAAAATGACATTTTCTTTACAGTATGCCGATGACCTAGTCATATTCGCCTTATCTCCACATGATGTACAAAGAAAATTGAATGCACTTCAGTCATACTGCGACAACCTAGATCTTAAGATCAATGCAAACAAAACTTCAATCATGCATTTTTATCTGGGCAGACCACGAAGAGACAACAGGAAATATATCTGTGGTGAACAAGAAATAAAACATACCAGAACATACACTTACCTTGGATTCACTTTTAAAACCTCAGAGCTTTTTAACGAACACCTAAACAATTCTCTACAAAAAACAAATAAATTATCTGGAGGTATAAAAAGCACCCTTCTTGCGACAAAAGTTTATAATTGGGAAACTATTAACACGTTGTTTGATTCAGTGGTAGCACCCTTCCTTTTGTATGCTGCTGAAGTATGGGTAAACAACTATTACGAAGCAGTTGAAAAAGGGCAAGTTAGCTATTTTAAAAATATACTTGGTTGGCAAATGCAACACCAAATTATGTAGTTAGAAGAGAAACTGGTAAAAACAAATTAGAAGTTCTAATCGTTAAACAAACTTTGAACTGGTGGTATAAAATCCTATTGTTACCAGAATCGAGGTATGCCAAGATGTGCTATAATAGACTACTCCATCTTCACAACCAAGGCTCTGTATCTGAAGACAAGCAACAGAAGTACAACTGGTGTAGATGCATCAAAACCATATTAGAAAAATCAAATTTTGCTAAAATATGGGAACAACAAAATTGTATGCTATTGAAACAAGAACTTCCCAACATCTTAATATCCTATAATAATATACTCTACAACAATGATACTACAAGAAACTCAAAATCATCTTACAATCCCTACTTCCAAACATATTTATACAATTGTAATTTTTTAGCTCTCAATCTTTCCTATCAAGTTCTCGAAGTAGTTGGTCAATTAAGGACAGCAAATTCAGGAAAATTCTTGATCTCCTACAAATGCTCACTTTTCAAATTCAACCAGGACAACTTTTGCACGCTGTGCAATAAACACGAAAAAGAAGATCTACAATATATCCTTTTCTACTGCCCCTTATACGATGCACCTAGGCAACAATCCTTGACGAAATATCTAAACAACATTCCCCAACAAGAGCTTAACCAGGCCCTCCTCTCAGATATAACAACTGATGTAATATATAATTTGTATAATTTTGTAATCACAGCTTTAAAAATCAGATCTTTTGTGCTTAATGAATAATTAATTGTTTTGTACATACATATATACACACCTACACACATTATTCAAGCATATATAATTTAATTTCAATTTTGTCTTAAGAGTACAAATATTTGCTAAATAATGTATCTACTCTATTGTATGATCTTATCGATGGCAAATATATTCTTTATTATTATTATTTATTATTATTTCCTAAACTAACACAGCTAAAAATTTGAAATTTCATATCGAAGTTAATTATTTAATATTGTAATTTTATAAAAACTACCAAAACTCTGGGGTGTAAAAAAGTGGTACTTTACTTTTTTTTAAAATTGACTTTTAAATTATTTCTTAAATTATCAGATTTAAAAATTTCAAATTTTAAATTTAACTTAATTATTTAAAAATGCATTCATATAAAAATTGCGGGTTAACATAAATGATGGCGATATATAACAAACACGAATTACGTACGATCTAAGCGTCAAATCCCAATTTGGATGCCGGATTCGAAATCCTTCGGGTCGAATTAAGAGGTTGCCGTGTATGACTCAAAATTTATTTCTTCGATCGAAACTGAAAAAGGTGGACTATAGCCCAGTGGCGGATTTAGAGGGGGGCACTCGGGCACTTGCCCCTCCCTGTTATTTTTAAAAATTGAATTATTACATAATATCATTCACGTATTGCATACGTCAAAGATAAATAAAAGAGTAAACATACTAAGAAAAATAATAAAAATACAAATATTTCTACTTATTTTTCAAATTATTTATTATTTTGAAAAATAAACATTAAATAAAGATATACAGGAAGGATGAGTATGGCAAGATGCTACCCTCCCTAACTTTTTATTATAAGCAGTAGAACAGATGGTTCATATAAAAGTTTTATTATTTAAATTATACTATTTGACTGCAGTTGTAGATATTTTTTATAAAATTATGTTTGCACAATACAACTATGAACTATTATTTTTTAAATAGCAAACCACTAAAATATAAACCGCCATTTTTTGTCTTAAGTTGTTCTTATTACTTAATTTGACGTTTTAGCTTGTTTAATATAACATTGTTCCATTTTGTATATTTTCACATAGCTTCTTAGAATATTTGAATAAAGATTGTTTCTCATATTTCACAAACTGATTTACTAGTTGTTTTTCTTGAATTGTTTCAAATACATTAATAAAAAGTAATAGATTATTAAAAAGACAAATGGCGGTTTATATTTCAGTAAAATAATTATAGGTTGCTATTTAAGAAATAAAAGTTCTAACTTTGTATAAAATGTCTACATCTGCCATTAAATAGTATAATAAAACTTTTTTATGAACATTTTTTTTTCTATTACTTCTAATACAAAATTAATTTGATGGGGGAAGGGGTCACCTATATATTTAAAATTTGTTTTTCCGAATTTAGTCCCCCCCCCCTATTATAATTTTCTAAATCCGCCACTGCTATAGCCTTAAACTTTTTGACTCCGATTTTTTTCAAATTTCGTATACGTTAAGTACGGACAAAGGGGACTAATGGATAGCCAAATCTAAGCCGATAGGGGTTGATATTAAGCAAGTCTAAATTGGGACAATTTTATTTGTTTAATTTCAACGCTGAGTATCTCAAAAACTATTAAAGCTACAGTCTTAGTTCCTGCAAATTTGGATTCCTCAGATTTTTATATATGAACCAATTTTTAAGAAATAATTCCTGAAATTATCTAAAAAAAATATAAAATATGGCGTATATTTGTCTTAGCAGAGACACATCTCGCGGCAGATCAATGAACTGTGCAAGCGTGGTCGCTTAACTTTAATGGGAACACACTCCTAGTAGTTCAGCCGTTTACCGTAAGATGTCACAAGTACTATTTTCAAAATTTGTATTTTTGTGAAATTTAATTATAAGTGTTAAATTATCAAAATTTGGGTATGTATAGAAAAAACAAGTAGATTTCGAAAAATTTAGTGTGATTTTTCCACATTAGCCCATTTTTGGGTGTAACGTCATTTCCGGCTAAACCAGCGATTTAAGGGAACAATGTTATATGATAAAAGTTGTTCAAAACTATTTAAAATATAATATTTTCTCACAATAAATCATCATAAATACCCCAATTTTAGGTATAGGAACTTTGATACTTTTTAGTTTTTACAAATGGTAAAAACCGATAACACGATTAAGATATTTACACCAAATTTTGGGTATATTTAGATAAATGTCTGTACTTTTGTATGGTCTAATCGATGACAATATCTTCCATTAATATATTAAAAACAAATTAAATTAATTACCATACATAGTGCTGATGTTGCTATAAACAAATATATTATAAAATATGTCATTTTCACTCAAAATTGTTTATAAAATTTCTGGATTAAATACAAAAAGAGCAGCATCTATGCACCAAAAAAATTTTTACTGCGTGCATGGATGCTTTTTCAAGGTAGCATCTATGCACCAAAAAAATTACTGCTTGCATGGATGCTTCTTCAAGGTAGCATCTATGCACCGAAGAAATTTTTATTGCGCGAATAGATGATTCCTTCCGCTAGCAATCTATGCAACGAAAAATTTTTTACTGCGTGCATGGATGCTACTTCAAAGTAGCATCTATGCACCGAAATAATTTTTACTGCGTGCATGGATGCTTCTTCCAGGTAGCATCTATGCACTGAAAAAATTTTTTACTGTTTGCATGGATTCTTTTTCCAAATAGCATTTAACCACCAAAAAAATTTCTTGCTGCGTGCATGGATGCTTCTTCAAGATAGAATTTATTCATCGAAACAAAAATTAATTATTTCCTATAGTATGAGAAAAAAATTTAAAACTTTATATCTATGTGAGTTAACTAACAATGTATTTACATAAAAATTACCAAAATTCTGGAGTAACCAGTAAAGGCTGTTCATACGAAATTTTTTTAGATATATTTAATTATTTCCTGTACTGTAAGAGAAAAAAATTAAAACTTTATATCTATGTGAGTTAACTAACAATGCATTCATAAAAAATTTACCAAAATTCTGGGGTACCCGGTAAGGGGTGTTTACATGAAAAAATTTCAGATATATTTAATTATTTCCTTTACTATAGGATATAAAAATTTAAAACTTTATATCTATGTTAGTTGCCTAACAGTGCATTCATAAAAAATTACCAAAATTCTGAGGTAGCACCTGACGAAAATGGCTGCCCATTATTTCTTTAGAAACCGTGCATAGATGCTACTTTCAATATACCTATTGGGAATTTTTATCCAATAAGAAAAAAATGCACCAAATTTTCTAAAAAGTCGTGCATGGCTGCTTCTTTTTAAAACGCAGTGAATCGTGCATAAATGCTACATTCGATATACCATTGGGAATTTTAATCCATTAAAAAAGCATCCATGCACCAAATTTTCTCGTCGTGCATGGGTGCTTTTTTTTAAACGCAGTGAATCATGCATAGATGTTACTTTCGATATACCTATTGGGAATTTTAATCCGTTAAAAAAGAAGCATCCATGCACCACATTTTCTAAAATATCGTGCACTGATGCTTCTTTTTAAACGCAGTGAATCTTGCATAGAAGTTACTTTAGATATACCTATTGGGAATTTTAATCCATTAAAAAAAAGCATCCATGTACCACATTTTCTAAAATATCGTGCACTGATGCTTCTTTTTAAACGCAGTGAATCGTGCATAGCGGCTGATATAAGAACTATGCACGTAATACGTTCACGACTCTGAGGTTATAAAAATTAAAACTAAAGATTAGAAAATAAGTCATTTTTAAATCAATTTTAAAGTTTATTAGCATATATAAATACAAATATTTTTCAAAAATATATACATTAACATATTATTACAATTTTACAATATTTAACATTTTTCTTTTACTGCCCAGGGGTTCTTCTAGTTCACATGTTGACAATCTACACAGAAAAATTAATAAAAATTAGATTATTAAACATGAATACAAAATAAGAGGGTAAACTAAAAGGGATTGATACTAGTATTGTTGTAGAAAAAAATTAAAAATATTTAAATATTTCCTGTACTATACAAGATATCTAAAAGGTAAAACAGGAGTTGTTCGACAACTTAATAAAAAAAATCCGATGTGGCCAGCACATTACCTTCCGTCAGTTATACAACGTATTTACGAAAATTCTACCGGCGAACTGTTACCAGTAAACAGCTTTTTATCAGGTTTTAGCTACCGGAATCGACATTTTAAGAACGCAACTGGTAAATAGGGTAGATCCATAACCTATGAAAAAATCTGAAAATTTAAAACAGGTTAGAAATTTGACGTAACAAACTGAGCAGAGCCCTACTTTGAACACATTTTCACTTTTACCGCGCGCGCTTCGCTTTGCATCACTACCTTTTTTGAGATTAGATTCTTCATGAATCCGGTAGATGGATCTGGTAGATATTGAACAATTTTCGAACACGGTTACTTTTACCACTCATGCTTTCGAACACAGTCGGTAGATGCGGTATCTACCGCTAGAATTTTCGTAAATGCGTATGTATTCTCTATAAAATCCAAACAGAAAGTTCCTTGCAAAAGATTTTAATTTGTTATATGTACATAACCTTTCGACAGTTGTAAGTTGTAAGTATCTATAATACTAAAAGAGTACAGTATCTTTTTATATATTTTCGTGAAATTTGTACCAAGTTGTAGGAAATGGTTGCCTTCAGGGCCCTTCTAATGCATCAAATTTCTGTAGGATGCATAGTTTTTGCGTAAAACATTATTAAAGATTGAAAATTGGGACAGAAACAATAGGTCACAGTAACGATCACAGTTCTCATTGAAAAATTTAAGATAAACGCTGTCATGTCATATGGTATGTCAATGTCAACGATTAAATATTATCGGTTTTCATCCTTTTAAATGCAAAAAATGCTTAAATAATATGGAAAATTGAAAAAAAGAATATAAATTAAACGAGGTAGGTATGATTTTAAGCCATGTTTTATATTAATGTAATATATATTTTATTTTGTAAATAGAAGTTTGGAAAATGAATCAGGAAACACGACGAAAAGGATAAGAAGGGTAGATATAATATCACAATCGATCGAAGAATACACATACAAAATTAAAAACAAATATTCTCATCTGTCACCTTTGATATGTTAATGACAAAAAATTATGAATGTCGTGGCGGTTGTTCTTTTCAATACTAAATATATTTAAATAATATGTGAAATTGAGGAGGTATATATAAAAAAGCACTGTGAACGTGGAAAAATTTACAAATATATGGGTATATCCTTGGAAGTTCAAAAAATTTACATCTTATGATTTGCAGATGATCAAATACTTATTGTAAAAGGCTACAACGATAGTGAATACATGATACGAAAATTTATAGAAGAATACCGTAGCTGAGGTCTAGAAGTAAACATTCACATACAGCGAATGAGTAATGAGAGGCTTCCTAAACAAATACTACAGTGGACACCAACCGGCAAAAATAAAAGAGACCTAGAAGAAGTTGGGTAGCAGGAGTCCAAGAAGGAATAAGAGAGAGAGAGGGTTAAATGAAGACATATGGCAAGATAGAGAGCAGTGGAGAAATAGCATCGGAAGACAGCGTAGAACGAAGTATATGTACTGATTTTAAGCCATGTTTATTGTTAATTTTTATATTTTATTTTGTAAATAGTTTTAACAAAATGTCAGGCTGAGAAAGAGATAATGAACATCACAATCGATAAAGAGTACATGAACAACATTAGAAAGATACGCGTTAGTTAGTTGTTCTTCGAGTCCAGACAGAAATGGAGACACCAAAAATCCTACAGGAAAATCATGCCTTAATGTTTGGAACAAGACAATTCAATAATTTTAGATGGTATGTTTTTATCTGTTCTTTTTTTGCAATTCATTTTCTTACATAATGTTTGTAATTATTTCAGATTAAACATAATTCAATATCTAACTTAGAACGGTACAGATTTTAATCTGCATTTCATTTTCTTATATTACGTTTAAAATTATCTATTTTAATATTCTTTTTTTGCCAATTAATAAAAAAAATTAAAATTATATAGGTACATAAAACGTTGTTAGCTGATCATATGTTCAACTGCACAATATAACCGTGGATACGTATCAAAAATACATTGGAAAATAAGCTGTGTCACAACAATGTGATTAGAGTTAACAATGTTTTTTGCAACTGGGCCATAATTATACAGCATAATCCACACAAGTAATCTTGTATACCTGTGATTCTTGCATTCTTCCCCTTTAATAACAATGCAAACTTTATTAATATATTTTCAAATTCGTTGTATACGTTCAGATGTAATGTAACTACATACTTTTCTACAGTTTGTAATTAATTGTTTACTTTAGAATTCAAATATCACATTTTTGAGTTTTGTCTGATTTATTTTTACCTTTAAATTTAGTATTGTCTACTTATAGACGTGTTATTAATATTATGTTTATATTTACCCTGTAATTGGGACATTTTGTCCTGTTTGCTCGCATAAAACGCGCAGCATTTGTTTATTTCATTATATGTTTTTATCAGTTCCGACCAGCCACTTTGTATACATAAGAATTTAACATGGAAAAACAGTTTTCCTTAGCGCGTTGTCCCCCAAATTAATATAGAAAAAAATTCTTCAAATAAAAGTTATAGAGCATAAAATTCTACCTTCAAATTAATAAACAAAATCCATTTTGTATGTTTAATAGCTCTAGAAATTAAATATGAAAATTTTTTAAATTTTAGTTTAATAGCACTACCGATGGAATTTAAAACAAAAAGACAAACAAATGATTGATGTTTTAACTGTCAAATATTTTTCTGTTACATAAAAAATTCCATTTGTTATGCTTTTCGTTTTAATTTCATGGCTATCACTATTTTGACGTGATTTTCGATATTTTCATTTCAAATTTCTGCCGTTACAAGGCATGCACAATTAATTTTGTTTCTTTATTCAAATGCAGAATTTCATGATCTACAACTTGTATTTGAAGTATTTTTTTCTAAAATAATTTGGAAAGCAACGCGCAGGGAAAACTGTTTTCCCATATTAAATGCTTATGTAACGGATTTGGAGCGCCACCCGGTATGTAGGTATGTCAAAAAATATTTTTAACTGCATTTTTTGATTATACTTTTGATATATTACTGTCAATTTTTGCAAGAAAACAGTATCAGACCGAGCTGTCGTATTTTTGACATTTCTTCATGACAGCCATTGACAAAATGTTTCTTGTTTTCCGTATAAATTTGTCAGAAATATATCCTGTTCGGTATTAAGTGAAAAGTTTTCTGCATGGCTAAACTACAGAACTTTCAAAATATAGGCATCAACTCGATTGGCTTTTGTTTTTCGCATCAAGTTGTCAGAACCATGTAGTGATTGGGATCAAGTAAAATTGTTTCTACAGAGCTATAATATAGAAGTGTTAGCAATTTGACATCTCAGTAGTTTTTTGTTTTGTGCATAAAGATGATAAAAATATGTCGTGTTTGGTATCAAATGAGAGGTCTAATTCAGGACTGTTAGATACATGTGTCTAAATTTCTGACACGTTAATTATCTTTTGTTTTATGTATAAAGTTAATTCGTTTGAGAGAATTTGGGTATCGGACAAAACTGTTGGCGTTAGCACCTTGGTTTTAAATTGTGCGTAGACAGATTGGATGTACGTATATACTATTATAAAACACTATCGGCGGAAACCTAGGGAAAACTCGGCTTCGCCGAGTTTTCGCTAGTCCTTAATACTAAAAGGTTAGTCATATATAGTTGTTTGAATTAATCAAGACGATCGCCGAAACTTTAGACAAGGCTACAGCTTAAACGGTACGACCAATTTTCGTGAAATTTGTACCAAGTTTTAGGAAATGATTGGCTTCAGTGCCCTTCTAATGGATCGAATTTCTGTAGGTTTCTGTAGGTTAGTTTCTGTGTAAAAAAATTATTAAAGGTTGAAAATTGGGAAAGAAACAATAGGTCACAGTAACGATCACAGTTTTCATGGAAAAATTTAAGAAGATAAACGCGGTCATGTCATTTGGCATGTCAATGTCAATGATGACAAATTATCGGTTTTCATCCTTTTTAAAGCAATAAAAATGCTTAAATAATATGTAAAATTGAAGAAAAGAGGTAGGTATAGGTAATGATTTTAAGCCATGTTTATTATTAATTTATATATTTTATTTTGTAAATAGAATTTTAGTAAATGTCTATGGGAACACGACGAAAAGAATGAGATGAAATAAAAAAGATGAACATTTCATCTGTTACATTTGATATGTTAATGACCAAAAAGTTATGCATGTCGTATCGATTGCCCTTTTCGATGCTAAAATTATTTAAATAATATATAAAATTAAAGAAAAGAAAGTAAGAATTAAACAAGGTATGTATATGTAAATAAGCACTGTAATCGTAGAAGGAAAAGTGCAAAAATATGGATATACCTTTGGAAGATCAAACAATTTACACCTTATGCTTGCAGATGATCAAATACTTATTGTACAACACTACTAAGATAGTGAATATACGACACGAAAAATTATAGAAGAATACCGTAGCTGGGGTCTAGTAGTAAACATGCATCAAACAAAACATATGTGCGTAAATAAAACCCAACGAGATTTGATGATAAACACAGCACAACAGATTAAACACTACAGAATATAAATACTTGGGATAAAAATTAATAACACCATTATGAAAAGCAGAGCTACCTGTAGTAGCGAAATGTGGCCCTTAAAGAAAAAGGCTGGAGGAATGCTTCTAGCTACGGAAATGGATTATTGGAGGGCAGCAGGAAAGTCAAGAAGAGAAACGATACGAAACGAAAGAATAAGAGATATGGACATTCAAGATTCTATAACCGATGATATAAAAACAAATCAATTAAGATGTTACGGTCATATACAGCGAATATGTAATGAAAGGCTTCCAAAACAAATACAACAGTGGACACCTACCGGCAAAAAGAAAAGACAAAGAGTACATGTACAATATTTAATACGTATTTAGAGGAAATAATAAAAATTAATTTTTTGGCAGATGGAAGTTTTCTTTTCATTTTGAAAAACAAATATATGGTATTAATTTGTCAATGTAATTGTTTTCTTATTAATTTAATTTTTTTTTGCAGTATTATAAAAATATTGTATAAAGAAATTTGGAGATATTAAAAAACCAAATAGGATAATCATATTATTAATGGTTTTGAGCAAGAAAATTCTAAGTCATAAAACGGTACAGTATTTATTGTTTATTTGCAATTCATTTTCTTACTTTACGTTTAAAACTATTTTAGTTAAAAAAAAAACATCCAAGTTAATTGTTTCTTCGAGTCCATTCAGATATTTATTACTCAAAAATTTCTGACAGGTTGATTGGCTATTGTTTTCTGCATAAAGTTAATTCGTTTGAGAGAAGGGAAAACTTGTGTATCTGACAAGACTGTTGGCGTTACCTTGGTTTTAAATGGGGGTTTCCGCCGTAATCAAAATAGTGAAAAATAACACTATTACACTAAAATATATCATAAAACATTTCTGAAAACACTAATTAAATGGTTAAATAAGCTTCCAATTTTTTAAAAATGAATGAAAACAATTTACTACGTTTGAAACGCTGCCAGCCAATGACGTCATTTGCCGGATCGTTTTCAGTTTCTATGTTATCTGTCAATATATGTGTGTGATGGGAGTAGTTTACAATATTCGACTTTAGGTACCTACATACATCAAATACATTCAATATCTTTCTATGTGATAGTAGATGGCTGCACATTCAAATTGCAACATTATATTTAAAAAATAATGAAGTAGATATTATAAACTAGTTAAAAATGTGAATACAATACAATTATTATTGGAATAAATAAAGTTTCGGACTAGCAGTCAATATTACAATTTATTCACGCCGACGTTTCGACTATACAATAGTCTTCTTCAGGGCTCTACAATATATATACAGAGTGAAATAGTACATGAGAACACAATTGTCCAGGACAATTTTTTATTATTTGACGATTTTCACTCTGTGATCTGTGTTTTTTGACTATTTATTTATTTATATTTTTTAAATGTCCGACTTGTATGTATCTACGCTTATCCACACGTGTGCTTTTTCCTTCAACTGGACCATTCTGTAAGTTTCATGTTATAGTTTTTTGTAATCTAGAATTTTATAATTATATTGTGTTCTCATGTATTATTTCACTCTATATATATATATATATATATATATATATATATATATATATATATATATATATATATATATATATATATATATATATATATATATATGTATGTATGTATGTATCTTTATTTGTATACAAGTTATAAAACTTTTTACAAACGGTTTGGTAACAGATTACACCATAAATTTATCATCTTACTATTAACATAAAGAATAAAATTAATAATTTATTACCGACAAAAAATAGAGAAAAGAAAAACACTACATAATAAGTGCAGTGTATTACATACTAAAATTGTAGAAAAAAGAGTAATTGAGAATCATATTTCAAATAACTACATACATGTTTACATAATATAGAAAAATGCAGTGTAATAATAATATTTATAATAAACAAAAATTGAAAGATGAGAGGCAATTTGTTAAAGCACAATTACATGTGATACTCTCCATATAAAGAATACAATTACCGACAAAAAAATTGAGAGAAGAAAAACACTACATAATAAGTGCAGTGTACTACATACTAAAAATGTTGAAAAAAGAGTAATTGGAAATCATATTTCAAAAAACTACATACATGTTTACATAATATAGAAAAATGCAGTGTAATAATAATATTTATAATAAACAAAAATTGAAAGATGAATTGTTAAAGCACAATTACATGTGATACTCTCCATATAAGGAATACAATAATAATACAATAAAGAGTCAGTATAATCATTCATTCATGAAAAAACTTCTTAATTTTAACGAATTAATAGTGTAGGCAAATATTTTATTAATTTTGTTATTATCTAAGTTATTAAAAAGGAAGACATAATTGTTTTCATTTAGATTTAAATCATTGATAATAACAGAAAGGTAGGCATCTCTGTAGGGGAGATATATCGGGCATTCTAAAAAAAAGTGGAATAAATTTTCCTTTTTGTTTAAATTACAAATTGTGCAATTATTGGTGGCATCTAAAGAATATTTTATTTGTTTGAAATAAATGGTTAGTCCTCTTTTGTTAGAGAGTCTAATTTGTGAAATTATTCTAGATTTAGCTATGGCACAGTCGCTTAGATATGATTCAGTGAAGTAAGAATTCTTTATTAATTTGTAATAATCACTGTAAGTTGAGTTAAATATTTTTTCCAAGTCTTTAGACCGTAATGAGTGTTCAAAATCTTCACAAATCTTATTTATATCGTTATTAGTTATAAATTGAGCTCGCCACATGTTCTCGTAACCTAAGTCAATTAGTAAATTTTTAATTTGGCTAATCCAATTAAATTCTAATTTATTATATGTGAAATTGTCTAATTCCAGAAGACGGCACATTAAAAGTTTTGGAAATCTGGAGTCGTCCATGAATAGGAGTTTTTTCCACCATCTAAGAGCCCTTTTAAGTATTTCGACTTGAATGTGTGTTGCTCCCGTTTCAGCTAACACCATATAATTGGGGGTGTTACGAGGACATTGTAAAATGGATTTTATGAATTTTAGATGGATTCGCTGAATGTTGTCTAAATATCTCAAAGCCCAAATTTCGCTATTGTAAAGGCCAGTAGCCATAATTATAGATTCATAAAGTTTCTGTTTTTCTATCCAGTTATTTGATTTACCTTTTTTAAGCAACGCATTAGTTTTATAGATAGCTAAGTTTGACTTTTTCAATGCGTGATTACAAGCCTGAATAAATTTACCTGAGTTGGAGAAGTTAATACCTAAATAGGTGTAGTTGTTTACTTCTTCTAAATTTTCATCTTTGTATTTAAATGGAAACTTGTTTTTTTTTCGATCGGCCTTTGTGGAATGTCAGAATTTTAGTTTTACTAATATTAACAGTTAGTTTGTTTTGATTACAATATTCTTCAAGTATTTTGAGTTTAAAGCGAACATCACACTGCGAGTGACTAAGTAGGACTATGTCGTCAGCGTACGCGAGAAGGATTAGATCATCATGTCCATTAATGTCCAATCCTCTAGCGCCACGTGATCTGAAATATTGCTCGATATCGTTAATGTATAAGGCAAAAAGTATAGGGCTTAATATATCGCCCTGTAAAACTCCTTCTGTTAGCGAGACATAGTTTGTGGTTTTATTATTATTTTTGACGCATACTTTTGCCGTAGCATATAAATTCTGAATTAATCTTATTAATTTTGAGCTAATCCCGTTGTCATATAGTTTCTCCCAGAGTTTTTGGTGATCTAATGAATCAAAAGCACGTTTCAGGTCAATAAAAATGGCATATGTATAGTTACCTTTAAGGCGTAGATGGATGTGTATTATGGCAGTTAGTGAAAATATATTATCTGTCGTGCCACGATTTTTTCTAAAACCGGACTTGAGTGATTGGAGAATCAAAATAAGGATGATTGGCATCGTAAAAATTAGATGGAATGTTAGAGTTTGGTGGGAATAAATTTATAAGAAATCTTTCCCAATTGTTAAGGTTGATGTTATTTGGAACAGTGTTATTAGGTTTAAGGCTGTTTACTAGGGACCAGAACTTAATATTGTCTCTAACATTGGAGAGACGTTCTCTAATCATACATTCATGTTCGGTTTTTTTAAACTTTATTAATTTAAGATATTTTCTTTTGCTAATAATATATTGTTCTAAGGAATTACTCGAATTTTCTCTTCTAAATATTTTTAAATTTTTTTGGGCAATGCGTTTAGCTTCGAGGCATTCTGGGTCGAACCATGAATTTTGCTTGGATTGTACGTTTTTAGATTTATTTATATTTATGGTTTTTGCCATTGCGCAGTTATTTGCAGCTGATTTAATAGTCTCTATTATGTTTTCATTTAAGTTGTTCACGTCTGTACTACAGTAATAGATTTGTGGACTGTTTAGCAGGATATTTACATATTGATCAACAAGATGAGTGTCAAATTTGTATTTAGTAATATTTATTAAACCAGAATCTTGAGTAATGGGCTGAGAAAGAGTACTAATAGATGTAGAAGTTTGATCATTTAAGTTGAAGGATACGTCACATAGGCTGTGCCCAGAAGAAGTTAGCGTGGGAATTAGCTCGAATTTATTAACCTTTTCTATAAAGTTATAATTTACCCATGCTAAATCAATTGTGCTTTTGCCTTGATGAGATATAAAAGTATTTCTTGCCGGTATATCCCCGTAAGTCCTGCCATTAAGGACGAACAAACCTATCGACTCCATCATTTCAACTAATAATGTGCCTCTTTTATTAACTTGAGCATTTGAAACTGTACGTATTTCATTGACGCTCGGATTATTAAAAAATTCAATTTCTAATTGTTGTAGGTTACCAATTTTTGAATTAAAATCGCCAAAAATTAAAAAATAATGTTCGCTATATTGACACATTAATTCCTCTAGTAGTTCGGATAACATTAATGTGCAGTGATTATCATCCAAAGAAGGGGAAAAATAAACTATGCCTAATATGAATTTTTCACCTTCTTTTAAAAGTTCCAAAAATATCCACAAATGGGTTTTATTTATTAAATTAATTTGTTTAAATACCTTGTCTTTGATCATTATCAGAATCCCTCCCGCGGGCCTACCTTTCTGTTTATCTTTGGTTGCAGTACTTATGAAAATATTCTTCTGAAAAGCCTCTAGAAATCTGGGCAGTGTGAAATTAACTGATGTGGACCATGTTTCGCACAAAGCAATTATGTCTCCCGTTGATAAAAAATCTGTGAGGATGTTATCTAAAACAAATAAGTTGTTAATTCCTTCAATATTCCAGAATAAAAACTTTAAATGAGTATTATCTATATTATTATTAATGTTGTTTGTGTTAGGGTTATTAAAGTTTGTATTTTCGTTAAAATTATCTACACAAAATGAAGGATTACACTTAACTGGCGATTCAGCTGTAGCAGTTATCTGAGAGAGTTGCAATTGTTGTGTCGGGACTGTGTTACGGGTTGCCTGGTTGTCCTGGACGAAAAAAAAGGTTCAACTTTGTTGATTGGAGTCAATGTATTACTATACATCAGCCTTGTGAATCTTGTTTTCCGGTTTGGGTGTGCTGCCGTCGGAGGATTCCCTTCTTCTTGTCTTCCTTTGCTTCTTCTTCTTCTCGTCACGTATTTGTTTGGGTAAGTCATGGTTGATGAAGATTGACAAGCCTTTTAGTTTCCCCCTTTTGGACATTATTTCCTTTTTAATTGATAATGTGGACAAAACAATAATAACTGGCCTTGGTTTAGATGAGTTTAGTAATTTACTGCCTATTCTGTAAATATCTTCTAAGTCTTTAGTTGTGAAGTTTATTTGCAGCTTTTGTGAAATGATATTCATCATGGTATCTGATAAATTTTCGTTGTCACTTTCTGATATCCCATATACGATGATATTTTTCTTCTTTACTTGCCTTTCTAAGTAAGTTATCACTTTTTGTTGGGCAATTACTTCCTTATTTAAATTTTCATATTTGGAAGTTAGTTGTTGGTGTACAGTAACAAATTCTTCAATCTTTTGGTTTGTAGTATGTAGACCGGCCTTTATTTCATGTAGTTCATCTAGTTTTTGTAATTTTATGAGTATTTCAGCAATTTGTGTTTGGAGGTTATTGTCCAAGTCCAACGTGGTTGGCGGCGCGGGAACCATTTTTTGTAGGTTATACTTATATTTTTGCTATTTTTAGTAGTTTGTAGTTATATAGACCGATTATTTTACCTAAAACAATGCCACTAACACTTTAGGTTTTCTAATTTTGTAGTTTGATGTCAATTGAGCTACAATATATTAGATTTTTTTATATTATAACATTTGAACGTTTAACAAACGATGTTTACTCATTAAAGCAATGTTACCAACCCTATATATATATATATATATATATATATATATATATATATATATATATATATATATATATATATATATATATATTGTAGAGCCCTGAAGAAGACTATTGTATAGTCGAAACGTCGGCGTGAATAAATTGAATATTGACTGCTAGTCCGAAACTTTATTTATTCCATCCCCAACACAGTCGAACATAATTTTTTGAACAATTATTATTATTATTATTTGCCGTATGTTATATTAGTAAGGCATTTTCTAAGTTATACGTTATAGATTATTGTATTTCGTGGATTAAATATTTGTAAAGTATTTGGTAAATCTCCAGCAACGTATTCAAGGGATTACCAGAGGTTATGCCTTTGCCTATAGATATTTACAAGTTTAAACACCCGTAAAAGAATATTTGTGGAAAAATCAGTTCTTTAATTCTAAGAATTGTAAGGTCACAAACAAACTCAGTTTGAAATAAAACACTTGTCAGTTCAAGAAAACTGTAATAGAAGAGTGTTAGTACATCATCAATTGACAGATGACGCCACTAGAGACTCTAGAGTCCCCAATCATGCACCATCTGTTGAGCATTAGCTACATTAGCCGGCCTTTTACGCGCTGTCGGGGCGGTAAAAATTAGTCGTTCAAACGAGTTGCAAAAAATACTGTTTTCAATATTTTTTTTACAGAAAACCTATTATAATAAAAATGTTTTATTTATTGTAATACATATAAGTTTTCATGAGGAATAACATATAAAAAAATTGAAAAATAGTGGAAACCCCTATTGTGCTTAAGCGGATTGGATGTGCCTATAGACTATTATAAAACACTATCGGCAGAGTCTTAGGGAAAACTCGTCGAAGCAGAGGAAGAAATACTTTCGAAGACTGACTTTGGATTTAAAGTGTGCCTAGACGGATTGCATGTATGTATAAGTCTATCATAAAACACTATCGGCGGAGACCTAGGGAAAACTTCGCCAAGTTTTCGCTAGTCCTAATGCTAAATGATTAGATTCACTATCTATAGTTATATATATATATATATATATATATATATATATATATATATATATATATATATATATATATATATATATACAGGGTGTTAATTAAAAAGCGGGCCATAGGCGTTTAACATGGGAAATCAGTTTTTCCTTGCGCAAAAGTTCCTATTTAATTTTAAGCAATAAAGTTAAGTTGTAGAACATATTTTGTTTTTATAATGTAGATCTAAATCATTGCAAAGATTTTATTTAAATTTTATTTTGTAACCTGAAAAATCGAAATTTTGACAATTCAAACGATATGTATTTCTTTGTAATTTTGTTAAAATTCCATGGCTATCGCTACAAATAAGCATTTTTTCTACAAATTCAAATACGATTTTACACGTTACTAAACGTGCAAAATTAAATCTGTTTAGTTAGTTAGGCGTACAATTTAATTATCTACAACTTTTATTTGAAACTTTATTGCTTAAAAATAAATGGGAACTTTTGCGCAAGGAAAAATTGATTTTCCATGTTAAACGCTTATGGCCCGCTTTTTAATTAACACCCTGTATATATATATATATATATATATATATATATATATATATATATATATATATATATATATATATATATATTTGAATTCATCACGACGATCGCCATCCTTTGAACACCTCTAGAGCCTGAATGGTGTGAGCGATTTTCGTGAAATTTGGACCAAGTTGTAGGAAATTATTGTCTCGAGTACCCTCGTAATAAGTAATATTTCTGTAGGATGCATAGTTTTTGAGTAAAAAATTATTAAAGATTGAAAATTGGGACAAAAACAATAAAGGTCACAGTAACGATCACAGTTTCCTTGAAAATTTAAGACGATAAACGCTGTCATGTCATTTGGCATGTCATGTTTGACATGTCATTTTGAACCTTTAAATAGAAATATTTATGAAATGAGGGCAATTTGAAAGAAGTTTATTTCATAATCATAATTTATGAGAATGGGCAATTATATCTGCACAGGTAAAATGGCCTAAAACATTATAATTAAAAATTATAAATTTTGACGATTCATATGCACGCCTATGTATTGACAAGATAAGTTGTGTATTTTTGTAGCACCGGTGATTAAACCCAAAATATAGGGCATTACCGTGTTTAATTAAAATAAAAGTGGATAGGCAGTGAAAGAAAAGTGCAATTTTTCCCATCGTTAATAAAACTGTGTAGTGTAAAAGCTATTTAATAGTGATATATGCAAATTAAATTGTTTAGTGTAGTAACCTTCGGTTTTTTGCGGTCGGTCTGCAAGCGACAAGCACGCGTAGAGTAGTGGTCAACCCAAAGCAGTGGCGTAGCGTAGAATAAATGAGTGCGGGCCAAAGGAATCGATGTGATTCAGTCGAAAAACGTAAAAGAGAGGCAACAGAAAAAGAAAAAGACAATATTTTCAGGTCAAGTAAAAGAACAGCAAGATCTCCAACTAAAAAAATGGACGGAACGGAAGAAATGAAAAACCCTCCAATTAAAACAGACCAAAAAATGGATGGATTTGAAGAATTGAAAAGTATGCTACTTGGATTATCCAAATCAGTAAATGATATGAAAGAACAACTGAGTAAAAATCACGAAGAACTTACAAATGGAATAAATAAAAACACAATAGCTATTGAGGAGCTAAAAGAAGAACATAAGAAAAAAGAATTACAATGGCAAAAAGAAAAAGAAGATATGAAGAGGGAAATCCAAATGTTGCATAAAAGAATGGAAGAACATGATAAAAAAAGTAGAACTAACAACATCACAATCAAATGCTTGGATACTCAAGGCCAAAACGCAAAAGAAATAGTAACAAAATTTTTAGAGAAAGAACTTCATATCACTTGTACAATTAAATCAACCACGGAAATAAAAAGTAAAGACCAAAACTCGTTCATCATAGCAGAACTACAAGACAACCAAACAAAAATGCGTGTAATGGTAAATAAGAAAAAACTAAAAAGAAAAAACATATACATAGATAATGATTGGACAAAAGAAGAAAGAAGAATGAAATATGCAATTAGGAAAAAATCCATAGAAAAGAAAAGGCATAAAAAAGATGTAAAGAGTTATTACAATAAATAGAAAGTAGACAATAAAATGTTCATATGGAATTCGGAAAATGGTGCTCTGGAAGAATATAATGTAGAAGGAAAGAAAATAGTAAGAGATGAGACTAATCCAAAAAACTGACAAAAAATAAACAAGACGGAAGAAACTTTGGAACGACTAAGCAAAGAAATGGGCACACGAACATCAGGAAAGAATTAAAATTAACAACATGGAATGTAAGAGGTACAAATTCTCCAGGAGCATATAAGAATCTTGAGGCAAATTTTACAAAGTATAATGTACACATTGCAGCTCTGCAAGAAACAAAACAAAAAGGTAATAACATCGTCGAACTTGATAATTATATAGTCTTCCACAGTGGTTTCGAAACAAAACATCTAGGCACCGCCTTCATGGTCAAAAAAGAATTAAAGGGCCCAGTTATAGACTTCGCGCCAATATCTGACAGAATATGCAGATTGAGATTAAGAGGAAAATTTAGAAAGATAAGCATAATAAATATTCATTCACCCACAAATGAAAAAGACGAAGAACAAAAAGATGAATTTTACGAGCAAGTTGCAGACATACTAAGTGGCATTCCAAAATATGATGTTAAACTTATAATAGGTGATATGAATGCAAAAATTGGGAGAGAGAATTGCTACAAAGATATTACTGGCGGATTTAGCAAGCATGAAGAATCCAACAATAACGGCATTAAACTAATTGAGTTCGCATCAGAAATGAATATGAAAATTAGTAGCACTTCCTTTCAGAGGAAGGACATTTACAAAAATACTTGGAACTCCCCAGATGGCACTTACTCAAACCAAATAGATCATGTCATGATAGAGAAGAAGCACAGTAAGCTAATTAAAAACGTTAAAAGCAGAAGAGGAGCAGAAGCGGAAACAGATCACTTTATGGTAATGGTGAAATTAAAACAAGAAATACCATCAAACACCAGAGAAAAGAAACATAATATGAAGAGGTATAACGTTGACATCTTAAAAATAGAAAATAAAAAACAAGAACTGAGCAAAAGTCTGCAAAGTAGACTACTAGTAGAACCGATACCAGAAAATGTGAACGATACCTGGCAACAATTAGAAGTAGCATTAAATGAGGGGTGTGAACAAGTATTAGGAAAATCTAAAAGAAATAAAGATACAAAATGGTTTGATCAGGAATGTAGAGATGCGATGTTAAAAAAGAATGATGCTAGAATCAAGCTTTTACAAAACAACAACGAAAGAAATAAAAGGTACTACATTACACTCAAGAATAAATATAAAAACCTATGTAGAAAAAAGAAAAGAGAAGGTATAAATGACAAACTAAAAGAAATAGAAAATAATTTCAAAGATAAAGTCATTAGGAATTTTTATCAAGAGGTAAAGAAACAAAAAGTAGGATACAAACAGAAAGATAATTACTGTAGAGATAAAGAGGACATATTAGTTTCCGACGAAGAGAAGCTGATAAGGTGGAGACAGTATTTCAATGAACTATTCAATGAAGAAATAGAAACTGATTGCGAAACGATACAAAGAAGAGAGATAGGAAATGAAGAACATATAGAACCACCACAAAATAGCGACATCATAAAAATTTTAAACAACTTAAAAAACAACAAAAGCCCAGGTGAAAATGGTATTCCGGCTGAAATCTACAAATATGGAGGAGAACAATAGCAAGAACAACTATGTAACATCATTCAAGAAGTGTGGGAAACTGAAACTATGCCTGACAGATGGAAAGAAGCAGTAATTTTTCCCATTTACAAGAAAGGAGACCGTACCATATATGGAAACTACAGAGGTATTGCCTTGTTAGATACCGCGTACAAAATTTTCGCAACTTGTATTAGGGATATATTAAAAGAAAGAGCAGAGTCACTTATAGGGGAATATCAGGCTGGCTTCAGGAGCGGCAGATCTACAACAGATCAGATCTTTTCTTTGAAGGCAATAATGGCAAATAGCTTTGAACATAACTTACCGTTACATCTACTATTTATAGATTTCAAGCAGGCATATGATTCTATTAAGAAAGAGAAATTGTATGAAATAATGGGAGAACTGGGAATACCGGAAAAATTAATAAGACTTGTACGAATGACTCAGAGTAATAACAAGTGTAAAGTAGTCATCAATGGAACAACATCTGAAAACTTTAGTGTAGAAAGAGGACTGAGACAGGGGAACCCGATATCAGCTCTATTATTCAATCTGGCACTAGAATGGATTATTAGAAAATCAAGTATATATACATCCGGTGTCCTATACCATAAGAAACACCAAATTCTAGTGTATGCCGATGACATAGTCATTTTGACAAGGACAAAGGAAGAAATGGCAGAAGTTGTTAAAAGACTGGAAAATACAGCACTAATGGTAGGACTGCGGGTAAATGAAGAGAAAACTAAATATATGAAGCTAAGCCTAAACCAACAAACAGAAAACACACCGTTGAAAATAAAAAGTGAGAGTAACAAAATGTACATGTTCGACCAAGTCAGCTGTTTTAATTATCTAGGCGTGTTAATAACAGATAAGAACGAAGAAGAAGTTAAATTAGAAGCAAGAATTGCTAAAGGAAGTAAAACCGTAGGAGCACTACATGGGTTTCTTAAATCTAAAGAAATAAAGCGGGCAACTAAAGTTAGAGTATACAAATCTATAATTAGACCAACAGTTCTCTACGGCTGTGAATTATGGACGCTAAAAAAAAGTGATAAACTCAAGTTAGACATTTGGGAAAGGAAAATCTTAAGGAAGATCTATGGTGGAATAAAAGAAGGACCTATAATAAGGCGAAGGACAAACGCGGAAGTAATGAACTTATATAATGACAGTGCAATAACGGGGGTAATCAGTGCGCAAAGGTTAAGATGGTTAGGGCACATAATGCGGATGCCGGAAAGTAGAACAGTTAAAATAGTGTACAAAGGTGGGATAATTGCGAAAAAGAGGAGGGGGCGACCAAGAGAGAAGTGGAAGGATGCAGTGATCAAAGACTTAGAACTATTAAATGTGACAAACTGGGAAACAAAATCGCTAAATAGGAAACTCTGGAAAGAAATATGCAATCAAGCCATGGGCCTGTAAGGCCTGCAGCGCTTATTAAATAATATTATTTTCAGCAAATTAACGTAAAAAAGAAAGGTGATTCAAGTAAATATGAAAGGAACAGATCACGGTAAAAAAAACAACGTTCTTACACCGTGGGCAAGAAACAAACTAAATACAATAAGTAATATTAAAACAGGTAATAAATTTAATTTTCAAACTGTGAGATACAATATTAACTTACGAGTATATACTGTTTTAGTAGAAACAGGATTTTGTAGATAAACACATATTTCACAAGTTGTATACTATCTTCTATGACACTTTTTCACTCGAAGATTAATATCCTGACTTGCAGTTGCGTACGAAACGTACGGTTTCTATATTTTGTGTTCTAAAATTGTAAATTTACATTAAAACGAAATTAAAGCTTACTGGGAAGCAGTCAGATTTCAGATTTCGCGGTTTGGACTCCACTTGAATTATCATCCCAATGAAGGCTAACAGTCAAAATCGGTAGATATTAAAGGTTGAAGGATTTTAAATAATTGGGGCTTCCCAATTCATGGTAATATTAACAGTGGCGGATTTCCGAAGAATAATTTTCAACAAATAAAAAATAATTTTAAATGAGTCAAAATTGCCGCGATATTAAACAACCTGCCAAAAACAGAATTTAAGTAGTAATTTAATGAATATAAATGTTGCTTTAATTATATCCCTTTAAGATTTTTTTAAATTTTTAATTGTAACAAAGAAATGCTTGATTATAATTATGAGAATGTGATTCCAACAAGGAAAATGTCCAATCACATCAAAAAATTGATTATAATTGTTCTTGTATGTATTTATTCTAATTACAACATAAATTTTTGATTACAATAAAGTGAACTTGATTGCAATAATAAATAGCAGTACTAATTAGATAAAAATAAATTATTATAATTGTTGGATTTAGGCACTAAACTAATATCAGACTACAGACGACAATCCGCCACTGTATAGGTATTATATGACTTCCACTCAAGAAATTTCATGTTCAATTATAATTAAATTTTATATTTATTCATAGATATTTAAACCTGTGTATATAATTATAAGTGAATAATGCTTTAAAGCTTACAATTTTGCAGTTAAAATGGGGTTATGTTGAGATCTCAGTAATGCAATTGTAACAAAATTATGTTAAATTAGTTACTTAGATAATGACATAGATAGAAAATGCTTATTCTACTTTGTCGTTACTTTAAATTTAAAGCAATTCAATCACAAAACAATTAAATAATGACGTTGAACTTATCAAACAAGTATCTTATAAACCACAGACAAGGACCCAACTACACTACCGCCACTGCGAATATGCGTGGAACCAAGTGTACTATGTTTGACCGCGAAATACAGCTAGTGGCGTTACCTTAGCTTCTTATACCGTGCTAAACAGTAAAATCCATAAACCCGAAGAGCTAACAAATTTGTTAAATTCAGATAATATTAGCTCAAAAAAGACCACTGCAAAATGATAAGAGGTAAAATATAAATTTAAAAAATGTGATGAGGCCAGCACATTACCTTCCGTCATAAATAAATGTCATACAAAAAGTTCCTTGCAAAACATTCTATTTCTTGTACATTACCTTAAGGCAGTTGTATGTATTTTATACAAATTCCATACAGAAAGTTTTGTAGCAAAAGATCCCATATTTCCAGTAGAATTATAACACATACATACTGTCAACTACACTTGACACCATTAAATCAGAATTTTCAAATGAGGGTACTTCCGGTTGACCAATTATAATCAAAATCTAATCAGCTCTTCACATGGATGTAACGAAGATGAAATATATATATATATATATATATATATATATATATATATATATATATATATATATATATATAGATATCGTAAAAATTGTAAAATCGTATTCTAGGGACCATAAAACGTGCTTATTCATCAAAAACACCGAATTTTTTGACCAAAGACAATACCTTCCTTACCTAAGGTGAGGGAAGATAAAAAATTAAATATGATATATTAGCCAACTATGCTATAACTCTGGAAACAGTTGCTATATTAAGAAAATTCTGATTGAAATGTGTCAGCATCAAATGCAATTGACAATATATTTGTTATATTTTCACTGTAAATATAGGATCTTTTGCTAGAAACTTTCTGTATGGAATTTGTATAAAATACATGCAACTGCCTAAGGTAATGTACAAGAAATATCTTTTATATCTGTATGACATTTATGCAAAATACATAGAACTAACGGAAGGTAATATGCTGGCCACATCAGATTTTTTAATAATTCATTTTACAATAAAATAGAAAAATTATAAAAATATAATGCGGGCAGGATTTGAACTTGTGAATAATTATTACGGTTCCCCGTTCTAACCATTTCAGCTATTTAATACGTTTCCATGATTATTATACTTAATAAATTATAGGTGATACTGATAACTGTCAAATTGCATTCAACTTTTGCAAATATTTTAATAATAAGCCATTAAATAAGGAGTATTTAGATACTCTTTAGTCTTGCGGGACAGATGATATTTGAAAGAAACTGTTTTCCCCTGTTAAAAGCGTATGTCACGGTGTTCACACTGTATATTGCATTATATTACACTATAAATACAACTTTACAATTTATAATTAACAACTTATAATTCACAATGATAAAGCACTTTAATGGTGCACGTCGTTTTACAAAAATTGGCATAAATGTTAAAAGAAGTTACAATACCATACACATCAAGTGGAATTATTGTTTCGACTATGAGTGTTCATATGAGTTGTGAGATGATGTTTTTGTTTAAACGATTTATCACAAACTGAACACTTATGTTCCTTAGACCCACTATGAATTTTCATATGTCTGCATAAATTATTACTGCGTGTAAATAGTTTATTGCATATTGTGCATTTATAATTTTTTATTCCACTATGACTTGTCATATGATCTTTTAAATGAGAACTTAGTATAAATGATTTATTACATGTAGAACACTTATATGCTCTGGTTTCATTGTGACTTTTCTTATGATTGTTTAAAGTACTACTTTGTGTAAATAGTTTATTGCATATTTCACACTTATATTCTTTTATATCTCTATGAATTTTCATATGGTGCCATATATTCCTTCTATGTCTAAATTGTTTATTGCATATTGTACACTTGTAATCTCTTATTCCACTATGTATTTTCATATGGTCTTTTAAATGACGCTTGAGTAAAAATATTTTTTTACATAAAGTACATTCATATTCCTTAATTCCTGAGTGAATTTTCATATGAACTTGCAAATCATGCTTTTTTCTAAAATATTTATTACAGATATGGCAGAGGAAATCTTTTTTTTCACTATGTATACACATATGCATTTTCAAGCGGTAATTATTTATAAAACTCTTATTACATATTGTACAACAAAATCTGTTTGTATTAATAATTTTAGTTTTCTGAATATCGTTATTTATCGTAATTGAATTGTCGTCATATACTTTGTCAATTTGCTCATCATTGTCACTTATGCATTCTTCTTTCTTTACACTTTGCAAAACATTTTCATATAGCTGTCGATCCCAGGGTATTTCTTCCAATGGTTCTTCTTTGATATGCACTTCTTCAAATTTTTGATAATTTGTTATTGTTGTATGTGCCCCGATCTCGCTTCTGCTCTCCATAACTGATTCTTGATCAATGAATTAATTATTGAAAGTTCGTTGCAAAAATGGAACTGATGCACACAAGAATTCTTCACAAATTGGCAGTTTATTATCTGAAACAAAACTTTTTTTCTTACGAGACATTGCTATTGTGTTTTGCTTTGAATAATATATATATATATATATATATATATATATATATATATATATATATATATATATATATATATATATATACCGGGTGTCTACTTTTTTCCCAATGAGAAAGTGCATCGATGTGTACCAAGCTTGTTGTTCAATTGTTTATGTACGACTTACCAGCAATACACGAATTAAGGCAATAAGCAGAGTGCCATGAAAAATAAGACAATAATTTATGTTTGTTGTTTCTGACATATCTGACATAATTGTCATTTCATTTGATTTTATTATTTTTAGAATAATAGGAATACAATCTAGAGTAGAAAATGATCACCAAATTCTAATAATAATAATTAAATCAAATGAAATATCAAATCTGTCAGATATGTCAGAAACATCAAACATAAATTATTGTTTTATTTTTCGTGCCTTAAATGTGTATTTTCTTTTGCTACGTACATACAAAACAAATGGACAAGAAACTTGGTATTCATCTATGCACATTTTCATTATCAACATTTTTCTTCATTACACTATTTTTCTAAAATTAATTGGTAAAGAAATATCGCCAATATAAAAATCTACAACTGTTATTCTCTTTTTTTAAATGGAACACCTATATATTTTTATATATATGTTCATTTGTATTTTATTCACCTATACACACATATGAATTTTCTGTTAGTTTTCCTCGGCGTTGCCAAGTTATTCCGTTTTTTCTCTAAATAAAGACATAATACAGGCATTGCTTTATAAAGGCGTACTATAATTATTTTAATACTAAAAATTAATTTTTTTTCTGTACAACATATCTATACTCTACGTTCTCATACATTTTTTTAAAGTTTCATTAAACAGAATGTTACATAAAGTGAATCAAATATACTCAATTTTAAATGAATATAACTCATCATTTTCAAATGGAACATCCTATATTTTATTATTCAGTTGTGTTTCTTTGTAATATCTTCATATGTTATTAAAGGTATCCTAATGCCTAAAACCAATAATTTCGGAGTTTTTCACCATTTTTCTCTAAATTAGTTTAAATTTAATCTAGTATACTATGGAATAAGAAAAAATTGCAGTAAAGGACAGTAGTTTGCATTAGCCAATAAATAACTGTTTACTATTAATATTAATGCGAGTAGGTAATAATAATTTATTCATATGAATTTTTCGCAAGAAGTATTAATACATGCATACTATTCTGCAAAGACCTCCAAAGACTTTTAAATACGTTGAATTAGTAGTAGGTATATTTAAGGTAGAACTCCCATGAATTTATAAAAATATATATTCTACAGTCAAATTTCTCTAATAATAGCATTCCAATATGATGCCGTCATATAGTTCATTTATATAAGACAGGTAGCGAAGCCGATTGCTCTAGTCGATGCAACATGTCTATAATCAAAATAGATCCGTTTAATGTGACGTCACGAAGGTTTCCAAACAAGAAAATGGCGTCTTCGTTGGTTGCTAACTTAGATTATATGGCTTACGAACTAGATATTAGAAAATTAATAATAGATAGAGTCCAAAGTTAAATATAACTAAAACTTTTAAAATTACCCCTTAACCTTAAAATTAATTTAATAAAAACAAAGTTCTCATTATCAGTAGTACAACAAGGAAAAGTTAAACAGAGGTCCTAATAACTCTCTCTTTAGAGTTGTTCGTACCTCTGGCATTGTAAACATGTTGACTAATCTTGACTACTGTGTTTAACTTTCCCTTGTTGTACTACTGATGATGAGAACTTAGTTCTCGACATACGTATTTAGTTTTAATTAATATTAATTTTAAGCTTAGTTTTAGATATAAGAAACCTTATGATACACAATGCATTTGTAGGGAACGCTGAAGAGTAAGAAAGATAGATTTATACATTGTCGTAAGTACAAGAAAGAAAGAGCACATTTCATAGCGTCAGATAAAAACGGTCGACTTTCGTGAAATGCTATAATGATAGAAGTTAGCAGCGAAGTATATCGCCATGATAAAACAAATATAAAATAAAACCTTAAAATATGCACTGTACAACTTACAGGACGTAACAAATACTAATAACAATTATATTTCTTTCATCTGTGCCTTTTAAAGAGCCCAAAATTTGAAGAAGGGGAAATCTCCCACTACTACTTTCACGGTCAATTTTAAACATAAACAAGGCAAGATATACACTAGACCATATACCTATTAACTAGTATACTGCTAATCCCCTATCTTGTCAATGTATTGTACATCCGTTGAAGAATATGAGATATATCTGCATCGCTCACAAGAAGTGGTAAATGGGTTTGTATATTTATTTTAGTTTCACGACCATGCCGTGAAACTAAAATAAATTTCTTAGCAGCTAGGAATATTTCCTTAAAAGTGACAATTTTATAATTAGAATTAATTAAAAAATAGTTAATGGGTATATGTACTAGACCGATCATCCATCATGGCGACAATGTCCAGCTTTGTGCCGAATTGAACCGATGGGCGCCATAACGAGACGCTAATTTTAGTGTAAATTCTACAACATAATGAAAAAAAGTAACTATGCATTAACTTATAATATGTATTTTATATAATTTCTTCATTTCAAAACAATAAAGTTCAGTTGTACAATAAAAACTACGACCAATACTTAATTTACATTACTTTTTCAATAATTATAAAAACTATTTTTTTTAGTTGTAGTGAATTTTATTTAATTTAAGTTAGCAGTCCAGCAACCTGTCATTTCTGTTAGCCAGCGTGTTTCAAGTTTAATTTTCTACAGTCTATATACAAAATAGCCATTTGCGTTCTCTTTGTCAACGCAAAATGTCACTTTGTCGCTCATGCGCGACAAAGTAGAAAGTCCAAATTTCTAACTACACAATGTTGAGAAATGTCACTTGTCTACCTTTTTAATAGAAACGTTTAGTCAGGAATTAATGGCACTGTAGTTACACATTTACCACCTTCACAAGTCAATCTGACATAACTGCTCTGTCGGTATATTACATAAGCAAACAAAATGCCGCACTGCTGTGAAAATAAAATAGGGCATTTATTTACAAAAACATAAGTATAAAATGCTTAGATTAGATTGAAGCAATAGCTCAAGAAAAATGGAAAATAACGATAAATTAAATATAAAATAAACTGTGTGAACAGTTGTGCTGGCACATGCAAAAGTTTGGCGTGAACGCTCCCAATAGACATCCACTTTTTCACTGCACTAATTTAATGTACTTGAAACAAATAAATTATACCAAAAACTTATAATATTCATTACAAAATTGGCATCAATTTTTTGAAAAAACGAAAGCCAAAAGAATATCTTGAAGTTATATTTGAATACGTTCCTGTCTTCACTGCAAAACTATTAAGTAGTACTGTAAGTACAAAGTGTACATTTTATTATTCTTTGTTATGGTGGAGAACTGTGTGTGTTTCGAGCGCAATTGTAATTGTCGATTTCGAGAGAATGCAGTGCTCCTGCGTCGCGTGACAACAACCTCTCAATCGACAATGTCCCATTTTGCGCTCATAATACACTAATAGCTATTCTTTGTTTAGTATTTGTTTACAAAGATTGTTTCGCTATTTGTTTCATGTATAAATTTATTTTATTATTGAATTTGCTTTACAGCTTTTACAGTGTACATATTATGTAGTTTTGTAGTTTCAGAAAACATATTTTTTCTTACGTTTAAATTTCGCGCCTTTCTATTAGCGTTTCGTTATGGCGTCCATATCTTCAATTCGTCACAAACATTTAACATTGTAAACTCAGTCTAGTAGTATATATTATATGTATGTATATGATTTTAAATAACATAGCAATCGTTACCAAGGCGGCAACCATTTTCTTGTTTGTAAACCTGGCCTACGTCATCACTAAACGGGTCTATTATGGACTCTCCAGCATGAATTTTTCTGGACTTACAAAATAAAATACAATTTATAATTATAGCAGGTATTGTTTTTATGCAATTAATATTAATTAATAATAATAATAGACCTGAAAAGTGTAGTTTGTATGTTTATATGTATTTCTTACCAAGGAAATTTTTGCTAAACTTTAAAGGCCGAGAAATCTCATAAAAGTAAATATCTTATGCAAATCATTATATGTAGCACCTAGACCGACCCATTTTCTCCAGATTTATTTTTATAATTATTTAAATAAAAATAGAACTTTGATATGCTGCATAGCTTGTGTTGCACTTGACTTATTTAAGGGCGGGTGAGGGAACGACATACGGTTTTTAACTTATTCGTAGCATATTATCTGCTAATAATTTTTTTACTTTACCTTTTCAAGGATTTTAAACTATAACTGAATAAACAAACTATCGAATTCTTAACAAAAGCTAATTTCTTTTGCAAAATATGTTTTTTGTCAGTTAAATCACTATTTTTCGAGTTTCAAACAAATGTACATAGCGAAATTTCAATGGTGTAATTTTCCAATATGAAAAGAGGACACATTTTATGTGCAATGTACAGACGTATATTACATGAAATTTATAAAATTATTTATTATCAATAAAATATGAATCCTAAGAATAACAATTTAAATCAAAATTGATAAATACATACAACAAAATGATCGAACATTGTATTTATAGCAAATGAGCGATGATATTGAAAATGTAAACTTATTAATTTTCAAATTATAAGATATTTTAATATCAAATTATTATATGTTTATTGCAACACTAGCAAAAATAAATTAGTAATAAATACCTCAGTGAACTTTTTAATACGCCTAAAATACTTTATCCTATTTAATAATTAAATATACTTACAATATAGGAGGTGGTTTATAGCTTTCTAAATAAAGAAAACATCCATGAGAACTTCTTTCTTCGTAACAGAGTTAAATGATGATAATACGGTGAAAGAAATGTCGTTTAGAAATGTAGATATCAATAGAAGACGTTAAGTAAAATAAAGTTTTCAGACGATCGACTTCTGCAAATATTAACGTAATATCAGTAAAAGAGAAAAATTAGAAACAGAGTTATAAAATCATTAATCTTACTGCTGTAGGCACAGGCAGAATTGTTAGATTATATGTTAATTTTACAATTTGTACTATAGATGACACTGCAGTATAAAGGTTGATTTACAACATGGCCAACTTCATTACATTATGCTACGCTTACGAGCGGTGCCTAATATTGGGTTAGGTGTACAACGACATAATGCACATAGCTCGCTCTGTATATCTGCTGCCAAACAATTTGTCATAACGTACAAATCTAGCCATGTACACAGCCCTGTACATCTCCTGCCAAGCATTGTTTCATACAGTACAAATCTAGCCCATGAAGTTACGACTTTGATTAAATGTGATTATTTGTTTTTATCTTTCAGAGGTCATCTTAGAAGTGCTTTTGTTTTTTTAATAAAAATCAAATAATTGTACTAGGTTAAATGTTGTGGCGACCTTGGTCAATATTTAATTTTCAAATAACTTCGTAACTATTAGAAATTGAGAAAAATGTTTCATATAAAATTTTATTGTTTTTAATATCTATGTATTTACTGACTTACGAATCCGGTCTTGCTTACTCTACAAGAAGAGGACACTTATGCGCATCAGCATAAATAGAAAAACCATCTGTAATTGTACAATAAAGTCCAAATGAAATCTTTTTAAAAAACTCCTTTTCGTTGTCACCCACATAATTACTGACATAGACAACATTTTGCTGGATAACTATCTTTGTCAGTTGTTTTCGATTTTCTCGGAAACAGTTGAAGATCAGTCCTATGTTGATTAAGCTTTTTTACTTATTTTGATCAGTACTATATGCCATCTGGTGGGGGCAATCAATTCAACCGAAGGTGAATTTATTAACAAAACGGAACCAAGAGCAGCTGTATAAATAAGAAAAAAAATATAAGTGTTAAATATTTTCTAAACATTCCTTGTACATTTGGAAGAATGGGAAATAATCGGACACGCAGTCTAACAAATTATTTATATATTTCCTGGCCGACGTTTCGACTTTTAATTTTAGGTCTGTTAAAAAAAGTACCATTTTTTCATTAAAATGGGTTTATAAAGTATGCCTTTTTTAATACATGGAAGTGTGAAAAAAGTGCACTTTTCTAACGTTGCGAGGTGGAATAATGAAACGCTACGGTACTTTTTTCACGCTCCCATTGCAGATGTAAAATAAATTGTATGCAACTCGAAGGATTTGCGTACTCGCCTTCGGCTCGTTCGACAAATTTTCCTTCTCGTGAAAAAATATATACTTTACTCACTTGGTACATAAATAACTATTATTTACTTCTGTAGTAATAACAGATATTTTGTATACAAACCTTATTTGGACATTAAAATACATAAATAACGAAAACGGATTTGTGAAATATTCATGGATTTCACTGGAATTTGAACCCAGAGCCTTCCAATCTCTAGTCGGACTCTCTACCAATTGAGCTATAAGACTCCTGTGAGTTCCGTGAATTTTTCACATGTCGCATACACGTTGTCCACGATAACATTCTCTCACATGGAGTATTATTAACCGCACAACATCGCGACAGCATCCGCAGCAGTGCTTTATTCACTACTTCGGATGCTGTCGTGGTATTGTGCGGTTAACAATACTCCATGTGGGAAAATGTTCTCGTGTACAACGTGTACGCGCCATGTGAAAGATACACGGAACTCACAAGGGTCTTATAGCTCAATTGGTAGAGGAGATTAATTATTTTTTCACAAATCCGTCTTCTTTATTTATCCACTTTAATTTGAATTGTTAACACAGTTCATAGTAACTAAGTTACAGAAAAATTTCACTGTTGAGAAACAGTTTCCGATATTAAAATACATGGTAGTGGTCATTTTTTAAAAATTATTAACAGTTATCACTAATTTTCATAGTTTTAAATATAATACAAATACAGTTGAGCCACAAAGAAGTACCACAATTCAAACCTTTATTCTAGCGGTGATTTCCCTTAAGAGCTTGGAGGGTTTGCTATTTTCCGTTGGCTTCTTACTCGGGCAAAATAAACCTTTCAGCAAGTTAGCACTCGTTGAGTGCAATTTTTAAATCTAAACATTTTTTGTATTTATGCTTTTGATCTAGGGAAGCAACAATCAGAATATTAAAATATAAACATCGTATTCCCTATGTTACATATTTCAATTCTACATCCGGTAAACCATTTCTTGTCTCACAACGACATTTTTTTGTATCTTTAACTACTTGTAAATAATATAAGTGTGTACTATAGTACCTACTTCATTTTGGCTCACTCTGTACAATAAAAATACATGTTGCTATTCCTTACTACCAATATGAATTTTCATGTGTCTGGATAGATCAAAATTTCGTCTAAATAGTTTATTGCATATTGTACATTTGTAGTCTTTTATACCACTGTGTATTTTCTTATGTGAAGATAAACCGGCACTTTGTGTAAACTGTTTATTGCATATTGTACACTTATAGTCTTTTATTCCACTGTGTATATCCATATGGGTTTTTTAAATGACTACTTTGTCTAAACAGTTTATTGCAAATTGTACATTTATAATCTTTCACTCCACTATGAATTGTCATATGGGTTTTTAAATTACCCTTTTGCTTAAATGTTTTATTACACGTCAGGCACCGATATTTCTTTATTTTACCAAGTTCTTTACTATGACTATCGACAAGACTTTTCTTAGTAAATATTATTTTACATTCAAAAAACTTATTTTCTTTGTGAATCTTCTCATGCTTTTCAAAGTTAGATTTTTGCAGAAAATACTTCTTACATACATCACAACTAAAACAGTTTGAATGAACATTTTCAATTTTCTCAATATCATTATTTCCAGTAATTGAATTCTCATATTCTTTGTCACTCTGTTCATCATTATCAGTTAGACATTCTTCCTTCTTAACACTTTGATACACCTCACAGCCTTGGGACATTTCTTCCAGCGGTTCTTCTTTAATATAAATTTCTTCAAACTTTTGATGATAATTTGTTATTGTCGCTGTGTGTTGGTCTTTTGCTACACCGCTCACCGGGTGAAGTTGAGTGTCCATGAAAGCCTCTTGATTCATTTCTGAACGAGTCAAGATTTGTTCCACAATACAAATGGTTTTCGAGTAAGGAAGACTTCCACAAAAGCTTTATTTATGTAAGAGTTGATGTAGTACTTCAAGTGGCATAATCAAACACCATCATATGTCATCTTAAAGAGAAATCAAACGGAGCTATTGATGACGAAGAAATGTAGAAATATCAGTGGAACACTTTCATTTTAAGAATAATAAAATATTTACGTCGCACACATCTGGAAATTATGATATAATTAATATTATTTAAAGCTACAATATATATGCTACCTGCTATTTTAGAGGTTATAACATGTTTATATTATAATTTGTATCATAGATGGTACTGGAGCATAAAGTTTGATTTGCAGATAAAACATTTATTTACAAATTATATTTGTAAAAGAATAATTTAGGCAAGGTAGGAGGAAGTAAACTTTAAGGGTTAAATTTATAACATATCAAGTTTTATTTGAATATTTCATTTAACTGAAATTAAAATTGTGTGAATTAAACTTTGTGCTTAAAAAGTATTATAAATGAAAGTTTATGCAATATAATAATAATTTGTTATTTTCGTAAATAATTAAGTAAAAAGATTTACGCGAAAAATAGACATGAATAACATCTCTCACATCTGTGACGTCAAAATACATACTGTCATTCACTGCCAATAGGAAAACGGAAAACAGATGGGGTTTAGAGTTGTAAGGGCAATGTGCCTTGACGGTTCATCTCGATTCAAAGTGACATTTTAATGGGGATATCTCAATGCAGATGTTTATAAACACGGCCCTACAACCCTGCTTTAGCTGAAGAATCTTATTCAGCAGAAAATAGCCCGAGTTTTGAAACGTGTAGAAAGCAATTTCAGAAATCGGTTGCATCAGTGCCACCACCTTCAAGATGTTTTTGGAACTGCATGATTTCAAACTTGAAATTATAAATGATACTTGTATAAAGCTTGATTTACATAAACACACAGAGAATAAATCGCGAAGAAATTTAGTTAAATTTATATATGTATTTGATGCAACGTGTAAAAACCTCATTACAATCAAAATAAATAATTGATCTATACAAGGAAGGTGAAGTAAATTTTAAAGAAAAATTTGCACATGCAATGATAGTCAAAAATTGTGTAAAATAAGCTTTAAACTACCGTGCTATCTATGATACACCTAGCAATATTAACATATTTAGGGCCTATTCTGTATCTCAGTGGATAATATTTAACCATTGTTTAATTTTTTTACCCAATCAAGTATGTTGACATATAACAAAAAAATGAATCTTTAATTGTCAAATCAATAACTATTGGATAAAAAATTTTAACCAGTGATTAAAAATTAACCACCGAGTTATAGAATAGGACTCTTACCTAGTTCATCCCAATAGTTTCAACCCGCATGAAAATGGATGAATTCGACCCGATTGAAGTTAGCTGGTTGAAATTATCGGAATACACGCATTTTTAACCGGATTGAAATTTTTAACTCGACCCTAAAATACAAACGGGTTGAGCTTATTCGACCGAATTGATTTTACGGGATAAACACTCACCCCGATCACAGTACGTGTATGGATTCAGGTGCTGGAGGCCTATTCTATAACTTTTACCAATATTGATACGCGTTCCATCTTGGAAAATTTCCCAGCGAATATCATCGAACATCGGCTGTTATAACCGATTTGCGAGACATGACGTCACACCCAGCGGTGAATTTGAGGCGGGATTCCAAGCACGCACAGGATCTTGGAATTTGGTTATCCAAATGGAAACTATCAGTTGTTTTGGCGCCATCATTGAATCATTTAACTTCCTACTATTAATTTTTTGTGTTGATTGAATTTAAATGGTTTTTAATTTCTTCTTTTTGTATACTATACTAAGTATTATTTTATTTTAACATTATAATAATAATAATAATAATAATAATAATAATAATAATAATAATAATAATAATAATAATAATAATAATAATAATAATAATAATAATAATAATAATAATAATAATAATAATAATAATAATAATAATAATAATAATAATAATAATAATAATAATAATAATAATAATAATAATAATAATAATAATAATAATAATAATAATAATAATAATAATAATAATAATAATAATAATAATAATAATAATAATAATAATAATAATAATAATAATAATAATAATAATAATAATAATAATAATAATAATAATAATAATAATAATAATAATAATAATAATAATAATAATAATAATAATAATAATAATAATAATAATAATAATAATAATAATAATAATAATAATAATAATAATAATAATAATAATAATAATAATAATAATAATAATAATAATAATAATAATAATAATAATAATAATAATAATAATAATAATAATAATAATAATAATAATAATAATAATAATAATAATAATAATAATAATAATAATAATAATAATAATAATAATAATAATAATAATAATAATAATAATAATAATAATAATAATAATAATAATAATAATAATAATAATAATAATAATAATAATAATAATAATAATAATAATAATAATAATAATAATAATAATAATAATAATAATAATAATAATAATAATAATAATAATAATAATAATAATAATAATAATAATAATAATAATAATAATAATAATAATAATAATAATAATAATAATAATAATAATAATAATAATAATAATAATAATAATAATAATAATAATAATAATAATAATAATAATAATAATAATAATAATAATAATAATAATAATAATAATAATAATAATAATAATAATAATAATAATAATAATAATAATAATAATAATAATAATAATAATAATAATAATAATAATAATAATAATAATAATAATAATAATAATAATAATAATAATAATAATAATAATAATAATAATAATAATAATAATAATAATAATAATAATAATAATAATAATAAATAATAATAATAATAATAATAATAATAATAATAATAATAATAATAATAATAATAATAATAATAATAATAATAATAATAATAATAATAATAATAATAATAATAAATAATAATAATAATAATAATAATAATAATAATAATAATAAATAATAATAATAATAATAATAATAATAACAATAATAATAACAATTATAACAACATTACAGTGTAACAGTGGTAAAGTTTATAAAGCAAATGTAGTAAGAAAATCAATATTAATGAACATGACTTAAAAACAAAAAAGTAAAAGAGAAACAGATGTATGTAAATTTAGCAATAATCATAATCCATCTATTCGTCAAATAATATGCAATATGTTTGCAAATAACATTTTTCTTAGTTTAGTTGAGAAAATAGAGGTGTTAGCAATTTTTAAATTATCTGGCAGTTGATTATATATACTAGGTCCTACACACGAGAAGGATCGTTTGAATAGTTCTGTTCGATATTCAGGTTTATGTAATTTTGAATTTGTTCTTAGATTCCGACAGTGCTGCGTACCTCGAAATATTAATTTCTGATGCAAGTATGATGGAATTTTAGTGACAATGGTTTTGTGTAAAAGACATGCATAATGAAAACTTCTCTTTTCACTCATATTTAACCAACCAGCATTTCTAATGTGTGCTGATGATACAGTGTCACGTCTTCTGAAACCAAATATGAAGCGAATGCAAGAGTTTTGCACTTTCTGTATTCTTTTAATATCCTGAATCTTAAGGCAAGGCCCGTAAATTGTGTCACAATAATTGAACACAGAAAGTACAAGACTGTTTACTAAAATTATTTTATATTTTCTCGAAAGAACAAAGCGGTTCATATAGAGATTTTTCAGCGCTAAGTATGCTTTTTTAATTAGCAAAGTAACATATTCTGTGAAACGTAGTTCTGTATCCATTATTAGACCTAAATTCTTTGAAGAATGTTTAATAGGTAGTTCAACATTATTTAATATCACTTTAACCATATTATTATTTATGAGAAACTGTCTTACAGTCTTATTTCCAAAAAGCATGACGCAACATTTTTGTTCATTGAGGGTTAGACAATTATCGCAAGCATACTGAGCAATGTACTGTAGATCATCATTAATATTATTTAACGATTTTTACCTTCCGTCACCTTTAGGTAAGGAAGGTATTGTCTTTGGTCAAAAAATTCGGTGGTGAGTTTTTGATGAATAAGCACGTTTTAGGGTCCCTACAATACGATTTTACTATTTTTACGATGATGTCTGTATGTGTGTGTGTGTGTATGTATGTGTGTCTGTGTGTGTGTATGTGTGTGTGTAACAAAATTTTCGTCTACGATAACTTCCATACTACAATTCTAAAAATAATAATTCTTTCGTATTTCTCTTCGTTGCATCCATGTGAAGAGCTGATTAGATTTTGGTTAGAATTGGACAACCGGAAGTACCCTCATTTGAAGATTTTAACAGTTTTTCTTGAAAAAACTATGTTAAATATCATTTTTTCACATTTAATGTTATTATAAATATTAAAGAATATTTTATTCTCTATACGATTTGACTGCATTTTATACTTAATATTAAATGGATACAGAGTTAAAAAATTATAAAGAAATTAAATTTCAAAAAGTAGCCATAGCTATGGAAACAGCTACTATATTAAGAAAATTTTGATTGATAGATGTCAGTGTCAAGTGAAATTGATATAAGGTACGTTCTATCGGTGTCCGAAATATTCCTACTAGAATAAGAATATTCTTAAAGCAATAGAACGCTCAGTGGCAAATATCTGTCAAGTAAAAGATAAATACGGTAGAACAGTGGGAGTGTTTATGTTTATTTTGGATCTTCAAAATGTTGTTATGCAAATATTACAGAGATTATAATTATATAAAAATATATTAAATAATAAAAAGGAGGTATTTCTTTGAGCACAGTCTAATCTGAACATTGACAAACGTAACAGAAAGGTACGCGCGACAGTCGGCTAGTAAAATTTTGAATTTATCTCCAATCTATATATCTTCCAACCAGCGCTTCCAGCTCTGAAGTTGGAATGATTCGTAGGAATATTCAGATTTTTTTGACGCAAAACAACGATCATTGAGGTTCTACTAGAAGAAGTAGTAAGATTTCTGACACCGATAGAACGTACCTATAGTGTGTTTGTCTTATAATTATACTGGAAATGTAGGATCTTTTGCTATAAATGTTCTGTATGGAATTTGCATAAAATACATGCAACTGCCGGAAGGTAAAGTACAAGAAATATAATCTTTAGCAAGGTACTTTCTGTATGAAATTTGTACAAAATACATAGAACTGACGGAAGGTAATGTGCTGGCCACATCAGATTTTTTGAAGTCACATTGTTTGAATGGTAAATAAAGTTGCGTGTCATCAGCATATAAATGTATATTACTATGCTTGACAATTTTGGGGAGATCAAAAGTATATAAGGAGAATAATAAGGGACCACATACCGACCCTTGAGGGACACCTTTTGATATATTAGCCAAACCTGATTTCATATTATTGTATGCTACTCTTTGTTTTCTATTATTTAGATAATTAGTAAAGAAGTTGATGCTAATATCATCGAAGCCAATATGCTTTAACTTTGCTATCAACATCTCATGATTTACGGTGTCAAAAGCCTTGCTAAAATCAAGAAGAACAAGATAGACCATATTATTATTATCAATATGTCTCATAATATCATCAATAACATTAAGTAATGCAGTCGTAGTGCTATAACCTTTTCTGAAACCAGACTGAATACTAGGTAGTAGATTGTAACAGTTTAAGTAATTATAAATTTGATTAAAGACTATTTTCTCCAGTATTTTTGACATAGTTGGAAGAATACTAATAGGTCTGATATCATTAAGGTTATTGGGAGATTTGCATTTGGGTAAAGGTATTATATCAGCAATTTTCCATATATCTGGCACTACACCATATAATAAGCATGTGTTTATGATATGTGTTATCTGGGGAAGTATAATAACAAAAATATATTTTAACATTTAACAAATTTATATTATCTACACCAGTAGAATTAGAATTGATAGTATCGAATACTTTTTGAATTTCTGGTTCTGTTACTAGTGTAAAAGAAAAGATAGAGTTACTAATTTTATGAGAGTTATAGTAATTTAGTAAATCAGAGTTGCATTTTAATGTATTGGTGCTATTAAAAAATGAATTTAATTTATGTACATCGCACAGTTCTGAAGGTAAAGGCGGGATAGATTTATTATTAATATTAAACTCTTTTAAAGTGTTCCACATGTTAGATTTACCAGATCTTATTTTGAATTCTACATAGGCTTTTTTCTCTCGTCTAATAGCACTAGTGACTTCATTTCTTAGGTGCTTGTAATAATTCCATTTGGCAATCGATTTTGTTCTTCTGAAATCAGCAAAAGCATTATTTCTAAATTTAATCATAGTTTTAATAACATCAGTTATCCAAGGCTTCGGTGGTCTCCGAACAGTTATAGTTTTTAGTGGTGCTAATATATCAAAAATCTTTATTATTTTATTATTTAGAAACTCAACTTTATCATTTATATTCTCCACATGATACATATAATCCCAATTTACATTGTTGAAATAGGATCTTAAATCGTTCATATTAATATTCTTTAAATCTCTATAAGTGATAGTAGTGGGTACGGGAACATCATTGTGCAGATCAATTGCACACGAGATTAGTCTGTGATCAGAAAAATTATGCATGTCCATTACATTTACATCTGAACAAATGGAAATATCTGAAGTTATTAGTACGTCCAGTAAAGTTTCAGAATAGGGAGTAATGCGTGTAGGTTCAGTGATTAATTGTGATGAATTAAATTGAGAATACATATTAGTAAAACGTATGGACGCACTAGATGAGGTATTAAGCATATTGATATTCACATCTCCTGTGCAAAACACAAAATTAACTGTAGGAAAGATATTACTAAATGTAGTTTCTAAACTGTCAATAAATTGATTGATACTTCCAGATGGAGGCCTGTAAAATACGCCAATAGCAAATTTAATTTTATCAATACAAAAAAACATCCAGTATTGTTCAATATGATTGGTGATAGTTTGGATATGATCATTATATGAAATAATGTATTTAACCAAGGCTGTTTTTATATAAAATGCGACTCCACCACCTCTACTATCTCTGTCACTGCGAAAAAGTTCATAATTATTAATCAAAAATTTATCATTAGAATAATCTGCTTTAAGCCATGTTTCACTAAGTGTAAATATGTCAAATTGTTTACATTCTAAGAAATCTTTAAAATCAGAATAACAACTACAGAGAGAACGTATGTTGAAATGCGCCAAAGTTATCATAAAAATAGTGTTATGAAAAGAACAAAAGTAATTAAAATTGAAAATATATAACAAAGAATTAATATATTACAAGTAATTAAGTTGTACATGAACAATGATCAAAATATACATTCAAGAGCATAGCAAACAAATAAATGCAGTTTATTTTATCAATTTAAATTCATGAGAAACTCGAAAGAAATACAGAAGATAAAATATACGTGAGTACGTTTTATACATCAATAAGCAAATACAAAATAATACAGGTTTTAAGAAGAAAAAAAAACCTTGACACAGTGATAGAGTCATTAACCCATCACCTGTCTTTTTTTACAAAAAGCAAAAGATAAGTAACAAGTTCGAACATCAAAAATGTATGATTTGCAGATTTTTAAAATGGAACTTTGGATAGCTGATCTGTATTACTGATTTTATATATTTTATTTTGTGTTTTAACATTGATAACACCATCCACAGTCCATGTGTTTTTAATTCCAAAGCGTTTTGCACATTCCTTTAGTAGTGCGACCCTGACCCGCGTAAGATCTTCACGTACACTCACACCAGTACTTTTAAGTCTAGTTTTATTGGAAAAAATTTTCGAGCATGTACCGTAGGACACAAATTTTATTATTAGGGGCCTGCACTTATCTTTTTCCTTCATTCCCAGTCTATGGCACCTGTCGATGTCCTCAGGCCCGATGGAGATGTTCATCTTCTTCTTAAATAGGTCGATTAAGGTACTGCCAGGATCTTCATTTGGTGATTCTTGCATACCGAAGATACGAAGACAGTTTCGTCTACTATATTGTTCTAGTTTATCATTTGCTTCACGTAACTCACTTATTAACTTGTCTTTAACACACAGTTCTTTTTTAACAGTGTTTAATTCTTCCTTGACACTTTTTAATTCTATGGTAAAAAGTTCAAATTTAGTTTCAAGGATCTGTTCAATTCGCAGCGAAACGGCATTCAATATCTTATTTAGATCTTCATTTAGGACCTCGTCTTTAGTATCCTTATTTCGCGGCATTATAAAAATTGTTAAAGAACTGTTCACTTGTTAGATAGCACAAATTTGTTCGCACGCACAGGTACGTCTACACTGTACAGATGCTCATGAACGAATAATTAATTTATTTATACTTGTTGAATACAAATCGGCATGTACGATAATCAAATTTCAGATTGAATAAGAATGCCAGTTGGTATGTTATCGACTATATATCTCTTCTTATGGATATCGGTAAACGGATTTAGCGAATTCCTACACATTTGAGTATTTAATAAGTAATATTACTTATTGAATGATTTGACGTTAAGATGATAAAAAAAATATTTAGGAATAGGAATTTATAACTAAGTACTGATGTCATTTAACATTTAACTATAGGAAGCTACCAACGCAGTGGTAAAAACAACTTGCTGGCATGTATAAGCCAACCATTTTGTACTTTAGATTTTGCGTATTTATCACAAATTTCCACAAAAGCGATAAATAAATGAAGCTAAGAACATGTACAAATAACTATATAGGTAGTTGGAAAGAATGTTTTAAAGATGAATAGGTATGATTCCTATTAGACTTTGAAGATATGTATTGAAAACAAATATTTACATTTATCACTGTTTCTTAGGTAACAAAAGGATGAATTTAGAAAGTATTATGTTCCAAATTTCCGCCAACGGTGCAATAACACCCGTTGTAACAGTTTTGCTAACTTTGGTGCACCAATTGCTAGCGATACAAGTCACTGCCACAGCTACAATGACTACTTCAAAAGTTGGAGGTACATCCAAAAGTACATATGCAAACCAATTTCGTATTACCAATTCATATAGATAAATAAAAAGAGAATCTGCATAAATATTATGTATTCATTTTATGTTTGTGTGTTTCAGGAAAATCAAAAATACAATCAGCCATGCTGAAGATTTTAAAGAAATCGGTGTGGAGTCTATTAAAGCCAAGGAGTTGGGTGAAGATGAAGTGGCGAACATGAACAAATAATAATGCTATTATAATTCTAAAAAGAATAGCTGTGACGGTAGAAAGCATAAATGAAAAGCTATAATACATATGAAAATAAAGAATACCTGTATATGAATTGTTTTTCTTGTCATTATTTTTTTACATTCCCTTTTTACTTTTGCAAAGTAAATAATAAATATCACATACAGTAGTTGTACATAATTATTATGCAATAACAAAATTACGTAAGTATATGCATAAGTTTTAAAGCTGTTCCCTTTAATTAACTCTAAAAGTCTAAAGGATATTGAACATACATATTATAATATGTATAAATAAATTACTACACAACTTACAACTAAAAAATATCGGATTTAAATATATTGTTAATCCATTCTCAAAACACCAACAATATGGAGACACTAAAATTACTAGTATTATCCCCAAGTCTATCGTAGGAGAGGGGGAAAATCAAACGATGACGTATACCCAGATCAAGATCTTGATAAAGTTACTAAAGTTATAGAATAGGTACCCTGACGTGGAGTACGAAAAATTGTAGTGCTTACTGTTTGGGTTGCAGTATTGTTAATAGTTAGTTATTGGAGAGGATAAATTCGTAACACACGTACCACACTAACATGTCAACAACAATCCACATGGCCACGCACAATAGACCATATTACTATCTCAATGCGCATGCTCAGAATGCACCAATCATATGCTTGGGAGTACAGCGGAAATAAAACCAGTGTTATCTTATGGGAAAAATTGTATTTTTAAAACAAAATATTATTTAATGTAGACGTAAATGAACGATAATTTTTTTCTCGCAAGTTTCATTTCATGTTTAACTACTGGATTCTGCCCTTATTATATATAAATAATCAATAAAATAAACATTGAAATTTAAAAATTTTAAGCGCCTATTTACTCTTCTGTCACTGACAGGCAACCTCAAATTAATGTTTTGTTGTTATGATACTTTCGTAAAGTGCGAAATATATTTTTTAATAATGCCTGTTTACTATTGTTGCTTCCAGAATTGTGATTTCAATCCATTAATTAAAAAGGAATATATTTTCCTTTTTCTCCTAAGAATAGTAAAGAGAAAAAAAGTTACTATTGCCAACTTAATTGCAAAAATTAAAAAATAGTTTGTTACCCTGGCACGCATTTTTCATTTCATATATCTGCCGGCAGAGGCGCTATAGTTAATAATGTGGTCTATAAAGTTACTAGATGAAAACCTCGAGCGATTCCGAGAATATCAGACGTAAGTCATACTATCTATTGCTAAAGTTACAGATGAGGGGCAGTATTAATTCGCATTTGGAAGATATTTGCAGAAATAACAAAAAAATAACTGCAAAATTTTCATTTTCGTCTATATTTACTGATCTATATATTTTCTCAAATAACAAAACACCATTAAAATGCTCTCTTAATAATATATGGCAGCTTTTGTTAAAATTAACAGACTTCGTATGTCATACTTCTCGAGAACTCCATGTTGGACAACTTATCCTACACATCCTATAAATTGTTTATTACGTATTGTATATTTGTAATCTTTTGGCGGATTGAGGATGCAAATTGGTATTTAATATGGTTCTATCATTATAACCATTTACGACAGTGAGTATGTATACAAATTTTTAAAAAGGTTTACAAAGCCGTGAATTGAGATATTTAAAACCAAAATAGAGCGAAAATACATTGGTAATATAGGAATAGTTTCTCACAAAGAAGTTTTTTTTGTAGTAACACATAATAAACGACAGATTTATACAAAAAAACTACGTATCGATATTTCAAGTGACAGTTTCAACATGAGTATAAAAAAGTTCAAATACCAGCTACTTTTATAGTTATCTTCGAAAGACGGAAAATATGTGATTTTCGATGGAATTTTTGCATTTATAGAAACAGTTATACATTTGTCTTAACTGTACTCGTACTTATTGTTTATTTATATAAATATTTAGAATTTAATTTTCTTAATATCCCTAAACTATAAAAAATCTATGTTCATGAATTCTTTTACTTGGCAAACTTTTATATGAGACTAACATGACAGAACCATCTGAAATACGCTGTAATTTTTTTGAAATTTTTTTTTGTCCATTAGTTGACGTTTTGGATATACTAAAAAATTTGAAATAAAGGTTAGAATATTATTATTACAATTTACATCCCGGATGGCATTGTAGCATAATATTTTATTTACACATTTTTTATTACCTTTACTGGCATGAAAACACAAAACATGATATAGATACATCGTTTAATCTTGAAGACTTGAAGTGAATAGATAGCGCTTCAATTGGCGATTTACAATGACAAGAAATAATACCTTAAATATATCAAATGTATTTATTCTGTAATATGTAAAACATAATTACTCGCAATAATTATTAATAATACTTTTAGTAAATATAACTAAAACTATATACATATGTATGTATATGTAACAATACATGTACATAATGGGATGAGGTATACGTTGTCCGGCATATGTAGAAATTCGCTTAAAACTGTTTTCGCTTGCAATTAAACTAAATATGACCTTATCTAACGCACTAAAATCACTCCGAGTTTACCAAGAATGACTTTTGTGCGTTAGGTGAGGTTACTGAAGAAGTAAGTAGTTTTTGGCAATACTCTACATTTAATTATCGACAATGTTAAAATTTTCCCACTATCTACTTTCACTGTAATATACAGGGTGGTGGCGGTTAGGGGTGAACATAGGGATTTAACATGGGATTTTAGTTTTTTGCAATTTCCTGCTCTCCTGTTCATTTTACGGCAAAAACTGTAGAGTACAAAATTGTTCAGAATTAAAAATTGCATACAAAAGTGTATTTACATTTATTATTATGTTTTTGGTTTCTTCACAATTTTAAAAATAAATTTCAAAATTTCTGTTATTTTATAGCAATAGCCATGGAATTTATTTTTTTCTGGTTGTCAAAAATTATTTATAAACGTCAACCATGCGTTAATCTAACTTAAAAATTAAATAAAAACAAACAACTTTTAATATATAATACGCATTTTTTATTAGGTATACCATTTAATAATAAACCAATTCCAAATGTATCAACTTTCTTTTTTATTATTATTATTATTATTTCCTTCATTACCTTCGTTCACAGCTACATTAGCTGTGTTCTCAAATTTTTTAACAAGTTTAGAAATTGTTGCTATAATAAGAATGTATTTTCGTACTTCATGGAAAACAAATCACGTATTCTTCTAAAACTATTTCCATCATAATAATTTTTTATAACGAAAACTCGTTCCTTATTCGAATAAACATTCATTATTCAATTAACTTTTTATTCGAGAAAATTTCGAAAATTTGACAGAAATTGAATTACATTACTATGTCATGGCTATTGCTACAAATTAACAGAAATTTTGAAATTTCTTTTTAAAATTGTGAAGAAACCAAAAACATAATAATAAAGGTAAATACATTTTCGTATGCAATTTTTAATTCTGGACAATTTTGTACTCTACCGTTTTTGCCGTAAAATGAACAGAGCAGGAAATTGCAAAAAACTAAAATCCCATGTTAAATCCCTATGTTCACCCCTAACCGCCACCACCCTGTATATACAATGCACAAAATTAACCAGTTAGTTGTGAAACTTGATTTGACAAATAAATGATAAATCTTCTAATTGCTATTACATTGTAAATAAGTGACGGTAATCACTGACCCGGAAATATATGTCACGCATCGCTTAAAATGATTAGAAAGTATTAATGTAATTTATTATTACTTGTTTATTAATTGAATTAAGTATGGAGGTAATATCACTACAATTTTCAATTATGTTATTAATTACATAAGTATCTAGTTTGTAAAGTTTTAAATATTCAAATTTACACACATATATTTTTCTATTTCATACACATCAAGTGGATTTAATTTCACGGCTATGAGTGGCAATATGCCTTTTAAGATCAGATTTATGTGTAAATGATTTTCCACATATCGAACATTGAAATTCCTTAGTCCCACTATGAATTATCATTATTTGTTGCGTTAAATTTCTACTATCTGTAATTTGCTTATGGCTTAAAGCCCATTACTTAGCTATCCATTTAAGGGATCCATTTCTCCGGCGTTTTACTATAAATACTCAGCTCTACATTCGACGGTTGATTTTATAATAAACATAACCAAATTATATGGGTATTTTGACCAATTTATATGTGTTAAGCAATGAGTTACTGATGAAAAGATTTCGTATACGACTGATTTTTAAGAACAGGTTACAGCAAAAATAGAAATCAATTCTGCTTTGCAGTACACGTATTCATATTTTTTTTGACTTTGTATAGACACAAACATGTACTTTTAAATGATAGTAGCAAATGAAACAAAGTACACAATATATGACAAAATGAGAAACGAGTGCGTGCCAGAATCCTACAATTCCGAAACGCTACGTCTCACAAATGCTATGCCTTCCTAATGCCAACAGGGCTGAAATTATCCCCACCACCAGACCCGAAGTTTCCCGACCACACAATGCTACAAGTGTTAATGTAGAACGAATAGAGACAGGGTGAAGAGTATTCTGAGTATATGAACCGAGATATGAATCATTCATTATAGGTCGTCGTAGGTTAGTCGGACGAACGGATCCGTCAAGCGGAGAGCTGAGTACTGTTTTTATAGTCTTTCATTCCACTGCGAATTTTCATATGGTCTTTTAAATGAGAAGATCGTTTATAAGATTCATTACATGTTGAATGTTTATATGCGTTTATTTATGATTTTGCTTAATTTGATATAAATGGTTTTTTACATGACACTTATATTCTCTTATTATGAATTGTGTTATGTCTGGTTAAAGACTTAGTGTAAATTGTTAATTGCATGTTTCACACTTATAGTCTTTATTTCCACTGTGAATTTTCATATGTCTTTTTAAATGAGAATTTCGTATAAATGATTTATTGCATATTATACATTCAAAAATTTTTATTCCGCTATGAATTTTAATATGGGTTTTTAAATGACTATTTTGTGTAAATGATTTATGACATGTTGGACATTTATAGTCTTTTATTCCACTGTGCATTTTCATATGGTCTTTTAAATGATGAGTATGTGTAAATGATTTATTACATGTTGGACACTTATATGCTCTTGTTTCAGAGTGAATTTTCACATGGACATTTAATGCATCTTTTCGTGTAAATAATTTATAACACACCGTACACTGATGTTCCTTAATTCCACTATGTATTTTCATATGTTTATTTAAACTATCTTTTCGTGTAAAGAATTTATGACAAGTAGGACAATGTATATGGCGTCTCATACGACTTTCTAAATCACTGTCTGGTGGACATATTTTTTCACATACTGAACAACATTCATTGCCAATTTGTATAACATTATCAGTTACATATTCTTCCTTCTTTACAGTTTGCAAAACATTTCCATATAATTCACTGTCCTGTAAATTTTCTTCTTTAATAAAAATTTCTTCAAACTTTGGATAATTATTTATTGTTGCTGTATTCTCGACGTCTACTACATCACCGTTAACAGTGTATTGTTGAGTGTCCATTACTGCTTCTTCATTCTTAAGTTCTTTTTTAATATAAAGTTTTTCATATTTCTGACAATTAGTTGTCGAATGTTCCATGGTATCCGTGCTGCTCTCTATGATTGCTTCTTGATCAATTAATTACCTAACTAGTGAAGATTCGTTTCGCAAATGGAACAGATGAACACATGAATTTTTTCCAACTTGACAATCGTCTGAAACATAATTTCATAAATTTGTATAAAATCTTTCAGAACGTATAATGTTACCTTTAAGTTAAAATTCTGTATAATATAAACTAACGTTTCGGAAGCATAGATTTAAAATGTATAAAAATGACACCACAATTTTACTTTCAATATTTTGTAAGGTTATAAAATATTAGTATTAACATTTGCATCATAGATGGCAGTGATGGCTTTGTAGTTTAAATAAAGCTTGGTTTACACATTAGCTGTACAAATTAAAAATGTAAAACTAGGAGACGATACAACTATAAATCATCAATATTTTAAACAAGTTTATATTAATCAAGAGGAAAACACAATATGCGAATACATTTATATTAACTTAGTCAAATCACGATAAATCTATACTTCGTTTCATGGAAGAAAATAGCGTTGGTTTAGATAGGGATATAAATTTTGCCCTTTTATTGGTCATAATGCAAACCTCGTTCACAAAAACGAAAAAAATATCACCTGTCAGTTATCAGTTACAAAATTAAATAATGCTTAACAATGGTTTGTTGTAATTTTTAACAATCAGATATTGCACATTTTTACAGATAAAAATGTTTATTATTGACAAAGTTTGGTTTCACAAATTTAAATTATTTATTTAATACCATGGTATAAGAAGCTAAGGTAACGCCACTCGCTATGTTGCCTGTGCTACAAACGCGGTCAGGCGGAATACAATTAGTTCTCTGTTATCTCGCTGTGGCGCTACGTGTCTTTCTAAAACTATGTCTAAATATAATACGTAATAAAATTTATTCACATACAACTATTTAATAAATATAAATTAATTCATTTTATAGCAAGAAAATATTAAATAATATTATTTTCAGCAATTTAACGTAAAAAAGAAAAGTGATTCAAGTAAATATGATAGGAAAAGTTCACGGTAAAAGAACAATGTTCTTACACCGTGGGTAAGAAAGAAAATAGATACAAGGAATATTAAAACAGGTAATAAGTTTAATTTTCAAACTATGAGATACAATATTAACTTACGAGTATATACAGTTTTAGTAGAAACAAGATTTCGTAGATAAACACATATTTCGCAAGTTGTATACTATCTTCTATGACACTTTTTCACTCGAAGATTAATATCCTGACTTGCAGTTGCGTACGAAGCATGTGCGGTTTCTATATTTTCTGTTCTAAAATTGTAAATTTAGATTATAACAAAGTTAAAGGTTACTGGGAAGCAGACAGATTTCAGATTTACCCGGTTTCGACTCCACTTGAATTATCATCCCAATGAAGACTAAGAGTCGAAATCGGTAGATATTAAAGGTTGAAGGATTTTAAATAATTGGGGCTTCCCAATTCATGGTAATATTAACAGTGGCGGATTTCCGGAGAATGATTTTCAACAAATAAAAATAATTTTAAATGAATCAAAATTGCCGCGTGTTAAACAACCTGCCAAAAACAGAATTTAGGTAGTAACTTAATGAATATAAATGTTGCTTTAATTATATCCCTTTAGAATATTTTTAAATTTTTAATTGTAACAAAGAAATGCTTGATTATAATTGAGAATGTGATTCCAACAAAGAAAATGTCCAATCACATCAAAAAATTGATTATAATTGTTCTTGTACGTATTTATTCTAATTACAACATAAATTTTTGATTACAATAAAGTAAACTTGATTGCAATAATAAATAGCAGTACTAATTAGACAAAAATAAATTATTATAATTGTTGGATTTAGGCACTAAACTAATATCAGACTACAGGGGCCTGTTTCATAAAAATTACTAGTCGACAAGTGACAAGTTACAAGTGACAAGTGTACAAGTGACAAGTTCTAGTAATTTCTGTTTCATAAAAATTACTAGTCGACAAGTGACAAGTTACAAGTGACAAGTGTACAAGTGACAAGTTCTAGTAATTTCTGTTTCAAGAATAATTTTTGACTACTTGTCAGTTTTCCATATTACAAGTGTATTTTTACAAGTTGACAAGTTTGAAACCATGGTTTCATAGTAAATGTAATAATATACAGTCACCTTTGCATTAAATATATAATTTTGATCACATTACAAAGTATACGTTTTAAAATAATTGAGTTTAATTTTGTCGACATTTTGACATTCAACCCTTGCAAGTAAAGCAGGTGAAATTATAATTGTAATTATATTTAATATGGCAAAAAATTCTATTAAATTGGCGTTTCTTCGGGAAATTAAAGAACATAAAGATATTTTATTTGGCGCTTTTTCCACAAATTTGACAAAAAATATGAAATGTGAAAAATGGAAATTAATCCATGATTTTGCTGTTTCGCACGCATTAATTTCAAATGAGAAGGATTGGCAATATTGCCGGGATACATTGTGGCCAAATTTAAGAAAAAGAACACTGGTAAAAGCTTTTGTTATAGTTTGATTTTGCAGTATAATAAACCATTTTCTCTATTTATTTAAACATAAACTCATATTTTATTTTAAAATTTTAATTAGATTAATCAATTTTTTAAATATTGTAATAATTGCTCCCTTTTAAATATTACTATCGAAAATTATTAAATTACGAAGTAGTTGCTAAAAATACTTTGTTATATTTAATGTTCAGGCTAAAGTGGATAATGCTAAGAAAACTGGCTCCGCAGGAGGAACAGATTGTAAAATTACTGACATTGATAATGCAGTACTCGACATACTGGGGAAAGATTCACCGGCCGTTTGTGGAATAGGAGTTACGGATAGTTTGAATATTGTAGAAAATGTTCAAGCAGAAATTAGTGAAAGTACTACAGGAACTGAAGCTTTAAGTATTGATTTACCACAAATTAACAAAAAACAAAAAGACATTGAAAATAGAAAAGGAAAACAATGGGTAACAAAGAATTCTGCGCAAATAGAAGAAGAAAAATTAAAAAAAAGGAAATTAGAACTTCAACTGGAATATTTGGAACTAAAAAATTATAAAATGATATTAGAAATATTTCAACAGGAAAATTTTCTGGGTTTAAAACATTCTAAACACACAGAAAGTCTAACTGAAAACTTTTGTCATCAAGCATCTACCAATTCCAGCCCAGCTGTAAACCAGAATGATTTTATGTTAAATAATGACGATGTAGTTTTTGAATTTAATGATAATTAATAATAACATTAGTACGTAATATTGCTTTATTTATTCTACCTAACAATACGACTTACATTACATTAATAAATATCCACCACAAATAAATTTATTAAATAATAATCCTTGTACTATTTGATTATCTACGAAAATGGTTTATAAGAAGCTGCAAACGCTGCTCACCTCCTGCAACGTCAACAACTCCATCACTACTGTCATCATCATCATTGTCATTATTTATGTTTTCTCCTACATGATAATCTCTATCGCGAGAAAAATTACACAATGCGACACAACATTTCACAATATTACACGCAAAAACTGGGTTAACACGTAAATAATTTAAACATGGGAATTTTTCTTTCAATATACCAATAGCGTTTTCGATTAATCTTCTGGTTTGTTTGTGTGCTCTAAGAAAACGAACTTCTGCAGCATCATTCAAATTCCGTATAACTGGAGGAATTAACCAATCTTTTAATGGATACCCACTATCTCCTAATATGATGCCATTTTCAATTGGTCTCCACCCTGTATTCATTCTATTATTTAACCCGCTGTTTCGCAAAACTCTGGCATCGTGGACACTACCTGGTCAATTAGCATTTACGTAAAAAAATTCTAAATCAGGTCCACAGACTACCATCGTGTTAATAGAATGATTTCCATGCCGATCAACGTACATGGCTTCGTTTTCGGTAGGAGCATCAATTTTAATAAGTGTACCATCTACACAACCACATACCATGGGCATTCCTCCAATTTTGTAAAATTTCTGAACAATTTCTTGTACATTCACTGGCCATTTAACATATTCAGGCAGTATTTCCTCATTAACAACATCAACTACTGCTTTAATTGCTCTTGAAACACTTGCTTTTGAAACTCCGTGCATATCCCCTATTGCATGATATTGTCCTCCATTCCCCAACCAGTGCAATGCAATCAGTATTTGTTCTTTTGGAGACAGCGCTTTGTTTCTTTTAGTTTCATGTTGTAATCGATGTCCAATATTCGTAATTAAATGCTCCAATTTTTGTGAAGATAATCTAAATCTTTCATTAAATTCATATGTTTGTTCTATATATTCATAACACAATCTTCTTCTAAAAATTCTACCCCGTCGAAAATAAATATGAACGTCTTCCTCTTCTGAATCACTTGACCACATTTTTTTTTAATTTTAAAAGAAATTTGCTATAATTAATTGTCATAAAGAATTCAATTGTCAACTTGTAATTTTCAAATGACTAGTCTTTCATTCATGGTTACTGTTCACTTGTAAAATACTAGTAGTAAAAACCAGTAAATATTTTTTGAAACGCTACACTTGTAAACTTCAAAAATACACTTGTAGAAACGGACTAGTTTACTTGTCACTTGTAATTTACACTTGTAGGTTTTTGAAACAGAAACTTGTCAAATTATTCGTTTGACAAGTTGTACAGTGGTAATTTACAAGTGTAGAAGTTTTATGAAACAGGGCCCAGGCGACAATCCGCCACTGTATAGGTATTATATGACTTCCACTCAAGAAATTTCATGTTCAATTATAATTAAATTTTATATTTATTCATAGATATTTAAACCTGTGTATATAATTATAAGTGAATAATGCTTTAAAGCTTACAATTTTGCAGTTAAAATGGGGTTATGTTGAGATCTCAGTAATGCAATTGTAACAAAATTATGTTAAATTAGTTACTTAGATAATGACATAGATAGAAAATGCTTATTCTACTTTGTCGTTACTTTAAATTTAAAGCAATTCAATCACAAAACAATTAAATAATGACGTTGAACTTATCAAACAAGTATCTTATAAACCACAGACAAGGACCCAACTACACTACCGCCACTGCGAATATGCGTGGAACCAAGTGTACTATGTTTGACCGCGAAATACAGCTAGTGGCGTTACCTTAGCTTCTTATACCGTGCTAAACAGTAAAATCCATAAACCCGAAGAGCTAACAAATTTGTTAAATTCAGATAATATTAGCTCAAAAAAGACCACTGCAAAATGATAAGAGGTAAAATATAAATAAAAAAAATGTGATGAGGCCAGCACATTACCTCTTTTTTTAAATGGAACACCTATATATTTTTACATATTTTCATTTGTATTTTATTCACCTATACACACATATGAATTTTCTGTTAGTTTTCCTCGGCGTTGCCAAGTTATTCCGTTTTTTCTCTAAATAAAGATATAATACAGGCATTGCTTTATAAAGGCGTACTATAATTATTTTAATAGTAAAAATTAATTTTTTTTCTGTACAACATATCTATACTCTACGTTCTCATACATTTTTTTAAAGTTTCGTCAAACAGAATGTTACATAAAGTGAATCAAATATACTCAATTTTAAATTAATATAACTCATCATTTTCAAATGAAACATCCTATATTTTATTATTCAGTTGTGTTTCTTTGTAATATCTTCATATGTTATTAAAGGTATCCTAATGCCTAAAACCAATAATTTCGGAGTTTTTCACCATTTTTCTCTAAATTAGTTTAAATTTAATCTAGTATACTATGGAATAAGAAACAATTGCAGTAAAGGACAGTAGTTTGCATTAGCCAATAAATAACTGTTTACTATTAATATTAATGCGAGTAGGTAATAATAATTTATTCATATGAATTTTTCGCAAGAAGTATTAATATATGCACACTATTCTGCAAGGATCTCCAAAGACTTTTAAATACGTGGAGTTAGTAGTAGGTATATTTAAGGTAGAACTCCCAAGAATTTATAAAAATATATATTCTACAGTCAAATTTCTCTAATAATAGCATTCCAATATGATGCCGTCATTTAGTTCATTTATATAAGACAGGCAGCGAAGCCGATTGCTCTAGTCGATGCAACAGATGTCTATAATCAAAATAGATCCGTTTAATGTGACGTCACGAAGGTTTCCAAACAAGAAAATGGCGTCTTCGTTGGTTGCTAACTTAGATTATATAGCTTACGAACTAGATATAAGAAAATTAATAATAGATAGAGTCCAAAGTTAAATATAACTAAAACTTTTAAAATTACCCCTTAACCTTAAAATTAATTTAATAAAAACAAAGTTCTCATTATCAGTAGTACAACAAGGAAAAGTTAAACAGAGGTCCTAATAAGTCTCTCTAGAGTTGTTCGTACCTCTGGCATTGTAAACATGTAATCTTGACTAATGTGTTTAACTTTCCCTTGTTGTACTACTGATGATGAGAACTTAGTTCTCGACATACGTATTTAGTTTTTATTAATATTAATTTTAAGCTTAGTTTTAGATATAAGAAACCTTATGATACACAATGCCTTTGTAGGGAACGCTGAAGAGTAAGAAAGATAGATTTATACATTGTCGTAAGTACAAGAAAGAAAGAGCACATTTCATAGAGTCAGATAAAAACGGTCGACTTTCGTGAAATGCTATAATGATAGAAGTTAGCAGCGAAGTATATCGCCATGATAAAACAAATTTAAAATAAAACCTTAAAATATGCACTGTACAACTTACAGGACGTAACAAATACTAATAACAATTATATTTCTTTCATCTGTGCCTTTTAAAGAGCCCAAAATTTGAAGAAGGGGAAATCTCCCACTACTACTTTCACAGTCAATTTTAAACATAGACAAGGAAAGATATACACTAGACCATATACCTATTAACTAGTATACTGCTAATCCCCAATCTTGCCAATGTATTGTACATCCGTTCAAGAATATGAGATAGAGATATATCTGCATCGCTCACAAGAAGCGGTTAATGGGTTTGTATGCGCATGGTCGTGAAACTAATAGTATATTATGTTATTAGGAGTAGAAAGCGGTCTTTTTGTGTTGAACCCAGCTATTGCGGCCGAGGCGCTAGCCGAGGCCTGGCAAGCTGAGTAAAACACAAAAAGGGCGTTCTACTCCGAATGACATATACTATTTTTTCTTCAAGCGTTTCAAATAATTTTTTGACATTTTTTTGGAATTTTTTTATTTGTAAAATTTGCAATTTTAATCAAAGCTGGCTGTGTACACTACAAAACACAAACGATTCAACTGTCAAATAACAATTTTTAATATGATCTGTGTTGCTGTGGCTACTACCGCCGCCAGCGGTGAACTAAGAAACTAACATTTTTTTACTAGTACAACAATAACAACATTTTTGTACTAGTAAGACAATGAATATCTTCTACAGCGTGTGTACAGTAGCATAATATGCATATTATAATACGCTTGAAGAAAAAATAAATTTCTTAGCAGCCAAGAATATTTTCTTTAAAGTGATAATTTCATATTTAGAATTAAATAAAAAATATTTAATAGGTATATGTACTAGACCGATCATCCATCGCCGACAGTGTCCAGTTTTGTGCCGAATTGAACCGATGGGCACCATAACGAGACGCTAATTCTAGTATAAATTCTCCCACATAATGAAAAAAAAAGTAACTATGCATTAACTTATAATATGTATTTTATATAATTTCTTCATTTCAAAATAATAAAGCTCAGTTGTACCATAAAAACTACGACCAATATTTAATTTACATTACTTTTTCAATAATTATAAAAACTATTTTCTTTAGTAGTGAATTTTATTTAATTTAAGTTGGCAGTCCAGCAACCTGTCATTTCTGTTAGCCAGTGTCTTTCAAGTTTAATTTTCTACAGTCTATATACAAAATAGCCATTTACGCTCTCTTTGTCAACGCAAAATGTCACTTTGCCGCTCATGCGCGACAAAGTAGAAAGTCCAAATTTCTAACTACACAATGTTGAGAAATGTCACTTGTCTACCTTTTTAATAGAAACGTTTAGTCAGGAATTAATGGCACTGTAGTTACACATTTACCACCTTCACAAGTCAATCTAACATAACTGCTCTGTCGGTATATTACATAACCAAACAAAATGCCGCACTGCTGTGAAAATAAAATAGGGCATTTATTTACAAAAACAAAAGTATAAAATGCTTAGATTAGATTGAAGCAGTAGCTCAAGAAAAATGGAAAATAACGATAAATTAAATATAAAATAAACTGTGTGAACAGTTGTGCTGGCACCTGCAAAAGTTTGGCGTGAACGCTCCCAATAGACATCCACTTTTTCACTGCACTAATTTAATGTACTTGAAACAAATAAATTGTACAAAAACTTATAATATTCATTACATCAATTTTTTGAAAAAACGAAAGCCAAAAGAATATCTTGAAGTTATATTTGAATACGTTCCTGTCTTCACTGCAAAACTATTGAGTAGTACTGTAAGTACAAAGTGTACATTATATTACTCTTTGTTATGGTGGAGAACTGTAGAAAAAATCTTGTGTGTTTCGAACGCAAATGTACGCACATTGTCGATTTCGAGAGAATGCAATGCTCCTACGTCGCGCGGCAACAACCTCTCAATCGAAAATGTCCTATTTTGCGTTCTAAATATACAAATAGCTATTTTTTGTTTAGTATTTGTTTACAAAGCTTGTTTCGCTACTTTTTCCATGTATAAATTTATTTTATTATTGAATTTGCTTTTCAACATTTACAGTGTACATATGTAGTTTTGTAGTTTCAGAAAACATATTTTTTCTTACGTTTCAATTTCGCGCCTTTCTCTTAGCGTTTCGTTATGGCGTCCATATCTTCAATTCGGCACAAACATTTAACATTGTAAACTCAATCTAGTAGTATATATTATATGTATATGATTTTAAATAACGTAACAACCGTTACCAAGGCGGCAACCATTTTCTTGTTTGGAAACCTGGCCTACGTCACCACTAAACGGGTCTATTATGGACTCTCGAGCATGAATTTTACTGGATTTACAAAATAAAATACAATTTATAATTATAGCACGTATTGTTTTTATTCAATTAATATTAATTAATAATAATAGACCTGAAAAGTGTAGTTTGTATGTTTATATGTATTTCTTACCAAGTAAATTTTTGCTAAACTTTAAAGGCCGAGAAATCTCATAAAAGTAAATCTCTTATGTAAATCATTATATGTAGCACCTAGACCGACCCTTTATCTCCAGATTTATTTTTATAATTATTTAAATAAAAATACACTACAAAATTCAATGAACGTATGTCTCGATTTTATCCTAGAACTTCGATATGCTGCATAGCTTGTGTTGCACTTGACTTATTTAAGGGCGGGTGAGAGAACGAAATACGGTTTTTATCTTATACGTAGCATATTAATTGCTAATAATTTTCTTACTTTACCTTTTCAAGGGTTTTAAACTATAACTGAATAAACAAACTATCAAATTCTTAACAAAACTACTTAATTTCATTTGCAAAAAAATTTTTTTTTGTCAGTAAAATCACTTCCATAAGAAACTAGTGCAGAAACCTTTATTTTTTACCTAGAAATTTATAATTGTTGTAATTTTCGTGTTTCAAACGAATGTACATAGAGAAATTTCAATGGTGTAATTTTGCAATATGAAAAGAGGACACATTTTATGTGCAATGTACAGACATATATTACATGAAATTTATAAAATTATTTATTCATCAATAAAATATGAGTCCTAAGAATAACAATTTAAATCAAAATTGATAAATACATACAACAAAATGATCGAACATTGTGTTTATAGTAAATGAGCGATGATATTGAAGATATAAACTTATTAATTTTCAAATTATAAGATATTTTAATATCAAATTATTAGCTGTTTACCTCAGTGAACTTTTTAATATGACTAAAATACTTTATCCTATTTAATAACTAAATATACTTACAATATAGGAGGTGGTTTATAGTTTTCTAAATAAAGAAAACATCCATGAGAACTTCTGTCTTCCCAACAATAGTAAAATGATGATAATACGGTGAAAGAAATGGTTTAGAAATGTAGATATCAATAGAAGACGTTAAGTATAATAAAGCTTTCAGACGATCGACTTCTGGAAATATTAACGCAATATTAGCAAAAGAGAAAAGTTAGAAGCAGAGTTATAAAATTATTAATCTTTTAACATACATTTATCAAAGTTCAGATATATTATTCTCAATAACTGCAGGCACAGGCACGACTGTTAGGTTATATGTTAATTTTACAATTTGTACCATAGATGACACTGGAGTATAAAGGTTGATTTACAATATGGCCAACTTCATTAAATTGCGCTAAGCTTACGAGCGGTGTCCAAGGATGTTCTAATAAAACACTGGATAGCTGACATACGTTTAACAAGTGAGGCAAGTGGTGAGGGTACGGCGTCATTTGCAGAAAAGGCAAAACGTCAAACGTTCGTTGGTCTATTATTGCATTATATGGTAGTTCTGTTGAATGAAGTGGTGTTTGTGTTGTGTACTTAGTGAATAAATACTTTAAGTGAGATATTTCCATAATAAAAGGCAATACGCTGTCTTCTTGTAGTGATTTTTCAAGTAAGTATTATTGTTCATGTATATGTATACATATTTATTCATATTATTGTTTTAAATATTTTACAGATTTCCTTTAAATAATAGTGGTATATTACAATTGTAGATAGATGCCATAAAAAGAAAAATTTTGCACTTACAAAAGCATCAAAAAATTGCAGTGATCATTTTCTTGAAACTGATTATTTGAAAAGGTCTAGAACATATATAAGAAGATTAAAACCAGACTTAGCACCTTCTGTATTTCCAAATTTTCCACAACATGCAAAAGGCATGTATTTAATAAGCAAATTTTATTTTTAAATTAATATTTTATTATGAATTTGCTATATACAGAGTGTTCATTTTAAGTGGCACACTATTGGTAACTCGACAACTATAAGAGCTACGTAGTCGGTTAAATTAGCAAACAATTTCTGTTTTACTAGACTATTTTAATGAGAATAAATTTTTTTTTCAAACTATGAGGACCAACTTTGTTATTTTAAATGGTATCATATATTTTTTATTTATTTATTAGATAAAGGATTTTATTCTGAATTCAGAGATATAATATTTTCATATTCTCACATAATGATTTTTTTTAGAAATATGCATATACAATTTTCTATTAATATGATTGAAATATCATTATAATAAGAGAGACACGAATAGAAAAAATGAATACATTTTATTTTTCTTACATATAATTAGAATTCCATGATAGAAATACGTGAACATGTCGACATTTATAATTATATGACAGAAGAAAATATTCAATACTTTCTGCCAGGGCACTCTAATTCTATATAAAAAAGTAACATATATTCATTTTTTCCATCCGTGGCACTCTCATTATAGTCATATTTTAATCATATTATTATAAAACTTTATATGCATATTTGTTTTAAAAATCGTTATGTGAGGGTATGAAAATATAATATCACTGAATTCAAAATAAAATTCTCTATCCAATAAGTAAATAAAAATATATGATCCCATTTAAAATTACAAAGTTGGTCCCCACAGTTTGAAAACCACTGGCTGACAAAATAGTTATTTATGTAACAAGTGTGTAAAGTAGTACTTTTTTGGTCGAGTGCGATGTTTAATCTGTTACTTATGTCACATTTTGTATTACAGAATAGTAAAACAAATATGTAATAAAGCTATTTAGAGAAACACAGTATAGTGGCATATTTATCTTACTGCTAAGCAAATGTTAAAGTTCTTAAAAATTAGATTATAATCTAATATAATATATAATACTATAGTATTCAATCTGTTGAAAAAAATATTAGATTTGTTTCATTTCCTGTGTATATTCATATTTATTAATAAATTTTATTACTTTCATTATTATTTACTACGTAATTACATACTTGACAGGTAAATTAACCGAATTTTAATGTTGCCTAGCAACGCTTATTTACTTTTCAAGCACTAGTGCGCGAAAAGTACTTTTCACGCACGGTTGTAGGAAAAATAATTTTACGCTCATTAAAATAGTCTAGTAAAATAGAAATTGTTTGCTAATTTTACCGACCACGTAGCTCTTATAGTTCTCGAGTTAGCAATAATGTACCACTTAAATTTAACATCCTGTATGTAATAAAAATATAATTATAATTTTTAAAATATACACAATAAATATTTAAAAAATCTGTTAATTCATTACATTTGCCTTTTCTGCAAATGGCTGCCTTCCAGTTGGTTGTCTCACAGGTGACTACGTGCACAACAATATACCTATAAAACTAAAATATACTGTTGATGCCGTATCTCTCACTTAAGAGGAGTCTGCTACAAACAATATTGTCCATCCTTGTCAATTCTTGCAAGAATTTCTTTCCCGCTAGTTCCTCTTTACCGTTCTATACCAATAAAATCAAAGCAATCCGGCGCTTGTGCAGAGCTATTCTTACAGACAAGTGCAGCTATATATGTTTGCACGCATCCAATGTTAGTCTCACAAATCTCACTCCAACCAACAGTATATTATAATATTATAGGTATATTTGCACAACGTACAAGTTAGCAATCCAGTGTATATGTTAATATCCATGGTGGTGCCCTGCACGACGGAACATTGTACTATTTTGAAAAATTATCTACCACAAATAAATATTAATTTGATGAATATTTAAATCCGCCCTACAAATTGTAACTAAAAATAAATTATTAAATCGAAATAGGTTTATAGTTATAGTAAGCACCAATAGAAGTAACGTAATATAATAATTTATAAAAGTTAACGAAAATTTAAAATAATTTAATGTTAGTTTTTTGAATTAAAGCATCAAATAATAAATAAGTCTTATGTGAATCACTTATGATTTGTTATTTGTATATGTATAATATCAGGTAAGTATTTACGTTATAAATACATGGGAATGGTATGTAACTGTTCTTAGCATTAATTAATAATATAAATATCTATTAATCTATAAATACAATAAAGTTTATAAAAACATAATATTTGTTGCAGAAACTGATATCAATGGCATAATGTATGAGACGGATGAATTACAAGGTTCATATATTGTTTTAAATGGCACAAGACAAATAAAACCCTTTTAAGTTTGAGTCACGTTTAAAATTAATTTTATATCACACAATGACAATAATTATGCATAGATATAAATGTTTAAGTGGAAAATGATACTGAAAACAATTGCAAGCTATATAAACACGATTATTAACGAAATCTATATGCAATAGAAATGAAATCAAGTAATGTACGAAGTCTCCATGCCACAACGTCCTAAAGAATAACCAAAAAAACAATCTTACACATGTCTAACATAAACATGCTACATGAATTTATTTAAAAAAAAACTTGTCTTACCAATGCTATTTTATGCTGTAGAAAGAAGCTGAAACACTGAAACATATAAAATGAGGACAGCGGACAGCTTATAAAGGAATATTAAGAAAAAATTCTCCTAAAGGAACTGACTAGATATCAATTAATTTCAATTTTTTTTATAACCCTATTTGCGGGTGTAAAGTATGACGTTTTGGCCCTAGGACGATTTAATAAATCATACAGGTTCTAATTTTTATTTTGAATAAATAATGTTATTGTTACAATTTAAACAATTATTAATATTGATTCTCGGACGTTTATCAGGTTCTTCTTGAACAACTTGTATTTGCTTTGTGTTATTCCGAATTTGGTTACAAATTTTAATATATTTTTCACTGAATTTTTTATGTAATTTTTAGCAATTTCTGTTGATTTCCAACCACCATGACGTCTCACACTTGCTGTCTCTACTGAGGCATCAGCTAACAAAGATGCTGAGGGACGTCGAAAACAGTGGCCGGTATATAATTTTGCATCCGGTAACTCCAGATATGTTGCAGTTTCCATAGATATTTTATCAAAAGTATTTTTGCAAACTACTTATATTGAACATTTTCATTTTTATAAAAAACGAAGAAGGGCCTGTGCTCATTTTTGGGTTGACGTAAAGCAGCATACTTTTTGTATATTTCTAAAAAAATCGGTGACTTTTCTTCACTGTCTAAAACTGTAAACATACAGTCAATTTTAGTCAGATTCTCGTATGTTCACCAACAGTCCATTTTCTATATTTTGTATGTCATCGATTGTTAGTTCTTCCCGACGACATGCTCCAGCAATTCCAAAAATTGCTACTACCTGTATTTTTTTTTCTGTTAGTGTAATTCAAAGTTTAAATATAATTATTTACTCACCTTCATCAATAAATATCTATCATCTGGTGCTTCTAAGATGAACTTTTCTATTTGTGCTTTAATGAGAATTTTTGACTTTTAAATTACTAAAATCGACGTTGTCGTATATGATTATTGTTGCTTTTAACATCACTTTTCATCATCTTGCATTACACAAACTTTTAAATTCTTCATATGGCTTTTTGTATATCAAATTCAGTATCAGTAATATCAGGTGACGTACAAAGTAAATCTAGTTTGTTATCTGCCATATTTGTAATAAATTAAAGGAAAGTATTGCAAATAAATTATAACTATAAATAGTAAAATTTATAATAGTGTTATAAATTGTATCATAGATGACACTGTAGTATAAAGCTTGATTTACATACTATATTATGCAAACGAGAATTCCTGACAAATAGTTATTTTCAAATATTTTCTGTACCGTAAAACTTTATGCGATACATTGACATGTAGAGTATAAAAAGATATATTTTTGCAACGTCTTTAAATTAAGATTCCTTGGTCATAGCATAAACTCAAAATTTTGGCACTAAAGAAAACAGAATTTTATGTTCTTAAATTCAATATAAAATGCATCCTATAGAGTTTATAGGAGAGATAAAAAAATGTTTTCCCATGTAAAAACCCTATCTGTTAAGGATTCTCGTGTTCAAAACATCCCGATGCTAATATATTTACTTGTTTTTGATAGTTCTTTGGCAATAATGGAACCGTCATACGTCAGTTTGTGAAAACTAGAGTTTCTTTGACATTTTTCTGAAGTTCAACTGAATACGACGACCAAACTCGTATTAACCGTATGTTTACAATTGTTAGCAATAAATAAAAGTCAACGTCACCGAATTTTTTAGAAATATACAAAAGCATGCTGCTTTACGCTAACCCTAAACTGAGCACAAACTTTTTTATATAAAAATGGGAAATGTTACATCGAAAATAAATTATAAATTGCTAACAAAATTTTGGTATGTGATACAGTCCTCAACTTCTAAATAAATTCAGAATAACAGAGCAAATACAAGTTGTTCAAGAAGAGCATGATAATAGTTCCGTGAATCAATATTATGTCTAAATTGTAACAATAACATTAATAATTCAAAATAAAATTACAGCTTTTATGATTTATTAAAACGCCCCAAGGCCAAAAAATCATACAAATAGTTATAGATATGTAATTTTTGGCCTACTCGTTCAAAAATGTCATTTTTTAACCCTAATAACACACATTAAAAAGCCTACTTTTAATAGATTTGTAGAAAAAAAATTTTAGCTCAGTTTGGCTTCAAAATTTTTGAAAATTTATTGATATCTAATTTGTTCTTTTAGGAAAATTTTTCTTTAGTATTCTTTTATAGGCTGTCCTCATTTTATATGTATCAGCTTGTTCCCAAAGCATAAGATAGCATTGGTAAGTCAGGTTATTTTTAAAAAAAATCATGTAGCAATTTTCATTAGACTTATGTGTATGATTGTTTTTTGGTTATTCTTTACGACGTTGTAGCTTGAATGAATGACTTGATTTTAATTTAATTGTTTTTTGTCAATATAACTTTACACTTAAACAGTTATATCTTACGTTATACGCGATTCAAGTTGAGCGGACTCTATCTGGTGACGAAACATCGCACTAATTGTGTGACGTCACAACGAGGTCAGAATTTTAGACGAGATTTTAAAAATTCAGCAAGTATTTATATTCATATTTATTTGTAATGATTGTGAACACTTCCACTGTTTGATTATATAATAAATTCGCGAGTATTCCTAGAATTTTGAGACATTCACCAAAACCAAAACGAAATCACAAGTGAACTGTTGTGTTTCGAAATGTCATTCTTTAAAATCGAGAATTCCCACCCTTCGTTTTCACACATTTCCAAAAAGTTAAATTTATAAATAAATCTATCATCGAAGAAATGATTGAGACGCAAAGCATGGTAGATTAAATTGTTAATTGGAAAACGAGTTAGAAATTCAATGTTTGTTTGTTCCTTACATTTTTGTAACGAAGATTGCACATGTATTGGTAGGTCTAAAATAATATAAATATATTCAATTATTTTACTATGTATTTATATTAAGGTTAGTATACATATTTATATTTAGGTTTTATATTTACGTTTAGGCTAGCTTCCCGCCTTATACGAACAAGATGCTTTTTATTGTTAGTGAGCCAGAATTTATCAATTTTCCAGTAATTTCATGTGGATATTTATTTACGCCGCTGTTTTGTGGGCATATATTATTGCTAAGTTCACAGTATATAGTACATAGTAAATAGTTGTGCTCTAAACTTTTGTCTGAAATATAGTAATATTAACAAATAAATCAGTGATATAGTTATCAACTGTGTGTTTAGTGTGTGGTGTTTCAAATATATTAAAGTCACTTTTCAGGCCTTTAAAGCTTATTAGTTTTAGCAGTTTGAAACCCAAGGAACTATTTGACAATTTCTGTGAGCTGTCACTTAATATTTTTCAGTTTGGAACAAGCAGAGACATCTAAGTAAAATAATTTATGATAATTGTTTATTATAAATATTATCAATCGACATCGCACCACAGTATTACAAGCTGCATACATTATCACCTAAAATATGGCAAGTCAAATTCAGTGTTTGCATGGCTGCGGAGGGAAACTTAAAAATGAAGACGCAGTAAGATGTGATTTTTGCCGTAATCCGTGTCATCCTATTTGCGCAGGATTATCTCGAAATGAAACCGCAGTCTTATCATCTTCAAATAGAATCTTGCAATTTAAATGTAACAACTGTAAGAAGCATGATGTCTTGATAGATGATTTGATAAAACTAACAACTATGCTTAAAGAGGAGATGGATACAATTAAAACTTCTTTGCTAGCAACGCGCACATCTTTCTCATCTGTACCTACTGATACTGAAACCATCATTGAAGAACTCCGCGATAGAGAAAGAAGAGCATCAAACCTAATAGTATTTAATTTAGAAGAGAGTACTTCTACTAGCACCGAAGTCCGTATTGCTCATGACCAAACAAAAATAACTGAAATAATAAATCAAGTGCCCTCAGTGTCATCTGACAATATTAGAGTTTTTCGCCTAGGTAAACGAGATAATAATAAATGCAGACCCGTTAAAGTAATTTTAAATAATTCAGACGATGGTTTCAAAATTCTAAAACGTCGTCCTAATTTTGGAAATATTAAATTAACTACTGATAAAACAGAGATGCAAAGAAATTACTTAAAAACCGTAATTACTGATTTTAATGAGAAAAAAGCGAAAGGTGAGACTAATTTAATTATAAAATATATAAATGGTGCTCCAAAAATTGTGAACTCTAAACCAAAAAACTATTAAACTCTGTCCGAAAACTTAGAATATATTATCAGAATGTACGAGGCTTGAGAACCAAACTTAATAATCTACGTCACTCAGCGTGCGATTTACATTCTGATTATGATGTTATAGTATTAACTGAAACTTGGCTTTTTGAAGATATTTCCGATGATGAACTTTCTTTAACAAACTTTACAATTTTTAGAAATGATCGTGATATTAATACCAGTTCGAAATGTCGAGGTGGTGGTGTCTTAATAGCAGTAAATTCAAATCTTTGTGCGCGTGTCATTAAAACAAGGTGTAATAATATTGAGCAGTTATTTGTGTGTGTCACGTGCGGTGTAACCAAGATTTTACTTAGTGCTGCTTATCTACCCCCAAAATCAACAACTGACTTATATGAACAACATTGCAACAGTGTAGAAGAAATTTTAGACTGTTGTCATTTCGATGAAATCATCCTGCTAGGTGATTACAACTTGCCCCGTGCAATATGGAATTGCACACCCGACAGTGAAATCAACATGTCCACTAACTCAACTCTACATGCTAAAATTCTTTACGATTCATTTAGCTATTTAGGTCTTCTTCAAGTTAATAAAGTATTCAATATGTTTAATATAATGCTAGATCTTGCTTTTTCTACAAATGAAATGGTATTATCAAAATTAGACGTTTGCCCTTTACTCTCATGCGATAAGTATCACCCAGCTATTATATATGAACTGCCATTACAATGTGACATAAAACTACTTGATTTTTGTATGGTTAAATACGATTTTAGAAACTGTGATTACACTGCTGTAAATGATGTTAAACAACATGGCAATAGATGATGCATTTACTTACTTTTATAGTTTTTTGTACTCTATAATAAGTTCACATACACCTGTAAAATATGTTACAAGTCAATTTCCTTGTTGGTATTCAAATGAACTCAAATTATTAATAAAATCAAAACATTATTACCATAGACAGTACAAACAATCTGGCTCACTGCTAGATTACAATAAATTCGCTAAAATTAGATCCGATTGTAAAAAATTAAGTAAACATTGTTATGACCTGTATATTAAGAATACCGAATCAAGTTTGTCAACAAATAATATTAAAAACTTTTGGTCTTTTGTCAATAATATTAACAAAAAGAATAGATTACCCAATAATCTTTATCTTAATGAAGCAAGCGCAGATAACAGTCAAGATATAGCTAACTTATTTGCTACGCATTTTTCCTCTGTTTATATTCCACCAACAAATGCAACTTCATTTTCGAAAACTTCTGAAACTTATGATACAGTAAATTTTTGTAATTTAACTGTATCAGTAGATGAGATTTTTCAAAAATTAACTGGTTTAGATGAGTGTAAAGGATGTGGTCCTGATGAAATTCCTCCCGGTTTTATAAAAAAATGTTCTTCATCATTATGTTATCCTCTTTATATTTTATTTAATAAATCTTTTCAAATGGGCCATTTTCCTATTTTCCTAAAATCCAGTTATGTAATACCAATCCATAAGTCTGGCGATAAAAATAATGTCGAAAACTATAGGCCGATTAGTATACAATCAACCTTAGCCAAAATAATGGAAAGCATAGTATGCGACAATTTGACACCTCTTCTAAAAAATATAATAATACCCGAACAACATGGATTTCTAAAAGATAGATCTACTGACACTAATTTATTGTCTTTTTATCAATATGTTATTAAAGCTTTTGAAAAAAATTATCAAGTAGATACGATTTATGCCGATTTCTCGAAAGCTTTCGATACGGTTAATCACGAAATTCTATTAAGTAAGTTATCTTATTATGGGATTGGTGGGCCAATTCTACTTTGGTTTAAAAGCTACTTGTCAAATAGAACACAAATTGTTAAAATTAACTCATCACTGTCAAATAATTTTGCAGTTCTCTCTGGCGTGCCTCAGGGCTCTCATTTGGGACCCCTGCTTTTTCTTATTTTTATTAATGACGTAGGGAAATTTTTGCACAATGTAAATTACTTACTGTTCGCCGATGACTTAAAAATCTTTTTGGAAATTACCTCCCCTAACGACTGCCAACTCATTCAAAATTCTTTAAACAATTTATTTCAATGGTGTGAGGAAAATCAAATGAACTTAAACATCAAAAAATGTAACTATATGACCTATCATCGAGTGAAAAATCCTTTTCAAGTTAGTTACTCTCTGAACAATCAGTTGCTACCTAGAATAACCGTTGTTAAAGATTTGGGTGTTATCTTGAGTCCTGATCTTGGGTGCAATAATCATGTTGAATTTGTCAAGGCGAAAGCAATGAAAATTTTAGGTTTTATTTGCAGACCTACTCGTGATTTCAAAAACATTAACTCCTTAAAACTTTTATATATTACATTAGTACGACCTATTTTGGATTATTGTACAACAGTTTGGTCACCATATTATGATGTACATAAGGCTACCCTTGAAAATGTACAAAATAAATTTCTTAGAACTATTAGATATAAATTTACGTACATATTTTCCCATGCATCCTACGATACAATCTTAAAAATTTTAAACATCACAACTTTGCAACAGCGCCGTATTTATTTTGACTTAGTTTTTCTCTACCGATTAATTAATAACCTGATTGATTGCCCTTTACTACTTTCCTTCATTAACTTTAATGTGCGTTATTCTACTGCGAGGAAGAAATTTTTATTTTATATATGTTTCTCAGATAAAAATTATATTTATTATTCTCCTTTAAATAGAATGATGAGAGAATTTAATGATTGTCAAATTGATGTTGATTTAAATAATATGTCTCTGCATGTGTATAAGTCAAAACTAAGACTTATGTAGAAAATTTTTCTTACAACTATCACACTGTTTATATAATGTAGAAAATTTTTCTTGTAACTATCACAATGTTTTTATATACATTTTTGAACTTAATTGTTACTATACCTATTTATGTATTATTTTCTTATTACTAATCTTTGTACTTCATATGTATAGTGGACGTAAGTCCGTTCATAAATAAATAAATAAATAAATAATCCAAAGAGAAGTGTTTAATTTTTGTCATCTGATTGTGTTTTACCGTATGCTAGCATATGTTCAGAATTCAACACTTCTTCATCCTCACAAAAATTTCTGCTACACGCAGTAGCATTGAAATAATTTAATAGATCCTTTATTAACAGTCTCATTACTATTAAACAATTAATTCATGAAATATATGTATTAAAACAGAAATACACACACAAACTTTAATGTAGAAGTGAACGACAATTTGAAATCATACTCGTTGTGACGTCACGTCATGTGTTAAAAGTTGCGGGAAAAGTTAATTTGAATCGCCTATATAACTTTGCAATTTAAAGTAAAATTAATTTTAAAGTTATTAAAATATAAACGGGTTTTATTTATCTTGTGCCATTTATAAAAATATATATTAACCTTGTAATTATCAGCTTCTTACAACAAATATTGTCTTTATAAACTTTATTGTATATACAGATTAGAGGATTTTTATATTAATTATTATTTAATACTATAAACATTTATATACCATTTCCATATATTTATAATATAAATAAATTTAAATTTTTGTAACTTTTACAATTTATTACGTTATGACATCTATCAGTGCTTACTATAGCTATTAACTTATTCAATTCAATTTATAGGACGGAGTGTACTTTTTAAATTTGCAAGCGCGCAAAGTTGACACGCGCCAATTTCATGGGCTAGATTTGTACATTCTGAAACTGTATTTAGCAGACAATGTACAGGAAGATCTGTGTACATGGCTAGATTTGTACGTTATGCCGCAGTGTTTGGCAGGAGATCTATACGGCAATATATGTATATTATGACGGAGCGTGTGTTCCCTGCCATAAGCACTTCCACAAAATTTTTAGGCACGCGGCTTTTTTACCACATTAAATTTGTATTTTATAATATTCGTGATGTTTATAATTTCATACCCTATAGAAACAACTTTTTAGTAGTAATAAGCAACGTTTTCTTGACTGTTACAGCGATTTTGTCAATAATTCTTATACCCCCTATAAAAAAAATGACCACTCACTTTGTCCGGCAACATTCAGAATTTCACTCTTTAGGTCTTTCTGAACTTAAATCATCAATCAGAATGAATCCACCGGTTTTTTCAAACGGAATGTTTCTTGGCGCCTGCAATATTGGTAATACAAAACCATCTTTCTTTTCGACCTTGTTGCCTTCTTCTAAAGACATATACAGGCTGTCCGGATTTCGTAGGGCACTATTGGGATTTCAGAAACTATAAGATATACGACTTTGGTTAAATGGAACCCGTGGTGCGCTTTTGGGGGCCATCTTAAATGTGCTTTTGTTTTGGCAAAAATTCTTATAGGATGCTAGAAAATGGCGGAAAATTGAATTTGGTCGATATTTTCATTTCAAAATTACTTATCAGTAATCGAGAAAAATGTTCAAATACAAATCCAATGGCGTACGAAAACAATTTTTCTATAGGTAAATTTTCGAGGTAGGTATAACAAACTTACATTTTTTAATTGGAAGCCATATTTGATTTTACTCTAAAAAATACTTATTTTTTCTCTTTGGATTGATCTAAGGGTTATTGGGTTTTAAATTTATTTTACCCTTCAAATCAATTTATTTTTTGTCAGTAATTTCATTAGTTTTTTAAAATAGTATTTTATTTTACATAAATAACTTATTTGGGTTAGTAGTAATTTTAATGTTAAAATAAATTTAAGTTTTCCGCCATTTTCTAGTAACCTTTGAAATTTTTTGTCAAAACAAAAGCACATTTACGATGGCCATCCAAAGGCGCACCATATGTCCCATTTAACTAAAGTCGTATCTTTTATAGTTTCCGAGATCCCAATGGTGGCTTTTGAAATCCGGACACCTGTATACCTTGTTCCACCTGCCCAATTCAGTATTGTAGAGAATAGGGCGTAGTTTTGAATTCTCTGATTGGCTGAAATTGGAGACAAAAGACAAATTTATCCAATGTAATGCACTTGACATTGACACGTTTCAATCAGAAATTTATCTTAGTACCTGTTTGTGATTATAGTGTAGCTGGCTGCCGCTAAATTGCACATTTTGGTCCCTTAAAAAGACTATATTTCTATTTATTTGATCCATACCCTGTTGTGCATCTTGTAGCAAAACATTTTTTGTCAAATGGTAACGGGTCGCGTTAGCGCCATTTTGTTTCCCAGTTATTTAGCCATGTCAACGCGTCTCGTGCTCTCACCTATAGATACTACACCGTGCCCTATTCTCAAAACAATTTAATACCAAATTCTTAACACTCATCTAATACCGGTGCTAGCATCGCTAATACTCGCCATATCCATGACAACATAAAACAAATAACCTAATCCTATTCCCAAAGAATAATACCGCCTGAAAAAGGGTAAATTTAGCACCAAAACTTATAACTAGTCGGCAGTAGTTTTAGCCAAAAAAATGTAGTGCGTAGTATCATTTAAAAATACAAAATGAGGCGATTTTTACTTTATGATCGAGAAAGAGAGGCAAATAACGATGGTATCTAAGATGTAAACAATTTTAACGGATATTTTCGTAGCATTGTTATATTGAAATAATAATTGGGAAAGTTTTGTTTCCAACAAAGAATATTTTGATTATATTATATCTTACTTAAAGATGAATAATTTAATTTTTCGTTTCTGTCGAAATTGAATTTCTCTGTTTTACTATTCAAATTTAGTAGAAAAAAGTAAAAGAAATAATCTGTTAAACGGCAATGTTATATTGTTGATTACAAGAAACGATTTTAGTAATATTAATTACAAGAATGAACCCAACAAAGGAAATTTCATCAATATTTTGAATCTAGCATTTTTCGGAGATTCAAAAGTATAGTTTAAAACGTATGATAATTTGCAAATTATACATTATTGGGGGGCGCTCAAATATAATATAACTTCGCACAGTAGACGACTTATACCCATGGAGCGGCACTGCAAAAATGTACGAGGATCAATCAAATATAAACCAGTTTTTAGTAAAATCTTATTCATTTCATTTAAAATGTTTGTAATTCATATAGGTACAGGGTTAATTTTCTAAACAGTTTCCCTGAACATCATTGCACCTGCGCCATTGGATAGACAGTTTTTGATTCTCATATTAAAAAATCTGTTGTGACTAGAACAATGCAACGTTACATAACAGTTTGAGATTGAATGATTACAATAGTACCAAGGCATTAGCCAGCTTAGACATTTCCTAAGGACAGCAAATTAAGAAGCGCATCAAAAATTAAAACTAAAATATATATACTCACTAGTCATTTTCATTATTGTAATAAAATTTTATTTGTTGCAATCAATAATTTTATTGTTGTAATCATTTTTTTTGTATAAACTGAAGAGCTATAAGATATAACGTCTGCATTAACATAAATAAATAATAGTATATTACTAACCGAGGTGGAAAGTGTTTCATTGTCGAGCGCGAAGATAGTTAACCAAGGCGCGAAGCGCCGAGGTTAACTATAGCCCGAGACAATGAAACTTTTCACCGAGGTTTGTATACTATTTTATTCACAATCTGAAATAAAAAATTAATATTTGATGTTTAAATAATAATAACCTAACATAAATAAACGAATGGTCTGAGATTGTTCATATGTCACATGAACTGTCAGGATGATTTCTAACCTTAAATATTGATTTCATTCATTACTTGTATTATTTACAAGTTTATTTCATATTTTTATCATATAAATTGTAAAGATGCTTTGTTTATATGCAAATACCCATCATTGATACGCATTGATCTCTCAAAGCGGGGGGCAGCTATTTCCCGCCTCGAGGTTGGAAAGTATAGCGTGAGTATAGCTGAGGTTGGAAAGTGTCAACTTTCCAACCTCAGCTATCTTCACGTTATACTTTCCAACCTCTTGGAATATGAGGTTAACAATAACTAACTTCCCAACTTTTTACAAGTCAGAAATCGTCATATTACTATCCGATTGTGAATAAAATTTATTACCAACCTTTATTTTTCGTTTTTTTTTACACACGACTACACCCTGGATTGAATACATCGTAGTAACATTAAATTCATTTAAAAAGAAATATAAAAATTAAATTCAAAACAAATTTATATAGTTATACGTATACACATTTATTGTATATTATTTAAATTTTGGACAATTTGATGCAAAAAGCATTTAATATCGCCCAGGCCCAGATGTGATGCGATAATCGCTACATTCTTCTTTAATTCTTCTTGCGCCAACAATTTATTATTTTGCTCAAAATCGTTCTGTGGTTCCTCTTGCTGGTGAAAACTAATAGTAAAAAAATAGTTATTTAAAAACATGTATAGTTCATTCCCTTACTCTGTCTATGTTTCTACAGAAACTTTATGGATTGTTTGGGTTTGGATTTGTTCAGTAAAATTTGGAGGAAGAGGTAGAACGTCGAGAATTTGGATTGGAACTAGAATGGGATGAAAATAAATTAAATTGTATGCGTTATAAGCGGACCACCTCCTGTCTTTCTCCCCTCTTTAATCATATTGGCAACTAAAAAGTAAATACCATTAATAACAACTGTATAAATGATCGAATTATATAAAATTTTGCTTACGGATTGATTTTATTTTTACTTTCTCCTTCCGTAAGAGTTCGTGCTTGGGAAGTAACAGCATTTACAGCCAAAGAAACTTCTTCCCAAGCACAAACCTTCTTCAAAGGAGTATTAAGTGGTGAAGGTTTACCAAATAAAATATTATTTCTTATATTCACCTCATTCATTAATATATCTATTTCGGTTTTGCTAAAATTTGGCTACAGTTGACGTCTGTTTGCCTTATCAGCTGTCATCTCTGCCGCCATTTTGATATGATGTAGTGTTAGGCTAGCACTGGATTAGCCTAATACCGTTTTTGTTTCGAGAATTCGGGGTTAGGCTAAATTTTAATACAGTGTTAAGGCGGTGCTAGCTAACACTCATTTTGGTGTTAAGCTAATACCCTTTCGAGAATTCGGCTGTTAGATTATTTATTTAAACAATATATAGCTCACTTATTTATTTATATAACTATATTTATTTATGTTTACTACTTGTCGACTATCTGTTTATATCACCAACAATTTAACCCTTTCAGTCCCCATTTTTTATTACAGAGATTAAAATTTTTTTTGTTGTTTTATAATGTTAAATAATCTTTGCTGATAACAAAAAAAAATGTTTTTAATTATAATTTTCTTTTCAAACCCGTTTTTGGGAATGTCCATTGCAATGGACACCGGGACACAAAAGAGTATTTATTGACTTATTTCAAAGGAATATAAATTTTGAAAGAAAATACAATATCGCTGAAAAATTACTGTATAATGATAATAAACAATTTTATTTTCTATGGAACATTTTGAAACAATTTCTGTTTGGTACTAAACATAAATGTATCTTACATTTGTCACAAAATACATGCGTTTTTCCCTTACAGTCTTTTAGTTTGCACCTTGAAGCTTCTTTTTTGTCGTCATAGTCTGGCATATGATCAATCTTATCATACTGTATTTCCTGTAAAGGTCGTACTTCACCACATTTGCGTCTAACAGGAGTGTTTTCTCTAGATGTGTCAGAACTTGGTCGACCTCTTTTCGATTGTTTTACTGGATTTCCCATTTTTATCAAACAATCTGCCACTTGTGTTCGAAATTCTAGCAGATCTATTTGTGTCTTTACTTTACTAATTTCGCAGTCTCGTTTGTATTGGAACCAACAGTTTACTAATACCAAATCAATGGCGTGAAAAATCATTCTCAATGTCCATTTTCTAGATTTTATAAAAATTCTATACATGCTGATCATTTGATCAAGTTTATCGACACCGCCCATTGCTTCATTATACTTCTTTATAATTTCAGGTCTCTGTATTTTTATATATTTCTTCTCATTTTTGTCCCATCTCTCAACTTCACTAACATTTCCAATTCCTATATAATTAGAAGCTACTGTGACGCTTTTGTTGTCAGTCCATTTTACTAGTATTATTCCATCTGTACTAGTAAGCTGCTCACTGGATCCTCTGCCTTTCTTTGCTAATTCCTTGTCTGAAATAAATGGAGGATTGGCAAATCTGTTCTGTCTCGCTGTTCCTGCAGCATAGATCTTCCGTAATGACAATATTTGTAACAAATGATAAGTTGTGAAGTAATTATCACAAAATAATGAATGACCAGGGGTTTCAACTCGTTTCATCAAATGTAAAACCACTGCTGCTCCTTGACCAAATTGTACGTAGGTACTGTCCAGTTCAGTAGTTGCACCTTGATAAATAAGAAAGTTATATGCTAAACCACTCTTTCCGCACAAGAAAAAAATTTTAATTCCCCAAGGATTTGGTTTCCCCCTGATATACTGTTTAACAACTATTTTGCCTTTGAATGGCACGATCTGCTCATCAACACAAATGTTTTCTTCAACTTCCAGTTCAAGGCACTTTCTTCTAATTGCTTCATAAATCGGTCGCACTTTTATCATTTTATCTTTATTGTCCTTAGGAATTTCTAAGTTGTTTATAAGGTGAAGGTGTCTTCTTAGTTGGAAAAAGCGATTCCTTGTCATATTTTCTGCAAACCTATTTATTCCAAAGGCGGGTTCCCAGTACATTCGAATTCTGGGAAGCTGCATATTTCCCATAAGGATATGAAGACCAATCAAAATTTTAATTTCTTCTGGTGTAGTATGCTTGAAATTTACCGTCATTTGCTGTTCGGCATAAATATTGGTCATTTCAGCAAATTGTTCTAAAATTTGATTAGAAATATATTCTTCAAAGTACGAAATGGGAGACAATGGTGAGAAAACGTTGGAAACTTTATTTTCAAAAACAAAATTTGGATAATCTGGTGGAACATGCTTTCTCCATTTTATATTTTTCTTTTCTGTTACAGGAAAAATGTTCTCTGTGCCTATATCCCCGACAGTTTCACTTTCAGAATCATTTTCTTTACTCGGTATCGATGGTTCAAAATCATCTTCAATGATTTCTTCTTCTTTATCATTTTTTCTTAGTTTATCAGCTCCAATTCTCAAAATATTTGGATCTGACCCTGACGTTTCAGCCACATCATCATCACTTTCAAAAGCTTCAAAATCAGATAATTCACCTTTTTCCAGCATATCCAATAGTTTTTCGACATCTTTAGGGTCTTCAGTATTGAAATATCGCTTAGACGTACCTATGAAAAATTTAAATTAACAATAAAACGCAAGTTTATCATTTTATTTTCACTCGAGTAACTTTACAACTAAAGGAGCCATTAAGTCCCATTGTCCATCTCAGTGGACCAATAATACGTAACCTCATTTTTATTTCACTTCTACACGAATAAGTAAAAAAATGTTTTTGTGTGCTTACTTAGTACTTTAAAATTACGTTTTATACAAAAATACAAACAATAAGTAATAACTAAGGTTTAGAAAGCATGTTTTTTTCATACCAGGTTGGTTGGCCGCCATATCCACTATACAGCTGTCACTATTTTAAACAATATCATGAAGTAATACTAACAGATGGCAGTAGTATGCTGAATATATACACAGAAATGTCCATTCGAATGTACATTAGGTCTAGATGGAATATATTTTCAAACATAATTAAAATAAAAAATATTTAAATTAGTGTCCATTGTAATGGACACAGGGACTGAAAGGGTTAACATGCGACGCTTATTTATATCAGACTGTCCAATGCATTCGCTAGCAGTGTTTATATACTCCGGCATTTGTATTCGAGAAATGTCTACAGCACTATTCTAGATAAAAACTCAAACACAATAGATTTCATCAACCGCGTAATTAAGCAGGTTCGGACAAGTCGGTTGCGTCATCGCTAAAAATAGACACACGCTCGTCCCTGCGCGGCTGCGACAGCGACGGCGACAGTGGCAGCGACGGCGGGCGCTGCACATTACAGTAATATCTACTTAAAACTAGCGCTGATATGAGCGCTATCTACTGAATCGGTTAAATGAAACAGAGTATAGTAATGGTGGGGAGGACAAAAATTATCATTAGAATTATTTATAATTTTGTATATTGGAAGCATATCGTTTGTAAGTCTGCTGCAATTTTCATTGAGAATTTAAAAGTATGTATATATGAACATTTTTTTCTGTACATACTCACATTACATTAGTGACCTTAATACGTACGTAATGTGGTCACTGACATAATATATTTATCTACTGGACGACTACTTTGATGGTGCTGAGTTAACAGAGCATTGATATTTCTTAATGAATTTTGTACATAGATATTATTTTACTTTATTATGAATTTTCATATGCCTGGATAGATTGCTACTTTTTGTAAATAGTTTATTACATATTGCACAATTGTAGTCTTTTATTTCACTATGAATTTTCATGTGGTCTACTAAATGAGAATTTTTTTTAAATGTTTTATTACATGTTGGACACTTATATGCTCTTATTTCTGTATGAATATTTTTTATATGATTACTTAGATTACTGTTACTTTTAAACAATTTATTGCATATTGTACACTTATATTCTTTTATATCGCTGTGAATTTTCATATGCTGGGACAGATTACTACTTTGTGTAAATAGTTTATTACATATTGCACACTTAAAATCTTTGATTCCATTATGAATTTTCATATGTTTATATAGATTACTACTTTGTATAAATTGTTTATTGCACATTGTACACTTGTAGTCTTTGATTCCAGTATGAATTTTCATATGGCCTTTTAAATGGGAGTTTTTTAAAAATGTTTTATTACATGTTGGACACTTATATGCTCTTATTTCAGTATGAATATTATTTATATGATCAATTTTATAAATATCATTATTTGTGGTGATTGGGCTGGTACAAGCTTTCTCAATCTGGTTACCGCTATCAGTAGTACATTCCTCCTTTACACTATGTAATACATTTTCATACAATTCATCGTCCATGGAAGTTTCTTCAAATGATTCTTCTTTGATATAAACCTCTTCAAATTTCTGATAATTAGTTGTTGAATGTTCCATGTTCTCCTTGTTGCTCCCCGTGATTGCTTTTTGATATTAATTAACGTGTACATTCGTTACACAAGGGGAACTGATTCACACAAGTATTCTCTCAAACTTGATGATAATCTGAAATATAAATTTTCATTTCTATTCACATTTCTTTTCTACTTTGTTTCGAATTGTGATGCTTACATTATATTGTTACTATCATTACAAATTATTTTTGTTTCATTTATGTGTACAGGTTAGAAATTATAATACAGTCACAAACTTATGAATAGTAGCGCAGAGTGCAGACTTATTCAAAATAATGAAATAATACTTTGTTGTTCAAAAATATTGTATTCATCAAAACTATTGGAAACGCTGTCTAAACAAAGCAACTACTTTGACAACTCCACAACTCACTAGTATACATTCCTTAAATAGTATTACAATTTTGTGTAACAGATGGCAGTGTAGTATAAAGGTTGATTTACTTATGTAGCAACTCATATCATCTCCATCTTTTCATTTTCAAACTATATTTCGTTTTAAGAAAGAAAATAACTAATGTCGATTGAGAGGGGAACACGCATTGTTTCTTAATGTACATACCTTGCCTTATAAATATTCATAATGTACAAATATTGTCCACAAAGTTGGCGCGAGTTTAATAAATAATGTAAGTAATAAATTGTGGTTGTCACAAAAATTAAAAATATGAATATATAGCTTTTACATACAGATTGTAACAGCTACACAAGCCATCTTAAATAATTTCTATATTATTAAACATGCAATAAAATACTATAAGACAATCTTATAGAAGACCAAGGGGGACATCCGACTAGAGGAGAAAATATCGTATCGTATCTTTCCCATAAGAGTAGGTGAAGGAAACACTGTGACATGGAAATATCATTTCTGCATAAGTCTATCCCACACAAACACCCAACCTGGAATTATGCGCACGCTCGGAAATCTTGACTACTATTGGGTAACGCTGGCAGCTGTAGTCGGCTGATGCAGCGAGAACATGGTTTGACGTTTGATTTAATTTCTGTTTGTACTAATTGTACATGTACTTTTAAGTACTTGTACGCTGATAGAAGAGAAATCATATTAATAATTAACATAAAACATCGAGGGAACCTCCTATATCCCTCAAAGGATGTAGCATTTATTTGTAAAAAGGCCGAAAGGGTATATAGGCAAAACCAACAGGAAATCTTGAAAAATAAAAAGTTGAAACAACGCATGATTATTAATGTGTTTCAGCAATGCTTTCCTTATGTGTTTAATACAACCGAATTTGTTAACCACGTCAAGGAACAAACTATTTTAGACAACCACAAAACAAATTATGAAAATTATTCACACATTTCTAAAAATTAGATTTTATCACGAAACAAAATTACTGTCGGAAAAAGATGATTATATTACAAATAAGTATCATCGAATTGGGCTATTTATAAATCAATAAATATTTTATAAATTATTTCTTTTAATCTTCTTTACTTTACTGTCACCTAAATAAATTAATCCTGACCAGATTGTATTCCTATTATTTTTACAGTACATCAAAGCAAATTATTTAATACAAATTTAACACTAGAATATTTCATTGTTATTTATTGTTGCTTATATTTATATTAAAGAATTTATACACAAGATAAATAGGTACATTACTTAATTTCTCAAATTTAAATTTTCAAGCACTAGCCGTCCAATAATCAAGTTATATCAGCTGTGTTCCTTCGGGCTGTTATTCGCAATCTAAATGATAAAAGCGATATCGGGGAAGACAGCAAATCGTTCTCCAGAGCATTTAACGTGAGTACCAAGGGTCAGTATTTGGAATACAATGATACTAGGGTTACCACCTTTTAGCTTTCGAAATACGGGACAGTATATACTCGTATTTTACGAATCTTGGTAGCATGTACTTTAAAATTCTATATTCGCTTTTTATTTTGAAAATTTTCGGGTTTTATACTACTAAAATAGAAAATATTATGACAGTTGTGTAGCCACCTTGACCGACTAAGAATAAAACAAGTAGGCGGCTAATAATTCAATGTTATTATAGTTTTGTTTTTTTGTAACTATTGATAAGTTGTTGGGGTTTGAAAAATAAAGATACGTCTAAATCTTACCCTTGTATATATACATTTTTTACAATTTAAGTTAAACGATATTTTTACACTGGTAACTACCGAGTACGAACACTCACACCTTACTTTTACTCTATGGCTCTAACACAAGAAAGTGCTTCATCTAACAAGAGTGCAATAGAAATTTCAACCATTTCAATAGCATAACTGATTTATCAGATTTTTTTTTGGTTCAATACCAAATATTTTATTTGTATTTTTCATTAATTTACGCCAGCAAGTAAACTTTCATCTGTGCCCTTTAAAGAGCCTACAATTTGAAGAAATAAATCTCTCACTGCTAGTTACGCGGTTAATTTAAATAACGTAGCAACCGTTACCAAGGCGGCAGCCATTTTCTTGTTTGGAAACCTGACCAACGTCATCACTAAACAGGTATATAATATGTGACTTACACCAATCATAAGTACGAAAAATTTAAAAAAAAAAACGCCTATTAATGAATAAAATCACTTTTTTATTCAATTTTTTTCTCTGATATATATTTTTTTGTACATATTTGCAATTTAAAATAATTGGTTTATTTACCTGAACGATTCAAGTCCAGATGCACTGGTATTTAATAAAAAAAATTAAATAACCATTGCATAGTGCTTTGTATGTCTTTAACGAGCTTTAAACTAAAATTTAACAATTAAAATTTTCGTTCGCTTTTCCACCTTCTATTTTAATCACTGACTTTCATTGGACTGTCAGATTAAGTAACAGATCAGGTGTATTTCGCAAAATCTTTAGAGCGCATGTACAATATACACAAAGTTTACATAGTTTGGGCTTTACCTTCATTTAACATCATTCTTTACATTGTTTACGCATGTAAGTAATCTATCATAGTTTACGCGTAAACGCAGAACCCTGATGTCAAAATCAAATCATCTGATACTATCAACATAAAAATCACTATTATTTAATATTTAGATAATGTATCAAACTCATTTAATAAATTTAGGGAGAAATCGACACAAAAATCTAATGTAGGGTAAACCATACAGTTGTTGGCCGTCAGACAGTTATTGGCCTCTAAGTATATTTTGTTTTTTATTAAGAAAACTGTTCTATTTAGTAATATTTCAATGTATACTATACAAACTGTTGATATTTCTGTAAATGTTACATATTTTTTTGTTTGAATGTTGGCTACGTTGTTGCTTCTAGTACGAGTTAAACTTCGACCATATTGCAGTCTCTGTTAAAGGTATTCAATATGGTAAGCAACACTATATTTCATACATAGTTTTTATGCACAAATGTGCCTTGAATATTACTGTAATTGTTTATTTATGATTCTACTTTACTTTCTTGTGTAAAAAATGATTTTAAATCGATCATTATATATTGGTATATAGAAAATATTTGAGGGCCAACTACTGCTTCTTGAAAATTACATTTTCATAGTTATTGGCCGCCTGCCAATGACTGTACTTTTTTGTTTAGGATGGATTTTGCTCGTTTACTACTAATTTTAATATACTTTTATACGTTAATTCCAAATTTGCTATTATTCTTGAGTATTTCGGCGCATTGACAGTAGTTGGCCCCGGCCAATATCTGTAACTTATGTATGCCAATTACTGTAATATAATTTCTTTCATTTTTTTGCTTTCATAAAATTTATTTCAGTAGGTATTTTATTATTATTTTTTTGTCCATATATCAAATTCGGTTTAAGAATGCCAAAAAACTAGAAAGAACGAAATATAACAAAAAAATACACCGAAAGTGTTATAGAAAACGCTCTTCAAGCAATAAAAAATGGAACTCCTAAAAGAGAAGATGCGAAGATATTCAATATTCCGCGGGCCACCCTTCAATTCAGATTATCGGACAAATTTGTAAAAAAAAACTCATGGACCTTCTCCAATTCTTCCCTTGGAAGAAGAAGACACATTAGTCCATTGCGTAAAAGAAAATCATAGGAAATGTTTCCTTAAACGAAAAGAAGATACTCGTATTAAAGCGTCTGTAAAAGATTATTTAGAAAGGGAAGCGGCTAAATTTTCTTTGAATCTGTCAAACAGCGCCTTGAAAATTTTAGATTTGAATAAACCTGTAATTTTTGATTCACAATTACCAGAAAATATAAGTCCAGTAAAAACTAGCAATGACAAATTTACTATAATTTGCGCGAATTCTAATGAAATGGAACAATATATTAAGTTCAATTCTACAATAAGAAGAAATTTGTCTGAACATTTGTACTGGCAGGACACACCTGAAAAGAAGAACAAAAAAGTTGTAGAAAAAATGCCGTGGGTCATAACATCGGAGAACTGGAAAGAATTGAAAGATAAGAAAGCTAATGAAAAGAAGAAAGAAATAGAAGCGAAAAATTTCAGAAATCAAGAGAGAGAAACAAAGAAGCAAATAAAGCAACAAGAGAAAATAGGCAAAAAATGAACCTAAAAAACGAGAAATAGCAGAAAATAATGGCAATAAAAAACAAGCAAATAAGAAGTCAGAAATTGTTAGTACATAACAAGCGAAGAAACCAATAATAATATCTAATGTAATTTTAAGACAAGCCAGTACACCTGACAATAACCAGAAGACTGATATTCTTAATGTAATTTTAAGCCAAGTAAGTAGGCCTGGCGAAAACCATACGACTGATATTTCTAATGTAGTTTTAAGGCAAGCAAGTACACCCGTGGAAAATCAAATGACTGATATTTCTAATGCAATTTTAACTAAAGCATGTAAACCTGATGAGAACACGAAGATTGATATTTCTAATTCAAGTTTAAGAGAAGCATGTACCTCTGACGAAAACCACAAGACTGATATATCTCTGAAAGAATTACGACTACCTATATGAAGGAGTTTGTTACATCTGCTGCAACAATATCAGCAAACATAGGCCTGGAATTAAATGTTGTAAATATCTGAATAATAAAAAAAATTAATTATATTTAATCATTAAATATATGTAAATTGTAACTCATAAACGATATTATTAAATAACGAAAATACATATTAATATTTGTTTTTTATTTAATATCAAGCTATGCCAATAACTGTATAAATAAGTGCCAATAACTATACCTAAAGGGCCAATAATAGTGATTTTCACATATTTTGTTTCTAATTATTAATTTCACTAAATCAAGGTAAGTTATTAAGAAAAATATATATAAACTTTAAAACTTTCAATATTTGAGCATACACTGTTTACGTATAAATATCGAATTGATAAAAAATAGAAAAATTATAGCATAGTAAAGGTTTAGAAAACGTTAAGGGGGCCAACAACTGTATGGTTTACCCTATCACGCGTCCAGAAACTGCAGTCATGAATATACCACAAAGATCAAATCAGAATACATCATACGCCATATGCTCCGATTCCCTCAGCACGATCCAATACATCAAAACAATCTACCCTAAAATCCCTTAATCAAAAACATACAAGATCTTCTGGGACAATTACCCACCAAAAACATCCGCATAATATTCAACTAGGTCCCTTCACATATTGACATAAAAGGAAATGAGCAGGCAGTTATAGCTGAAAAAGAAGCCAATGAGGACGGTAATAATGACGAATTAATACCAATATCAACAACTGATGCCAAAACCACAATCAAACATAAAATATTCATTGACTGAAATAACCACTGAAAGAACCAAATAACAAACAAACTCCAAAAAATCCAAGAATATATAGAGATAAGAAGACAATAAAAACTGTACTCGAGAAGAACAAGTTATATTCACGAGAATGAGAATAGGTCACACAAAAATGACCCACAAATATCTGTCTGATATAAATGATCCACCAATTTGCGACAGATGTAACGTCCAAATAATTATAGAACACCTCCTAATACACTGCACCAAATATAGCGATGAAAGACGGAAACACAAAATACCAGAAACCATCAAAGATGCACTAAATTCAAATAATTATAAATCTGTTTTGCAGTACATTTGTGACACCAACGTATATCAGTACTTATAAATGTAAATGTATGTATAATATCATATAGATGTCATTGGATTGGAACGCGTAGTGAAATAAATAATTTGTAATATCGTGGAAATAAATAGTAGTGCTAATTGGTTAAATAAATGGTGTTAGTGTTAGCGTTATCTAGTTATTTATAGTTTTAGTCTGAATTAGTTTTTAGTAATTGTTTAATATTAGTAATAGTAAATTAGGGTTAGGTGTTGAAAAATCAGAATAGATTTTTAAGTTTATTCGATTAGCAATCGATTTCGGCTTTTTTGTGCCATCATCAGGCTAAGCTAAAATACAAAAATACATGTTGTAATTACAATGTAAATGATAGTTTTTCTATATATAAAATTTAATACAACTGTTGAAGAGAATTTTTTATGTATGAAGTTTTGTTTATATAATGGCACATCCATACACAATACACCCACTCAACTGAACTAACTGTGTCTCTCGAGCATAGCTACGTCCCTTTTATACAGCTGCCTTTATCTTCTAGAAAAGTTCTAGAACGTTCGACTGCATAATAACAATGAACACAAAAGGTTCAGGCGACCGGAAATAATTAAACACTTCGTGACCTGTTTTCCTACGTGGCCCGGCTGCTAGCGCGATTGCGTCATCGCTATAAATAGACACTCGCTCGTTCGCGGCGCGGCTGCGACAGCGGCGGCGGGCGTTCCACGTTACATTATAAAAAAAATTGTTTATAAAAATTATAATTTTTTGTTTTCAATGTTAAATACCTACCATATATAAAGTAACATAAAATGAAAATGGCGAGAGGTACTGTGCTGGCCACAACAGATTTTTAACCAAAGATATAAAAGAATACTGTGGAGAATTTTATAAAAATCCTTTATTTACTTGTGTAGTACTACCAAATATTTCGTACACAAACCTAATTTAAACACTAAAATACATGTTAGTAGGCATTTTTAATAATTAACAGTTATTAATAATTTTCAGTGTTTTAATTACAAAACAAGTATAGTTGAGCCAAAAAGAAATACCACATTTCAAATCTTTATTGTAGCGACAATTATCCGGCGAATATTGTCTTTGGAGACTTCAAGGTTTTGACTTTGAAAATATTTTTTTTTCTTCAAGCGTTTTATAATATGCATATTATGCTACTGTACACACGCTGTACAAGATATTCATTGTCTTACTAGTACAAAATGTTAACTTCTTAGTTCACCGCTGGCGGTGGCAGCCGCCGCAGCAACACAGGCCATATTGAAAATTGTTATTTGACAGTTTCATCGTTTGTGTTTTGTAGTATACACAGCCAGCTTTGACTGAAATTGCAAATTCTACAAATAAAAAAATTCCAAAAAATGTCAAAAAAATATGTGAAACACTTGAAGAAAAAATAGTATATGTCATTCGGAGAAGAAGGCCCTTTTTGTGTTTTACCCAGCTTGCCAGGCCTCGACTAGCGCCAACTGCTGATGCCGTATCTCTCACTTAAGAGTAGTCTGCTGCAAAAATTATTGTCTATCTTTGTCAGTTAGTGTAAGAATTTCCCTCCCGCTAGTTCCCCTTTTACGTTCTACGCCAATAAAATCAAAGCAATCCGGCGTTTGCGCACAGGTATTCTTACAGACAAGTGCAGCTATATATGTCTGCACTTGTCTAATGTCAGTCTCACAAATCTCACTCCCACCAGCAGTATATTTTAGTTCAATAGGTATGTTCTAGCGCCTAGGGTGCAATAGCTGAGTTCAACACAAAAAGACCGCTTTCTACTTCTAATAACATATTTTGTTTGCTTTACTCGGACAAAAAAAAACCTTTCTGCAACAAGTTAGTAATCATGGGATGCAATTCTTAATTCCAAACATTTTTTGCACTCACAATTTTGAGCTATGGAAACAACAATTACAATATTAAAATATAAACATCATATTCGCTGTTACAAATTTCAATTCTACATCCGGTAAACCCTTTCTTGTGTTACAATGACATTTTTTTATCTTTTACTGTTTTTAAAAATTTAAGTTTGTCGTGTACTTCATTTTGGCTAATCTGTACAATACAAAAACATCAAGTTGAATTACATAGTTTTATGGTTATACCGCTTGATATGTCTTTTGAGAGAAGAATTTCGTGCAAACGACTTCCCACACACAGAACAACGGTAATCCTTACTACCAGTATGAGTCTTCATATGTGTGGATAGATGATGACTTAGTGTAAACAGTTTATTGCATATTGTACACTTGTATTCTTTTATTCCACTGTGTATTTTCATATGTTTAGATAGAGCACTACTTTGTGTAAATTGTTTATTGCATATTGTACATTTATGATTTTTTATTCCATTGTGTATATCCATATGGGTTTTTAGATGAGCACTTTTTCTAAATTGTTTATTGCAAATTGTACATTTATAGTTTTTTATTCCATTGTGTATATCCATGTGTTTTTTAAAATAAGCAATTTGTTTATATTTTTTATTGCAAATTGTACATTTATAATCTTTCACTTCACTATGAATTGTCATATGATCTTTTAAATTAGAGCTTTTTGTAAATGATTTATTACACGTGAGGCACTGATATTTCTCATATTCTTCATCATTATCAGTTACACATTCTTCTTTCTTTATACTTTGCAATAGACTTTCATACAAATTACAATCTTGGGTTATTTCTTCCAGCGGTTCTTCTTTAATAAAAATTTCTTCAAACTTTTGCTGATAATTTTTTATTATCGCTGTATGTTGGTCTTTTGCATCAGCGTTAACCGGGTGTAGTTGAGTATCCATGAATGCCTCTTGATTAATTACTAAATGACTGAAGATTTGTTCCACACCATAAATTGTTTTCAAAGAAATGAAGAGTTCCACAAAAACTTTATTTATGTATTGCACTATTTCAAGTGGTCTATACAAATATTCTGATGTCTTTCTATATATCATATACACTACTCGTAAACAGTTGACGACAGTGCGATGGAAGAAATGTAGAAATATCAGTGGAACACGTGAAGATTCATAAAACATTTAGGTGAAGCACATCTGTAAATTATGACATAATACCTATTAGCAAAAGATAATTATTAAAACCCAATTACCTACCAAATTTCAAAGTTAGCTACTCGTATTTTGTAACAACTGTAGAACAACTTTTAAGTTAAAGTTCTGTATAATATAAAATAACGTTTCGGAAGCATATATTTAAAATGTTCTAAAAATTACATTACAATTTTACTTTCATTGTTTTAACATTTTGTAAGGTTAGAAAATATTAGTATTAAAATTTGTATCATAGATGGCAGTGATAGTCACTAGTAAAATAAAGCTTGATATACACAATTTTTTACATTAACTATATAGATTAAAAATGCAAAAGTAGAAGACAACTATGCAACAATAAATCATCAATATTTTGAAGATTATATTAAACAAGAGAAAAACACAACATTCATACATTTATGTTAACTTGGTTGAATCACGATTAATATATCCGTGGCCTACGTTATTTATACAAGGCCGGGAAACAACTCAAATTTTGTTTAAAAATCTGGCCATAATGCAGGCGCCAAGAAACATTCCGTTTAAAAAAACCGGTGAATTCATTCTGACCGTTACAGCGATTTCATCAATAATTCTAATATCCCCTATAAAAAAAATTTACCACTGACTTTGTCCAGCAACATTCAGAATTTTATTCTTTAGGTCTTTTTGAACAAATCAACAATCAGAATGAACCCATCGGTTTTTTTCCATGTAATTATATTTTTAATAATATACTGTTATATTACTATTACACTATTCATAAGTTAAATTAACATAACAGAAGTTGAACCACAGTATACCAGTTGACCGCTTCGCTCGCTTACAACCAGTACGTGCCCTCCTTGTTTTTTTTCTTGAGACCAAAAAATTTGACCTCGAACGCTTGGAGGCGTGTCCTCACGTAGTTATCACGCTTGCCGTAGGATGGCCCTAGAGGTTAAACCTGCTGTTAAATCCGCAAAATGTCTTGTATTAAATACAGCCGGATTTTTTTTTCAAATTCAAATCATCCCTGCATTTAGCAAGACGTGGAGGTAAAACTTATGATACATGTGCTGTTTATTTTGTTGTGAAATAATTAGTGTTTGTGTAAGAACTTTGTTCTACATTGCATATCATCAATTTGTGCAATTTAACCAGGTTAGTACCTATTCGTTATATATATAAAATGTTTTCATTTTTGATACTGCATTCATTTGCATTATTTATCTACAGTCATTATTAAAAGTAAGCTTTTAACGTTAATTTTTGAGTTAAAATAGTTATTTATGATATAAATGTTAGAAATATAAACATTGTTAACACTATATTTATATGGTGCACTATTTTTTATCTACAAATATAATTATCTGAATTTTATTTTTCAAATACAAATTATTACACTATGCCGAATTCATCCAACGTAAACTATTATTCACGAAAGATGACTATTCAAGGTCATTTGTGAGCCGTCTGATATAACATTATTTACAGATAACTTCATTGCATTTCGTATACATAGGCGTGCAACATGAAATATTTATGGACACATTTTAACTGAAAAAACAAGAGTAATTTATATAAAAATTATGTGTCTTTCTAAATAATGCTTTTCTGAAAGATTTATGTTCTTCATTTATGTTTTTGCAAAATACAAAAACATAAACTTAACTTATAAACCAAGGAATAATAATTTGATTTAAACGTCAACGCCACTGGGTAAATATTAGCACAGAGGGCAGTGCAGTAGATAATTAGGTATCTGTAACTCTACGACATACGTCATTATAATTTATAGTGTGTTAGAAAGTAATGCCACTATTTACGTATATCTGTCACGCCACATAAATTAAATAGACATAGATCAAATAATCTTTCTCTTTCTAATACAAAATGTTGCTAAGGTACTGCTATAAAGTGAAGTGTATTCTTTCTTCGAACAAATGGCCTTGAATAGTCATCTTTCCTGAATAATAGTATAGGAGGTGAACATTGTGTTGCTAATGGCTGTCTAAATCACTCACTACATGAAAAGAATTTAACTTTCTTTAGATTTCCAAAATAAATACCTGTTTTTATATTTTTTGTTTATTTATTATACAGAATTTAATCATTAGTACAATACATATCGATAGAAAGACTTTCCAAATTTTTCTACGCAATTATTTAAAGATCGAACTTTAATTGAATTTCCCGCGATCACATGCCAATTTTCATATCTCAAAATAAAATAACATTTTATACTTTTATCATACAATAGCTATTTGTGTATTAAGAGCGCAAAATGGGACATTGTCGATTGAGAGGTTGTTGACGCGCGACGCAGGAGCGCGGCATTCTCTCGAAATCGACAATGTCCATTTGCGTTCGAAACACACACAAGATTTTTTCTACAGTCGTCACAATGGGGTCCTCCACCGTAACAAAAAATTATTTGTTATGGTAGTACATTAAACTAGTGCAGTGGAAAAGTGGATGTCCATTGGAAGCGTTCACGACAAACTTTTGCTGGTGGCAGCACAACTGTTCACGTACGTAACTCAAAAACGACGCCCGGCGTCGCGACGCGAGTCAGCGTTGGCGACTCGGGACACGCTCACAAGTCGACTTCCGAAAAGTAGATTTCAATTTCCCACGTAACTCAAAAACGACGCCCGGAGTCGCGACGCGGATCAGCGTTGGCGACTCGGGACACGCTCACAAGTCGATTTCCGAAGAGTAGATTTCAATTTCCCACGTAACTTAAAAACGACGCCCGGCGCCGCGACGCGAATCAGCGTTGGCGACTCGGGACACGCTCACAAGTCGACTTCCGAAGAGTAGATTTCAATTTCCCACGTAACTGAAAAACGACGCCCGGCATCGCGACGCGAATCAGCGTTGGCGACTCGGGACACGCTCACAAGTCGACTTCCGAAGAGTAGATTTCAATTTCCCACGTAACTCAAAAACGACGCCCGGCGTCGCGACGCGAATCAGCGTTGGCGACTCGGGATACTCTCACAAGTCGACTTCCGAAGAGTAGATTTCAATTTCCCACGTAACTCAAAAACGACGCCCGGAGTCGCGACGCGGATCAGCGTTGGCGACTCGGGACACGCTCACAAGTCGATTTCCGAAGAGTAGATTTCAATTTCCCACGTAACTTAAAAACGACGCCCGGCGCCGCGACGCGAAACAGCGTTGGCGACTCGGGACACGCTCACAAGTCGACTTCCGAAGAGTAGATTTCAATTTCCCACGTAACTGAAAAACGACGCCCGGCATCGCGACGCGAATCAGCGTTGGCGACTCGGGACACGCTCACAAGTCGACTTCCGAAGAGTAGATTTCAATTTCCCACGTAACTCAAAAACGACGCCCGGCGTCGCGACGCGAATCAGCGTTGGCGACTCGGGATACGCTCACAAGTCGACTTCCGAAGAGTAGATTTCAATTTCCCACGTAACTCAAAAACGACGCCCGGAGTCGCGACGCGGATCAGCGTTGGCGACTCGGGACACGCTCACAAGTCGATTTCCGAAGAGTAGATTTCAATTTCCCACGTAACTTAAAAACGACGCCCGGCGTCGCGACGCGAATCAGCGTTGGCGACTCGGGACACGCTCACAAGTCGACTTCCGAAGAGTAGATTTCAATTTCCCACGTAACTCAAAAACGACGCCCGGCGTCGCGACGCGAATCAGCGTTGGCGACTCGGGATACGCTCACAAGTCGACTTCCGAAGAGTAGATTTCAATTTCCCACGTAACTCAAAAACGACGCCCGGCGTCGCGACACGGATCAACGTTGGCGACTCGGGACACGCTCACAAGTCGACGTCCGAAGAGTAGATTTCAATTTTCCACGAAACTCAAAACGACATTTTATTTGGTTTTCATTAAGAATGTAGAAAAGTGACATTTCTCACCATTGTATAGTTAGAAATTTGGACAGCGAACGTTTTTCTACTTTGTCGCTCTAGAGCGGCAAAGTGACATTTTGCGTTGACAAATGAGAGCGCAAATGGCTACTTTGTATATAGACTGTAGAAAAAGCTATTTTTATATTTTTTATTTATTTATTGTACAAAGTTTAATTATTACAATACATATCAAGGGACAGATTTTTCTACGAAACTATTGAAAATTTGACGTTTAATTGAATATCCCGGGATACAACGCCAGTGGGCGCGCTGCGCGAAGAAATGACAGGTTTCATAAGATCAAAGGGGACAGCGCAAATTTGAGACCAAGTCGAGTTTCTCACACCATTCAATAACGTTAGCGGCAAATACGTGTTTCTGTCCTCGTTCCCCTGTTCAGTAGTCGAAAGGGAAAGTATGGTGAAAATTATGCCATCCTTCTCACACAAAAGGCCATTATGGCGTTCTGGGTCATCATTATGTCTCCGAAAAAAAAAAAAGATCTCAAGTAACGTATGTAACATAAATTTTTGCACGATAGGGTTTTTTTAAATGTTTACCGATAGTATTTCCAAAACAGTACGTCTTATTTACAAATTACTGAACGGTAAATAGATAAAAACAAAAATCTAAGCTTACATAAAATTTTTTTTAATATGTCAAAATAATTTTCAAATCTTATTTTTCTTTTAAATTTTGTGCGACGATCGTGCAAAAAATAATGTAAGCATCACGAACGTTAAGGAATTGCCGATCGCAGACAAAAACATTGTCTTCGATCGGTAAACTGTCGTTACTGTTCTTAATACTTAGTACACTATTTCGGTAATTTAAATTTTGAATGGACGATACTGTGGTTTAAGGAAAGTTTATTCAATGTGTTTACTACTACAACAATAGACCTTTTCAATTTAAAGAGATAGAAAATATGCGTCATAACCTGTAACTTGAGAAAATTTTATAATGTTATCATTTTATTAATTTAATTTTTGTTAAGCATTTTCTAATCTGTCATAAAACATTAAAAAGGAAATAGCACAAAAAATCATAACTAACAAATTCTGACAGATAAAAAGATAAACATTTGTTTATATCTTTCTTCAAAAATACCATGACTATTGCTATTAATACAGGGTGCCTATTTTGTATGTTCCCGCCTGAAATTTTAAGAATAAAGGCTGCATCCCCATGCATCCGTATTCACGTATCCGTGTTACGTGATTTACGTACGTAAAAATTTTGCCCGTCCCCATGAGAGCAGTAGACACGGTTTCCGTATTCATACTGAATTTATAAATCGATGGTAGTAGTGTTTTGTATTATGGAATCGGAAACATTAATATTAACTGTACTCAGTTTGGCTCGTCAATTGAGCACAACAGCTTTATCATAACAACAATAACAACAATCAGAGTTCCTGAATAACCTTAATAGTATAGACGTAAATTTTGAGTTCGAAGTATTTTTACTGAATAGAAGTGGATTATTCAGGGTGCTAGCAATAATTAAAACCACAACAAACATCGAAATACATAAACTGACAAACTAACTCCTATGCGCATGCGTCAAGTCATCCGTATCCGTGAAAAGTTGAAATTAAGGTGAAACCTGACAGCCGTATGATGCAGTGCTGGTTGCAGCGATTAGGGAAACTTTAAAATCGAAATATTATTTTAATCTTATAATATTTTCAGTAAACTAAACTCAAATAAATTGTAAAATTATCAATATTATTAAAATTTGTCAAAATTTATTATAAAAATTTGTAGTTAATGTAATAAAATTGCAATTTTATTACAAAATCGTAAATTACACAAATTTCACCCTAGATATTTTTTTAAAAAAAACGTATATAATAGCAATTTATTCATGGATTATACACAACAAATTTTAAAAATTTTAATTTTCTAAAAGGTATTGAAAATAAATAAAATTTAGATTTTTATTTATTTTCAATACCTTTTAGAAGATCAAAATTTTTAAAATTTGTTGTGTATAATCCATGAATAAATTGCTATTATATATGTTTTTTTAAAAAAAATATCTAGGCTGAAATTTGTGTAATTTACGATTTTGTAATAAAATTGCAATTTTATTACATTAACTACAAATTTTTATAATAAATTTTGACAAATTTTAATAATATTGATAATTTTACAATTTATTTGAGTTTAGTTTACTAAAAATATTATAAGATTAAAATAATATTTCGATTTTAAAGTTTCCCTAATCTCTGCAACCAGCACTGCATCATGCGACTGTCAGGTTTCACCTTAACCAACTTATGTCCGTTGCGTTCTTGAAAGGGACCGTTGTATCAATTCACGGTTTTAATTGGTTACAAATGATCACGTATACGTGAACACGGATACATGGGGATGCAGCCTAAGCAAAACAATACATTTCATAAGCCACTTGGTAAATATTAGTACTATAAATCGAATAATCACAGTAGGTATAAGAGCAAAACAAAACTTTAAAAACCAAATCACTTATGAAATGTATCATGGATTGCCTATTTATAATTTTTCAGGCGGGAATTTTAAAATGGGCACCTGTACAAAATTTAATAAATTTCATAATTAGTTTATGAGATCAAAATATTACATAATTCACATATATTTGTCGTCATTTGATGCTGAAATTTTGTATCTTTCTATTTATACAACAACCATTGCTCTGCGTTAAAACGAAGAGCAATAGTCTGTAAAAAAAATGATTTCCTATGTTAATATCCTATGTGCACCTTGAAAAAAAAACCCGCCGGTATAAGCGGTGATATTTGGGGGTGAGACAATTCTTCTTGTAAATGTTTTTTATAACTTTGTATAATACATTCGAAGATGAAATTATGAAAGACACACCCAATAACCATGCATTATCCGGGATTCGAACCCAAGACCCTTGGAGCGTGAAGCGATACCGCTTGGGGATCTATTCTAATTCATAGCCACATGTGCTATCCGCTATATAAGTTCCACTACTAGCCAACAGATGGATTCAAGTCGGATAGCCATATGTGCTATCCGCTATGACAGACGTCAGATGTTTTCGATATGAAGTTAGCGAAATGGCTATTTACAGGAAATTTATTTTTATATGTTCGTATTATACCAAGCGCGTTGCCTGGCAGTTGGCAGTACATGGAACACTTAAATTTGAATCTAATAGCTTTTACTCTAGTTTGACTGTGGATGATCCTGTCTTTCTTCTTTGGTACCTATTTGTGTTGGTTTGGCTTTTTATTTAGGGATGTTGTAGGGTTAATTTAGTAATTTAGTTATAGTTCTTAATTTTTAATTAGTAGTAGTGTGTTAGATTACTTAGTTTAGTTAATAATTTTATTTATATATTACATTTTTAAATTTTCTATAGATTTATATAGTTTCTTTTTCATAATTTAATTTGTTGAGTAGTAGTTTTAAGGTTCGTTAGCAGTAGATTAGTGTGGTTTTGCTTTACATTGCGAAAATGAGTATGGGCGAGGGAAAAGTCAGTGCAGTGCAGAAAACCATTTTAATTCATTTTATGGAAGTCCACGAGGACTTCGCCAGGGGGACGACCCCCTTTAACTATGAAACTGACAGATTTCGAAGAGAAATTAATTGGGTTTTTAAGTCAAGAAGCAGTATATGGTCTCGAATGTCCGGACGAAGTGGATTCAGAAGAGCCCATAGCAGTTCTGAAAACCCGCCAATGACGATTTTGCAAGAATGGCTGGATGAGAGTGATTATTCGACAGCTTATTTTTAAATAATTTTTTTCTTTTAATAACAATAGTATTTAAATTATTACAGACGTCCACTAACGCATCGGATGCAGAGAGCGAAGAAAGAGAAGTTTTTAAACCTAGAGAAGATCCGACACCTCAGAGAGGTTTGTTTTTAATTATACCTAATCATATCCTAAAATTAATTATAATTTGCAATACAGGGATATAAAGAAAACGAGTAGGTATCAGCTGCATAATCTGCTATCCAAGAATTTCAAGACGCGGTGAAAAAACAAAATTAAAACATAAAAGAAATAAATAACACATGAAGGAGCTCCTTGAAGAAAAGAAGATAAGTAATTTATTGATGCAGGAGTTACTTAAAAATAAATTTAAAAAACATAATTATTGTAACGTTGTTATTTATTTGGGTGAAGTATAGTAAGGTAATGTACAAGAAATTAAATATTTTGCAAGGAACTTTCTGTATGACATTTATAAAATATCTGATGTGGCCAGCACATTACCTTCCGTCAGTTCTACGTATTTTGTACAAATTCCACACAGAAAGTTTCTTGTAAGATTCTATATAATTCCAATAAAATTATAACTCAAACATATGTAAATTGCACTTTGACACTGACATTTTTCAATCAGAATTTTCAGTCTGCAGGAATTCCATTGACTTTGGTCTTTACTATAGCTTTATGTAAGATGTGTGAAAAATCTTTGCGGATAGAAGCTAAAATAGCGGCTGACGTTATTGATTCGGGTCTTTTTGATTGAAGTCTTGATAGACACGCTCTGGCGTAGTGTTCTTTCTTCTTACAATGGTTACAAATACTTTCGAGAGCTAGACAATTTTCTCGGCGGTGTCGAGACCCTCCACAAAAAAAAACATTTCCCTCCAGAGGATTTGGTTATAGCAGCAACTACTTCGCCCTTTTCTACATTTTTGCTTTCCGGAGTAACGGAGTTAATTAGATTTACGTTAGAGTAAAGTTCAGCATTAGTTTGTACCATTTCCATAGCCTGAGCCTGCCACACCGCCTCCGCAGGCTCTAAAGTTTTGTTTTCAAGTAATCTTTGTTTAATGTACGAGGACGCCAAACCATTTATAAAAGCATCACGTATGAACCCATCGCGATGTTCAATGGCACTAACAGCTTTAAATTCGCAATTCTTGCTTAGTAACTTTAAATTTTGTACAAATTGATCAATAGTTTCTCCAGATATTTGTTTTCGAACGGCTAGTAAATGTCGAGCAAATATTTCGTTTTTCCTTTTGGAGTAAACTGTATTAAGTATTTCTAGTGCATTTTCGTAGGTTGAGCAATCGCTTATCAGCTCATAAGCATTAGGAGATAAATAATTTGTCAGTACCTTTATTCTGTCGCTGTCATTAGTGAATTCTGTCAGTTCTAGAAAATTTTGGAATGTTTTCAGCCAGTGTCCCCATTCCTTAGAAGCATTCGGCGAAGATATTTATCCATAGTTATTTTAAACTAATAAAATTGTAATAAAACGCAACACTTTCACCTAAGAAACTTTTATTAGTTTAAAAGTCAAAGTAACAATCAACAATGAATACTACATAAAACAATACAACGATAAGTCAGTCTGTTGCGTCCCTCCGGTGCGAAGGACTAAGTAATAAGGACCTAATGGCTCGAAGGACCAAATGTTCAAACCCTAAACCAGCGAATCCGGTCTAGAAGAACCAAAATGTTTTGATCCTGCTCGCAAGCCCAAATGCGATGTCTCTAGATCAGCGAATCCGGTCTAGAAACACCAACAATGTGTTTGATGTTAGATTCAATGAATAAAACAAAACTATATGTAAACCAAAATAATTACAACCTTCGATAGCTGGTTCACATCACTGGACTTGGCCAATAAACGGGATAATACTAATTTGTGAAATGTACTAATTAAAACGAACGAAGGACCAGTTAGTTTTACGAACTAACAAACGTGCTAAATATAATTGCAACAAAATAACAAACAACTGAAAACCAATTCTGAGATATATGTGATAGCGTATTGAATACAAGTGACATAAACAATAATAAACCAAAGATAAACAAATACGATATTTGTATAAATTAACTAAATCATTTCATAAGTGTATGAACAAACAAATGTAGTTAAACAATATTAAGAACTCTAAATGAACTTAATAACAACCAACTAGACTGCAAAACTTGTTGCATTGAATGTACCTAGTCGACAATAACAGCAGATGCGCTGTGAATGACGTCACTCGAAGGTGGACGTGTGTAAACAAGTTTACAAAGAAATAATAATAATTTCACCCAAGGAAATATGAATCAAATCCCTAACAACACGAATTCCGTGAGAAATCAAATTGTACAGTTCGATTTTACAATTGATTCCTGAGATGTGTCTATTAGCTGCATAAAATGGCGCCGGAAAGTATTCGCGGACTATAAAGTACCAAATTAAATGAAAACCGAACGATACTCCTTGAATTAGTCGTGTTAGGCTAATCAAGCTACGCGTACGATAATTAAACAACCAATTACTTTACTGACCATATGAAAATCAGAAAGTTTTATGCAAAATGGTGGAAAATTCCACTCTCGCGGACGACGACGCGATACGTGTTTACCGTGTGCAAGCCAGACACATTCTGACTCTGTCGCAGCCGGTCAATGCTGTGCAGCTGTACGCTGGGCGTGTGGGTGCGCGCGCACTCGCGTGAAGCCAGATGCAATAATATTAATATTAATAATTAGTTTAAGATACTACAGCTATTTCAAACAATACTAAAATTAAACTTAAACACGTAAAAATATATAACTAATTTTTCCAAGTAACAGAAACAGTTATTTCCATTTATTTATTGACTTATTTAAATAGAGTCAGGGCGGGTTAACCGTTCTATTCTTATGTGCAGCGGGTTGCTACCTCAAGGGGTTAATAATTCCTAATTTCTCTCATTTAAAACATGTTAGTTTTAAACACAGTCATAGATCACTACACCCCCTAATTGAAAAGGAAAACTAGACTAGATGTCACTCATATACTTATTAGACGCCTGTCATGTAAATATTCAAATATGCGCGCCATTACAAGATTGACAATGGTAAAGAGAGAGGTAACAAATGTGTGACGGAGAGATAGATGAACTTTGACCAACTTTTTTGTATAATAGTTATTCATAATAAAGACTTGTGTCATTAAATATACTGATTATTTAACACACCACTACATGGCGCAGTCGGTAGAAGTAAAGGTTATAATTCTTCTTCATACAATCGGTGATGAAGCATGCGAAAAGTACGAAACATTCGGATTAACAGAGGAACAGCAAGGAGTATACGAAACTGTCAAGAAAACGTTCCAAGATTACTGCGTGCCAAAGAAAAACGAAAGTATTAATCGTCGTCTTTTGTTCCAGAGAAGACAAAAGGATGGAGGAAATTTTGATCTATTTTTAACCAAGTTAAAAAGGCTAAGTCTGAACTGCGACTTAGGAGATCTTCGTGGCAGTTTAGTGAAAGATCTCATTATTGCTGGTGTACGAAGTACAGCCCTAAAGGCTCAGTGACTCCGAGAAAATCTAAATCTATGAAACTATGCAAAGCAGCAGAACTGGCGGAACAACAGCTTCAAACCTTGAATTCTGAAACTCCAGAGAGAATCAGCCACGTCGGAAACAGGAACGATAGCAGTAGGGAGGGGAAGAAACCAAAGCAGTTTCAAACAAGAAAGCAGAGGGACAATCGGCAGAAAAGCCAGGACAAGCGAATCGACGGAAATCTAACTCTAAAGATTCACCTGGATGTAATAAGTGTGGTTATGTCCATGAGTTGGGTAAGTATCCTGCTTATAAGAAAAGGTGTAATAAATGCCACAAGTTGAATCATTTTCCACAGGCCTAAAAATTTAGAAATGTAAACGTAAATGCAGTTGATGAAAATAATACAGACGATTCTGAAACAATATTTATTGGAAATATTGATATGAAACACTTAAAAAGTACTTCGTGGTTTGTTGACGTTACATTTTTAGATCTTAATAAAAGTCGTGAATTTAAATTAGACACAGGAGCAGGTTGTAACGTAATGAGCTACAAATGTTTGCAAAATTTAAACGCTCATGTACAAATTGATCCAACTATGATCAAACTTTGTAATTATAATGATTCTAACATTGAAACAAACGGTGCTGGTACATTGCAATGTGAAATAGCATGTATTGGACGAAAAATCAAATTTCATATTGTAAATCACAAGGCAGCTATACCTCTATTAGGCTTACCTACTATAGAAGAGCTAAGTCAAAAGCCGGTTTTCCACCAAACGAACTTGTCGAGTTTCTGTTTAGTTTCAGTTTTGTTCCTGTTTTGAAAAATCGAAACAAGACTGAACAAATCAGAAACTCCGTTTCCATCAATCAGACTATTTTTGAAAGGTTTTTGTTCAAGTTTGGTTTTTGTTTTCAGTCCATTCCAATAGAGTTGATAAGTTAACACAATTTTTAAAAAAATAAAATGTCTAGAGAAGAAGATTTTTTCTCTTTGTGTGTGGGTGGTATTTAATGCGGTTTTTGGAAGGAAGGTAGCTAGCAATGATGTATTAATTATGTCCGGCGTCTCATTTAAAATGAAAACCCCTATACAGAATTTTATAATAATTTTATGTAATTTACACAACGACGTAATTGTAAACTGAATCTCATCAAATTGCAAACTGGATAAAACACAACAAACTGTTTGCACTAAGCAGACCGTATTCCGAAACTGTATAGAACTCACCGAAACTCTTTGATGTTACCGACTTCGAGCGGACACCAAAAACAAAACAGAAACAGTTGCCAAAAACTCGAGTCTTCAAAAAATCTGTGAAAAGTTGCAGTTTTGTTTTTTTCGACACGTGTTTCTGTTGAGTTTTTGTTTTGTCCGTTCAGTGGAAAACCGGCATTATATCTAAATCTCCAGTTAGAGAAACAATTAATCAAATTAATAAATTCGATGTAGAATTGAACAATAACCAAATCATTAATGAATTTAAAGATGTATTTAACGGCATTGGTGAATTAACTAACTTTGAATACAAATTTAAATTGAAGCCTGATAGTGTTGGCAGAACTGTCCCTTGCAGATAATACCATTTAAAATTTTAGATCAGTAAAAGAAAGAACTTGAAGACAATGAAAGGAAATGGCGTTGTTTGCAAAATTGACGAACTAGCGGATTTTGAAAACGCGGTAGTTATTGTAAAAAAAACCCTGATAAATCATTAGAATATGCCTAGATCCTCAAAATTTGAACACTTGTTTAAAACGGGAACATTTCAAACTGCCCACTTACGATGAAATATCCGCAAAATTATCTGATGCAAAAATATTTAGTGTACTAGATGCTAGCAAAGCATTTTATCAAATTTATTACGACCTTTCAAACACCATTCGGTAGGTATTGCTTCACTAGGATGCTGTATGGTATAAAAACAGCTCCAAAAATATTTCAAAAGAAATTTTCCGAAGTTTTTGCTGATATCCCGAATGTACAAATTTATATAGACGACATAATTATTTGGGCCAAAGACGAGGCAGAGCACAACGAAATTTTACAAGTATTAGAAAGAGCGCGTAAGCGTAATATTAAATTTAACAATTTGAAATGTATATTCGGTACGAATCGTGTAAAATTCTTAGGACATATTTTTACAGATAAAGGAATTGAAGTTGATAAAGAAAAACTTTCGGTAATACTTAATATGAATCGTCCCGAAAATGTTAAGGAAATAGAACGATTCTTAGGTATGGTAAATTAATTTCAAAATTTGTAGAAATGGCTAGTAGTTTCACCGCACCCGTACGTGATATGACTAGTGATATGCCGCCAAAAAATTCTCGCCGGGAATTTGTTTTTCCCCGGGAAAATTCCCGGAAATTCCTCCGTCCGTGATTTTCAGGAGGAAATTTTGTTACCTTTTTCCCGGAATTTTTTGAAAATATCCCGTGAATATAATTTTTGCAAATTTCTCGGTTATTTTAAAGGATTTTGGCCTCGATGTTTAGTGCAATGATTAAATATGTAACATAGTTAATTTTTTTGAGTAATTTAAGTTTCCTTCAAAATAAATTGTTATTCTAGTAATTTTTTTAAGTAAATATATAGGTACTTGTGAAATTTAGTACAATGCTTTTGAATTACACATTTAAGGTTTTATGAATATTGCACCTTTACTTTATATAAGAAGTATGAAAATATATTGAACATTTAAAATAACTGAAAAATTAAACTAAATAAACCTGCAGTTACAATTTTTATTCATATTTGAAATTTCTTGGGAAATTTCCCAACGGATATTTCTCTGGAAATTCCCCGGGAAGTTTCTCAGAAAATAATTCCGGGAAATTTATTGGGAATTTTCCCGTATCATTAAATTCCGGAAATTGACCCATCTCTAGATATGACTAAATTACAATATTATAACTCTAATAGTAAATGTGGGCTTAGTGTTGACGCTAGTAGCACAGGAGTAGGAGCTGTACGACTCCAAAACAATCTTCCGGTTGCATATGCATCAAAAGCGTTGACAAACACGCAAAGAGCATGGGCTCAGATAGAAAAAGAGCTATATGCAATAGTTTTTGGTCGCGAAAATTTCCATCATTACATTTTTGGACAAAATGTAGAGATAGAAAGTGACCATAAACTCCTCATTCCTATTTTATCAAAACCCAGTGCAACTCCCCGGTAAGATAAAAAATGAAATTAAGACTCCAACCATATGATATTAATATAGCTTATAAACCAGGGAAAGAGATGTATCTCGCAGATACACTTTCTAGTTATTCCCTTGTATGATTCGATAGCTGTTGATGATACAGATCTTAATACATGTATACTTTTAGTCGATTTTAAAGATTATATGAGCAACAAGATATTAAACGTGTTTAAACTACTAACTAATGCTGATGAGAAATTACAGTGTGTGCTAACTTTTGTAAGAAATGGATGGCCTACAGATAAATCACTAGTTCCTGATTTAGCAAAGAAGTATTTCTTACATTAGTGACTTAAATGAGAATGATGGCTTATTATTTAAAGAAAATAGAATAGTAGTACCTGGAACCCTAAGAAAAGAGATGATTATGAAATTGTATTATAATCATCTTGGACTAGAAAAAACAATATGTAAAGCAAGAGAATTACTATTTTGACCTAATATGTCCAAAGAAATAGAAGACAAAATCAAAGACTGTGAAACTTGTTTACGTTTCAAAAACAGTAATGCAAAAGAACCACTTTTACAGCACAAAGTCCCAAAAGCACCTTGGACCAAAGTTGGTACGGATCTGATAGAATTTAAAGGAAAGAATTATCTGTAGACTATTTTTCAAAATTTGTAGAACTAGAATATTTTCCTAACTTATCTTCGGAAGTTGTAATTACAATTCTCAAATCAAATTTTGCTAGATACGA